>JAPFBL010000008.1:0-492500 GCA_026182355.1 Hermatobates lingyangjiaoensis | reverse complement strand
TCTTCTAATATAGTCTACATCGACAAATAACGATTTTTATTTCTTTTCTGAACCAATTTAAAGTGAGAATCCAAACTTTCTTTATTTAAGTAATAAGTTGTACACATTAAAGATATGAGTATCATATTATTTGCATAATCTCAAAAATAGCAACTGCAAAGTTTATATTGACATTAGATGAGAGTCAGGTTAACCGAGAGGCAACGTTCTCGCCTTTGGACTGGTATATCCAGGGTTCAAATCCACTCTGGCTTTCGATTTATTCATATGGGAGGTGAATAAATATGACCATGTCGTCTTTCGGAGAGACATTAAGCCGTCGGTCCCGAGCTTGTACTGCCAGGTACTTGTTAAAGATCCCGACTCTAAATATAGCAGTATTTAGGACTCCAAATATTAAAGTGACCATATTTTTTACAATGAAAAGGAGGACGAAAAATTACTTATCGATATATCTGTAAGTAATTCGATATATCGATATACGAGTATGGCGTCATCTCACAGATGTTGATCCAAAATAAAATTTTTTAGGTGACCATTTTTTTTACAATGAAGAGGACGATTTTTTTTTTAAAAAGTACAACTTAAACAAAGAAACATTTTATTAATTGAAATGAAAGTACAATAATTATGCTTACAATCTTTTTAAATATTTAATTAAATGAATATTTTTCCATTGAGTGAATATTTTTTGTCAACATATCATTTTCTAACAATATATGGGAAATTTCAGAGCAAGATATATCCTTCAAATTAAATTTTACAGTAAGTGCTGCAGCTAGAGTGTCAATATTTAATCTTGATTTTTCAGTGGTCCAAAAATCATTACCAATTGAAAAAACTCTTTCAACTGCTGCATTAGTACCAGGGCAGCTCAACACAAATTCAACAAGAATAGCTAAATTTTCATATGGAATGTTGTTCCTTTTTGAAATAGTTAAATATTTCAACCCATCTTTTATCAATTTCAACATATTGATTTTTCCATATATCTAACTATCAGAATTTAAATTAAGATTTAGTCTTCTTATTTCGTCGACTTATTTGTGAGTCGAGTTAGAGCGCGTGTTATAATTATGGTGGGGATTGCACTAGTGGGAAATTTTAAGATTCAAAAAGGAGGACAGTTAGGAGGACAGTTATCAAGGAAGGACATTACATACAAAAGGAGGACTGTCCTCCCTAAAGGAGGACGATTGGTCACCTTACAAATATGTAATGTTCGTTGTGTGGTATCACAAAAGACCAATCTTCGACCTATGTGGGTTCTCTTGTGGGACTGCCATTGCAACCTCACCTGATCTAACAGATTTCTTAAATATCACAATATAATCTTATTATTTCTTTGGGATGCACCAGAGAGATCAAGCTCACCAAACAATTTCAGTGACACTGCTTGAGAAGGTAGTGTTCTGAAACCATTCAGGCAGGAAATAGGATCTACAAGGTGTCATATTGCCTATATTATCCCCAACGAATTGCGCAATACGAAACGACACTAACTTCTTAGGACTTCTTTCACTATTCAATCCCCTGCTAGCATTACAATAAATGTAATTTATTTCCTAGTTGTGCTGACAATCACTATTATAATTATTAGAAATTATAATTTCCGATCGTCAATTTATTTCTCTTCCTTATACCCATTTCATTGACGCTATGATCTTCATTTGTTCGCTTCGTAGTAAGGTTGCAATGGCATTGTGCTCAATTTCTTATTTTTGTTGATATTATTGAAATATGGAAAAGGAACTTAATCGTTCTGTATGTCAGAACAGACACTAATTTCAACCAGCGCTTCTGATTGTCTAGAAAGTTTAAATGTCCTATTCAATATAGGATTGAATTTTTTTTTGATGTCACCTAAAAATAAAATCAATTCGAAATTGTGACTAGTATATTACTAAAACGGGTGCCAAATAATGAATGATCCACAATTCCGCTCCTTGAACAGCACTAAAAGGTGAAAGCATTAATATTGTGGGCGTTGGAAAACAAACAACACTTTTTTTTTGTTTTTCACTCCTCGTAAATAAATCTATTGTCTAGAGTGAGTAACGAACCCCAAATCTGCCAGTCCAGAGGCGAGCACGTAAGCTACTGGATTACTCAGGCTCATGACATAACCATTAATAAATAAATTAAAATCTACAATCGCCAGCAGATTACTACATATTTGTGCAAAACGTTCGACAAAGCGCCATTCCAATGTTTCACAAGTTCACTCAACAACTATAGGATTCATCATATAGCAATAAATAATGTCTAAAATTTCATTCAGATTTGTCAAACGGTACGACTTATATACCGCTTGCTAATAAAAAAATTACTAAAACACTTTAGGAGGTCTATACTCAATTTTGCTATAAATTTACGCAATATCAGAGTCATTAACAATCAATGTAGCTATCGGCTATCAAATATTACCAAACTGCATGGTAAAAGTTAAACTGATTGACGTCAATCAAATGACTGCATGTATTTTAATTTAATTTATTTTAAATTTGATACACCAATTTGTTCTTATTTACTTAGTAATATACTGTATAATAATTTTTTTAAGTAATGAAATTTGTATAATAAAAATTCATATTAAGACTATATTGAATAGGACATTTAAACTTTCTAGATAATCAGAAGCGCTGGTTGAAATTAGTGTCTGTTCTGACATACAGACAATGAAGTTCCTTTTCCATATTTCAATAATATCAACAAAAATAAGAAATTTAGAGATGGCCCTGTCTATCAATATGGAGCTTAAATAGGAATTAGTCCTTATGTTTTCATTTTGTGGCTTTTGTTTTTATAAAAATATAAATGTTGGCCAATTGGAAGTCTCACTTACTTAAAATTGACACCTACTTGGCGTCTCACCCACGTCTAAGGAAAGTTACACCCACTTCAAAATCTCATCATTTAGAAAATAAATGAATTCCGGAGACCGCAGCTAACAATCGCAAATGCTTTAATTACAGTGAGGAGTTTTTTTAACGAATTTGTTTGAGTGGAATTTTACTTATGGTAGCGAGTTATTGAAATGTTTTTATTAGAAACAGTAGTCGTAACCTGAAAATCACTGTTTTTCTCAAATTTGTTTCTTATAGGGAGAGGCTTAACACCTTTTGGTCTGTACTAGCGACAAAAAGGTTGACTAATTATTAATTCAACGGTCATCAAAAACCATGCGTGAGGCATATTATTAGCGCAGCCAACAACAAGTGGTCACCCGTCCATGATACAACACACTAGGATACTCAACTTCGGTAGTTCAACGGGAAACCGGTGTATTCAAAACAGCTATAACCATTAGCCTACACACTTTTCATTTTAGTACCCACGGCTAAATTTGTGACACATCCAAGTGCCAAAAACGCTCAATGATGCTTAACTTGGGAGAACTAATTGGAACGAGGGTATTCATTATGGAAACTGTCATTGGCCTTTTCACGTTTGATAGTAGTAACTCAAGTTTAACTTGTCATCCATCCAAGTGGTAATCACGTCAAGTGTTGTTTAACTTAGGTGATCCAACAGGGATCTGTTAAGATCCAACAGGATCTTAAATAAATTTGCTGTATTATAGTGCTGGTCGAGGAATAAACCTTATTGTTTTCAAGACAAGGTTCTATCATGTGCTGGTCCTTACTTTATATTATAACTAACATAATTGTATATACGCATACTCTTTTTTTGCACATGGTTGTGTCCCTTGGTTTATTCACTCTTTATATGGCTGAGCTCGTCACCTATACAAGTGCTACAGTGCCCTACGTTTTTGAACGAACGCCCTACCGGGTATCTAACATACCCATGATTGCTGGCAGTTTGAAAAACTACTAGAATAATCGATAGGGTTTGTTGCAAAAGCTATATCTGTTATGAAGGAGAATAGTGTAATTGATCATGGGCCAGTGCAGATTGAGTTGTTAAGCAATGGACTCAATAGGCAGGAATAGAGGCCTGGTGTAATAGAAGGCAAGATGTTGACGTGTCTGCACAGCTTTCTCCTAATCAACTGCGGCCAACAGTGCTCTCGTTTCTCCGATAAAAGAGTGCATGCAAGCGATTCATGAGGCGACGATAGGCATCACAAGCATGGTCAATTACTGCTTGAGGTGTCATGTCGCGCGCGGGTACCAGTCACTGGTGAGTCCCACATCCTCACCACTCCTTCACCGTCAGTCAACTCAGACAAAGTAAAACGAACAGTAAGCGGCTAGCATGCATTCTACCAGTGTGCCCACAGCAGGAAAGCCAACCATCTTCCTCCACCTCACGAGCCAACCTTCAAATTAACGAACCCTTCATTGCTATGGCGGTATAATAATCATAGATACTGATAGATCTAGTCAACATAAATTCGCAGGGTTTAACATACCGAAAGTAGTTTTACTTTAAAATAGGAAAAAGAATTTGCAATAATCAAAAAGTGCTCACAGATATTCGCAGATACACAAGGGAAGGTTACGAATATATTTGTGGCTTATTACGTATTATTTAGTTTAAAGAATTGTGGTATTTATTATCCATTTCAATACTTGGTTATTTTTGTTTTTGTACTTTACATTAACCTGAAGATGAACACCAAGGGTTCGAAACGATTATTTTTCCAATTAACTCTTTTGTGTGGAGACTAATTTTCCTGGAAAATTCTAAAATAGGATAATTTTGTTGAAAAGTAAAAAAAGGACCTCAATTGTGTGACCTCAAAATTTGCATATCTGCGACTCTTTATTAAATTCTTTTGTATGGAGAATTTTTCCGTATTATTCAACATTATGAGTAAATACGATACAATAAATGCTTGAGAAAAAAGAATACATTCCAAATTGTCAGAGTCACATGTTTTGAGATTTTTTTTTTTTTGATTACTTTTACAAATGAGTGCATACGCATTCAAAAGTTTGTATCCACTCTATCGTTTGAGATCTTAAATAAATTTGCTGTATTACAGTGTTGGTTGAGGAATAAATCCTAATTGTTTCAAGACAAGGTTCTATCATATGCTGGTCCTTTATTTATATTATAACTAATACACTTGTATATTAGTATTTATTTATCTCTCGGATTTGTTTATCTCTCTCTCTATATATAAACTTCGTGAGTTTGTTTGTTTGTTCACAAATTTCCCGTAGAGATAGAGACCTGAAATTAAATATATATTATTTATTACCTGAATAACCTTAAATAAAAGAAAATTATCACTATATTTCCAAAATTGGAGCCAGGGTAGCAAGTGTCTTCCATGATCGCCGATGACCGTTTGACGGATCAAAATGAAACTATGCCTAAAAATAGAACATTATATGGAGAATGAGTTGAAATATTTTTTTTCAAAATTACTTAAGCAAAACGTAATATCAGTTACAATTCATTTCTTGTAGAAATGTTTGTGACGCTTATCCATGGTAAATATGAAATTGACCAAATGGAAAATTGAACTTCTAAAATTCATGAGTTCAATAGGAAAGAGAGACTATAAAATGTTTGTTCAGAAAATACTGCACAGTGAATTTTTTTAAATTCTAGTTTAATGTTCATAGTTGAATATTTTCAAAAATCACTGAAGTACAATGTATAAAAGTATTTAAATTATATTGATATAGCTGAGCTTAGCGTACTTATAGAATATTGTATATGTAAATCACGGCTTAACATTATAATATTACTTTTCTTCATCAATATTCTTCATAAAATCTTAATAAACAAATGGAGGCTTGAGAAACTAGATCATACACTCATTTCATGAATGTATAATTCCAGTATTGAATGGACAATGAACTTTTCTCAAAAAGAGGACTATGGAAAATTTTTACAGTAGTCTATATTATTAATATCATAAGAAGCACAACATTATATATAATGTGCTTCCTGTGAATGTAACTGCATTACTATTATTTTCTCAATAATTATAGAACTTATAGAGAAGATTGAATAGTAAATACTCGAAAATGTAATATGATTTTCAAAAAGATATTATTTACTAAAGCCATAAAATGTAAAATTCTAAAGACCAAAAATTAAAGTAATTATTAATTCTGAGATTAATAAATGTAATTATCGTACATCTTTAATTATAAATCATCTTGAAACAACATTTTTTCTTCGATATTTATGATATTTTTCAGAGAAAATAAGGGTTTTTTCCTGTTTTAAATTTGAAAATTTCACTTTAATATTCAATGTAGAAGGATGTCAAGTAAACGATGTAAGAAATCCACTGGCTATTTGAACAAAAGCTATGTTCTCTTGTAGGAGAATATTTCATATCAAGAAATTTTCACTTTGGTTTTTCAAAAATGTTATTACTGCTGTAGTTATACGAATGAAATTATTTGCATCAGCTGTGTGATGTACAAAAAGAAGCTTATATATTGATATGTCTTTCAATCATTATCTGTACTACCTCAGGAATGAAAGACTAATAATCATATCCCATTTAGATGTTTACATTATGCTTAAATGAGACGTTATATATTACATGCTCAAGAAGTTTGATATTAAGTTACTTATAGTAAAGTTGAGTGTAGGCCACTCCAAATTTTTTGTATATGTAAAACGTCAACAACGATAGAGCATATGAAACATATAATCTCTGATCTTTTTTATAGTATGATGGGTTTTCTAACAAATTGTTCTAATCAATCTATATGTTACACAATTCTACAAAGCTTAATTTCAGATGGTGATTTTTTTACGTTTATGAATAACATTATTATTGGGTAATATTGAAGTTTAGGAATGAAATTTTATGTTCTATAGAAGGGTTTCTATGTTTTTGTCTAATTTCTAGTTTTTTCACTATTCGAGTCTAATAGTTCATACCATTATTTTTAAAAATTTCAAGCTTCCAGCTTTTAAATTTAAAATTAAATAGAAAAGTCGGATTTGAACTTGATTTAAGAATGCAAAAGTGGCTAATTACCAATATATATTTTTTGTAATATACATTTACAGCAAACTTATAACAGAGTACATCACCTGGGAAAAAATAACGTTCGCTCAGCGTAAATTGGTTCTTTATGATTTTTTACTTAGGGAATGAAAAGTGAGTTTTTAAAAAACTCTAGCATTCAATAAAATTTCCAGTATAATAATTGGATAAAAGACCAAAAATGTAGAACATTATTTAGAATTAAAAAAAATTTTTTTTAAAAATAATAAATGAAATTATCCTACATCTTAAATTAAAAATTATCTGAAAGCGACATTTTTTCTTACATTTTTTAACATTTGAGACAAAAACTTTGTAATGTTTTTAAAGTGCCTAAAATATTTTCAAGTTTTAGATGGGAAACTTTGCCTTAAATCTTCACTGAAGAAGGAGGTCAAATAAACTATGTAAGTGATCCACTGGTTATTGGACCAAAAGCAATGTTCTCCTGTAAGATTAATATCGTAATACGAAGTCTACACTTGCGCTTTTCAAAAATGTTATGACTGCTGTAGTTACACTAATGATATTATAGGAATCAGTGGTGTGATATACAAAACTATGCGTGTATATTGATAAGTGGATAAATCACTATCAGTACTACCTCCAGGAATGAAAAACTAATAAATCTTTTCCAATTAGACATTTAAATTATGCCTAAATGGGACATTATATAGTATATACCCAAGGAGATTAATATTATGTTGAAGTTAGTAATGTGGTGAGTTAACTGTAGGCCACTCCAGTTTTTTTCAGTGAATTGACTCAAATAAACTTTAATATAGAAAAAGGTCAGATAAGCAGCATTCACTGGCACTATAGAGCTATAGATGGCCATGTACGAGTATGAGATCCACTGGATGTGGTAGCAAACGTCATATTCTCCTCTAAGCCATTATTTGGTAATATGTTTTTTTGCTTTGCCTTCGCCACAATGTTTTTTCTCTAGTAATATCAAGAATATTATACCTATCATTTGTGCGATAATCAAATATAAGTATATATATCTGTAGAGTCTTCATATGTATGAAACATTATTATCAGCTGCCTTATAGACATTTACGTTATGTTTAAATGGAAAATTATATACAAAAGAAGTTTGAGAATATATTTACTTATAGCATAGTTGAGTGCAACATTTTCTACATGTAAGCTGCGTCATGTGGGTGTTTATTTAATTGCATAGTAATTGAATATTATTACTATTACTTTGAATATTTATTCAATAGTAATTGAATAAACCATCCACTTTATAACATGATATATTGAAATTTTATGCCCACTCAATTCAATTTGCTGTCAAATAGCAGGTACAGAGGACATGGTAATTGATTTAATATAAATTTGTTTTCAAAGGAATTATTTTCATTTTTCAAAGAAAATTATCACTAATAAAACTCTAACGCATTCTCACTTACATCGTTTTAAGCTGCTATTACAAAAACTAATTAAATTCAAAAATTTAATTACATTAAATCATTTAATGAAATTAACGTTTGAAAATAACATTTCATAAGATAACAACATTTAAAGTATTATGGAAACTTGGTCTTAAATCTTCAATGTAGAAGAAGATCAGATAAATTATGTAAATGATCCAATAGCTATTGAAACAGACGTCATGTTCTCCTGTAAGAGATTCTTTTGTAACACGAAATTTTCACTTTCGCTTTTCAAAAATGTTATTACGGCGGTAGTTATTGTGATATATAAAAATAAGCGTGATATTGATAAGTGGATAAGTCATTATCAGTACTAGCTGCAGGAATGAAAAACTAACAAACCTTTTCCATTTACACATTTACATTATGCCTAAATGAGACATTATAAATTATATACCCAAGAAGTTTGATATTAAGTTTACTTATAGTAAAGTTGCGTGTAGACCACTCCAGATTTTTTAAAATTTCAAACTTTCAGCTTTTAAATTTAAAATTATACAGAAAAGTCGGTTTTGAACTTGATTTAAGAATGAAGTGGCTAATTACCAATATATTTTTTCTCAATATACATTTACAGCAAACTTAGTACAGAGTACAGCACGTGGGAAAAAATAACATTCGCTTAGAGTAAATTGGTTTTGTATGATTTTTGACTAAGGGAAAGAAAAGTGAGTTTTTAAAAAACTCTAGCATGAAATAAAATTCCAGTATAATAATTTGATAAAATACCAAAAATGTAGAACATAATTTAGAATTAAAAAAAATTCCTTTAAAAATAATAAATGAAATTATCCTACATCTTAAATTAAAAATTATTTAAGAAAAAAGACATTTTGTTACATGTTTTTGACATTTCAGACAAAACGTTTGTAATGATTTTAAAATGATTAAGATATTTTCGAGTTCTAAATGAGAAAATTTGTCTTAAGTATTAAATGTAGAAGGAGGTCAGATAAACTATGTAAGAGATCCACTGGCTATTGGACCAAAATCCATGCTCTTTCGTAGGAGATTATTTCGTACAAGGAAATTTTCACTTTGGCTTTTCAAATGTTATTACTGCTGTAGTTATACTAATGATTGTATATCCATTAATTGTGTGACATACACAAAAGGCTTATACACGTATATTGATAGGTTGATCAATCACTATCTGTACTACCTCAGGAATGAAAGATTAATAAACATTTAGACGTTTATATTATGCTTAAATGAGACATTGTATATTATATACCCAAGAAGGGGGTCAGGCTTGCTCAGTGGTTACGTGCTCGCCTCTGATCTGATGGGACCGGGGTTCGATCCCCACCTGGCCCTCGATTTATTCATGCGGGAGGTGAATAAATCTGAGCACGTCGTCCCTCGGAAAAGGACGTTAAACTGTCGGTACCGAGCCTGTAGGATGTCAGGTACTCGTTAAAGATCCCTACTCTAAATACACTTGAGTTAGGCAAAATTTAGGACTCCCACTGTAGAATCAATCTTCATTGTGTGGTATCAAAAAGGGCCAATGCTCGGCTTAAGAGTGTTCCCTTGTGGAACTGCCACTGCAACCTAACCTATATACCCAAGAAGTTTGATATTAAGTTTACTTATAGTAAAGTTGATTTTAAGCCAATCCAGATTTTTTTTTAAGTTTAATTTTCAGACCAAAAAGTATATATATAACAAATTTCATTAAGATCAATCCATTAAACGGTGAAATTTGTAAAGTGATCATCCACTTTTCGATACATATCCACTCATAAGCCCATTACATATATCCAGATACCATACTAGAAATATAAAAAAATGGATTAAGGAATCTCAAAACATGCAAATCTATAACGATGTGAAATTTCTGCTTTTTTTGTTCACGATCACGATACTTATAAGAAACGAAAATTTCAAAACACAGTTTGAGATTACCTATGGGCATAGAACTCTGTCAACATTTCTGAATTGTTTTCACTTTAAGTAAAGTAATAACTAGTTAAGTAAATTTGATAATATATAATAACTGAGATCGGGGAAAAAGGCCTGTTTTAACACATGGTAGAATATTTTTCAAAAACAATTGGGTGTATTACAATAGAAAAGACTGTATATTTGACTAATTTATTACGATCTGTCACACGGATCGCTTGTATAGTGATTTTGATTATACGCTCATCTAACCATGATATCATGTTTAAAATATAAAGGAAAAAATGCACTCAAGGGATTTCGAAATGTATAAATCCTTTAATATATCAAAATGGAGTTTGATTACTCTAGAAGTAAAATAAACAGTTTTTATATGATAAAGGCTTTCGAAAGTCGTTTTGCATTCGTCGCACCAGTGGATAATGATCGTCTGACGGCCGCAGCAAGCGTACCAACTAGCACTAACTTTACAAATCAGTCCAGGTCCAAAGGAAAGGAGTCGTTGATTCCTCTTGGGCGGTGGGAGAGTGAAGGCATGGGAGAACGGCAACTGCTAACTTTAAAGACTTGTTAAAAATGCTTTTTAGAAAAAAAAATTATTTTCAATTTTTGTATTTCTACTGTTGTTTATATGATGACTGAAGGAAATAAGAAATCTGCCTTTTGGAAGTGAGTTACGAGAAAAGAATGAAGTCTTAAAGACAATGGCGTAGAAAGTGGTGGTGCATTGAGGGGCATTTTGAGGGGATGAACATAAAAAATTAAAACAATAAAAAAGCTAACAAAACTTTGAAAATTTATACCAAAATGAGTTTTTAAAGTCGTAATTCTTTTTACGTTTTATGTGTGTAATACTGTTTTCAAGTGCACTTGAACTGTATATTTGCAAATAAAAATAATTTTATATTACATTTTTCAAAACTAGCTCTTTAAAGGGGGTTACAAGTTTAGTGTGTTTGTTTGTAAAGCCGGTTAATTTAATTTAACCATTTTTTTTATGATTTGACTTATATGTTTTTGTTTTGAAAAATCTTTGGTTTTCTTGGATGACGACTGTATGATTATGTATACGAGTACTGTAATAAGATGTATGTCCGGGACCAATGACAGCAGTCTCAAATTAGATCCTTCATTTTAATTCCATGGAAATAAATATTTTGAGGACTTTCTGAAATTTTGACGGTTAACGTGAGGGGGGGGGGGCAATCTTACGAACGCCCCGGGCCTCATAAATAGTTGCTACGCCACTGCTTAAAGATACATTTCGTTTTTTCTTTTGTGACAATAGGACCAGAAATACAAAATCTCTGATCAGAGTAATGGTGTCACCATGTTACCAAGGGGGGGGGGGGGACCTACGACGACTCAAGCTTCTAAGTTATTGTGTGCAGTTTTAAAGTTACTTTTGGTGTTCGATTAGGGTCCAAGCCGATCTATAAAACCGTTTAAAGATTTTTAGAAATAATTTCTACTAGCTTTATTCCTTGTTTTCTAATTTCCCTTCTTTCATGTAAAATGTCAGACTATAAGACACTTGTGATTAAACTAATAATAAGCACTTCTAAAGGTAAGTCAATATATTATTAGGCAGGCTTTTGGAATGAACCGGAGAGGTGGGGACGGGATATTTTGAAAGAATGTTTAGATTGCAGGTTTAAGCGAGAAGCAATCATACACGAGATGACTCTATTTCAAGAATCCCATTCACGCTGGGGGAGTGAGTTGAGCAAAAGGAATGACCAGATCTCCTTGGCTTCTATTATTAACTACTCTTGTGTCACAATCCTTAAACTTTAAGCTCTAATGTCAAATTTTAAAACCCAACCATGAAAATTAAAGTGAAAATAAACCCCTTAATAATAGAACGCCATTTTTTTTGGTAATACTTTCTTAATTTTTGATTTGTAGAGAAATTTAGATTAATCTTACAAAATGGGAGCGCTTTACACTCATCTTTACTACAAGTAAACTTATGAATTTTGATGACTGGCTAATAAACAAAAGTCAGTTATATTGTGAAATAGCATGTAAGGACAGAAGTGAACTCATCAGACTGAAATGAAGGCAAGCAAGTCCAAGTGTACTGTACCTAGACGTCGGGCTCTGAAGATAAACCAACTCACTTTCTTGAAATTGGACACAAGTTTGCTCAAACTGCCGGCATTTCAGCTCACAGTTGGAGCCAAATAAAAAGTAAACCCGCTCTTTAACTTGTTGCCATGTTTTTGTTTCTTATTACCCTCCATACTGTCTTCGCTCCCAGATTTCATTAAACTCTTTCTACAAATTGCTCTTATATTAGTTTTTAAGCAATATGTGTTATATTAAATCCCTAAACTCTATCTGGTAGGACTAGGTACGTATTTACAACTTACTGTAATCAATTACTGAAAAACGTGCTGGTCATATTTGGTTAATTATTCCAAATTAATTTAAATTACTTCTATTTATAATTACTAATTATTAGTTATTACTTGCAAACTCAAATAAGATTACGCTCTGATTATTACTACTTCACTATAACTAAAGTATAGTGATCGTGAAAAAAGTTTATCTCGAGATTTTGACGGAATTTTATATGTTTCGAGGTCCCAGAAGTCGTTTTATAATGTTTTTGATGATGTCTGTGTGTGGGTGAGTATGTTAGCATTGCTTGTTACCACACTACGGTCCAGAATCTTTGATGGATCAAGTTGGTATTTTAAACAAAAAAAATGGGCCCCATAGTGTAGATGATCCCTACTGTTTGAGAGTATCATCATCATTATCATCAGTACCATCATTATGCATGATGGGAAAGTCACTTTTTATGCCAAAAGCCCGTTTTTAGAAAACATTTTTTTCTCCTAAACTGCTAACTGTAAGGTTTTTAAATTTTGGCATTACCTTTGAAGTTACAAATGCAATAAACGAAAAATATATTCAGAATTATAAAATAACGAGGAATTTTTTTCAATAAAAAGTAAAAATTTTGACTTATAATTCAATCTGAAAGCTTGTGAGTGCGATCTATACAAGCCATACCGTTCGATGGATCAAAATAAAACTATACCTAAAAATAGATCATTATATGGAGAATAAGATGAGATAATTTTTTTTCAAAATTACATTCGCCAAAGAGGTGTTAAAGTACGATTTCTGTTTTCACAAAATGTTTTTTTGACGCTAAACGGCTCATTAAAAAATCATGAAAATTTGACCAAAAACGGAAAGAAAAATTAGCAATTTTTAAAAAAAATTCATGAAATTTCAATGAGGGCAAAGAGCAATAAAGCTATAAAAACTGTTTGTTTATTCTGGACTAAGTTGAAATTATTTAACGACTTATACGAGTATGTGATGTATGAAGAATAAAATTATTATATGTAAAAAATCAATGACAATAGAGCATATCAAACATATAATTTCTGATTGTTTTCGTCGTATAATGGGTTTGTCTAACAAAATGTTCTAATCGATTTATATGTTGCACCATTCTACAAAGCTTAATATCAGATGCTGATTTTTTTATGTTATGGATGACATTATTTTTGGGTAATATTGAAGTTTTTGGAATGAACTTTTTCATCCTACAAATTACTTTGTATGACAGTAACTTAGTCGTAAGGAGAAACTCTATCTACCCCAGGAATTGAAGTGTGTGAGACCAAGTTTTTCTCACATGGTCAACTGTAGTTTGCTTGCTCAAGGGTCAGATGTTCCAACTGTTCCATGAACCTGAAGGACAGACAGCTAATGTATTGTATACAGAGGTATTTCCTTAACACTGTACTAATAATGATATTTTCTACTATTCTATAATTTCTAATGATATTTTGGAATACCATGTAAAATATAATTTTTGATTCCGTCAAAGACGAGTACGTTTGTTAGTTACCTATATAATATGACGAAATATAAAAATATTTTAGTAATATTAATATGAATACTCTTAGTTGTGTGAATTATCTTAATTATAAATGACACCAGGCCCAAAAGGTGTGCTGGTAATATTAATACCTTTAATATCCCGTTTTATAATAAAAATAATTATTTTCTTACTTTGTTCTTACCATTTCATAGAGCTATCAAAACACTAAAATAATGAGATATATTATATTAATATATAATAGAACGTTATATTATATGGTACATATATATTATGAGTAGAGATTCAGAAGTGGGACTAAGATTTTCTGTGTCCCAACTTTGAATTCAGAAATTCAAGATGTTTTGACTAGAAACTGATCCTCGTCAGGGTCACACAATGATAACGACCTTTTACTTAGTCCAAGTCAATCAGAATATCCTCTGATTGATTTTTCAATTTCATACTTTGGCTTAGGCTTTTTAATTCTATTTGGCGAGTATATAGCGAAATCTTATTAGTTGATATTTTGTAAAATCTTGTTATATATATATATATATATATATATATATATATATATATATATATATATATATATATATATATATAAGATAACAAGATTTCAGATGAAACAAAAATAAAAGTCCAAACCACAGTAAGAAATCAGAAAAAAAAGAGTAAAGTCTTTCAACCGTAGAAGCAGTCTTCGTCAGAGTTGAGATTTAACTCTGACAAAGACCGCTTTTACGGTTGAAAGACCTTACTCTTTTTTTTCTGATTTCTTACTGTGGTTTGGACGTTGATATTTTACTATCCGTTATAAATAGTCATGTCACATATTATAATACAGTAAGTTAATTACATTTGGAAACATTTTTTCTCTTCTTAATGATTATAAAATACGAGTAGTTCATGAGAATTATTGGTAGAATCATGTATGTTGGACTAAGGTTACATTCCCATAACCATGAGCCACTTCGGTATCTTGTTAAAGTATCGTGAGATACGATGATCACGACTTTGAGAGATACAAAGATGGAAAAACTTCAAATAGGTTATACTTAGCTAAGCTTGTATAGCATAAATAAATAATATGGTCATTAGTAGGGCTATCAATTACAAATTTAATAACAGGGGTCAGGGTAGCCCAGTGGCTTACTGTACTGTCCTATAGAATGGTAGATCCAGAGTTCGATACCTTGTCTGGCCCTCGATTTATTCACGTGTGAGGTGAAAAAAAAATCTGACCACGTCGTCCATCGGAGAGGATGTTAAGTTGTCAGTGCCAAGCCTGTATGATGTAAGGTACTCGTTAAAGACCCCCACTTTTAAATATACTTCAGTTAGGGAAAATTAGAATCCTCATGTAGAATATTCATTCTGTGGTATCACAACGAGCCAATGTTTAGCTCATGTGTGTTCTACTGGAACCTAACCTAACCTAACCAACCTGAATTACTGTAGCATGTTTAAACAATGAAATATTCAACAATTAAGGTACCTAGGAGAATCTATAAGATGACAAAGGAGAATGATAGATGACAAACAGCAAATAACTGAAAGAAAATATATCCCACAGACCTGAGATACTTCATAACTAACAAATTCGCAGACGAGTAGACGTCAAATAACCACCCAGGATAGTTAACCTTCAATAGATACCTAAGATATATGAGTATTACATCTAACAGGCACATCGGATAAGTCAAAACTAACAGCTACCTAGGAAAGTTCACTTAGACTAGCTAACTTGGAAAACATACATCCCAAAGATACCTAAGATAGACTAGATCTAACAAATACATAAGTGCCTAAGTGAACTCACAACTAAGGAATATCCATGTAAGACCATATCCAATGGGTATCTAGGTAACTATACAAAACCTAAAACAGTTCACCTCCAAAAGATACCTAGGTAATAGTAATATATTATGCCTATGAAGACTACAGACACCTAGCATAGGTCATGAGGAGCACATACCTGGCCAAGTTCACTAACAATTGATATATTGTATTTATCTATTTACCGATTTAGGTAAACGTACACCGAATAGTAGTTTGCACAACACGTAACAAAATTAAGCAAAGTGGAAACTCCGAGAGAAGAAGTTCCTCCGAATAAACGTCAGTTAGAGGACAACTATAATTTTATTTTTTCTTCTAAATTTCATATTCATATTGAGAAAACAGTGAGTTCGAATAATTAAGATAAAAATAAATCACCTTTAATTAATGACTATATTATTATGTGAAAGCATTATTAAATCATTTAATAATGAGACTTCATTAAGAATAATTAATTCCATTATTAAAAAGGATTACTCTATACTTATTTATCAGTTATCAGGCAGAGAAAATTGGATGTTTTCTTGGGAAAAGGTTCCCCCAGCACTGTTATGATTTGCACCATGATCAAAGTCTACAAACAAAACTTTGATCATGGCTTTCAGTTTATGATAAAATTAATTAAACAGAGTTGAAGATAAAACATAATTGAATATTTTTTTTTAGCAATGGATAGGTTTGAAGGAGAAAACGAGAATGTCTTTATTTGCTAACAAAACGGTTAGTTCATTGAAATCGCCTAACAGCTGGTCTTTGAATCAGTTCAGTTTTTCTTCTTTTTCTACTAGCCCTTTTAACCGTCCCAGTTTTTGGTCTAAAATAGAGAGACAGATACACAAAACCGTTTCAGCTGTTAGGAAAAGTGGATAGATAGTCTTTGGAATAACGGCGTCTGCTGGGTGATGGTCGGAGTGCTTTCCCACTTGAACGGCCCCGTTATTTCTCTAACTGCTTTCCACCATTCCTCGGTGACTTTTGTTCCTCAACAGCTTGCTAACCGTAAGGATTTATTGTTACGACAACTATAGTTTCTTTTTCTTTTTCAAATCAACCGGAAATGAAAGACCTCTGTTTTATTCGCTTGTTTTATGCATCTACAGTAGTATTTCTTTTTTTATTGTTTAAACCGACCCCCCTAGCGGGTGATAACGTCAGCCGTTTACCGGCTTTTTGTTTGGCCGGTGATTTTACAGATTTTACATTAGGAGTCCTAAATTTTGCCTAACTCAAGTGCATTTCGAGTAGGAATCTTTAAGGAATACCAGACATCGTATAGGTTCGGGACCGACGGCTTAACGTCCTCTCCGAGGGACGACGTACTCAGATTTATTCACCTCCTGTGTGAATAAATCGAGGGCCAAGTGGGGATGGAACCCCGGACTACCATTCCAGAGACGATCACGTTAACCACTGATCAAACCTGGCCCCCATCTACAGTATTACAATAAGGTTCTATTTTAAGCCGCGAACTAAAATTGTCCCTAAATAATAAAACAAGTGTCAGCCTTTACTAAGAAATAGGCGTTTGGTATGTTAGAGGTACAGATTACTAATATATTGCAGGAGCATTCTTGAATGGAGAGGGAGAGAGACAGACCACCTCACCACTCCACTGTGCTGTTACTATACCCCCTTAGATAGTATATTTCTATAAAAATGTTAACATTTTTTTTTAAAAACTCTATTAAATTTAAATTGTGAACATATGATTCTAAAAAGAATAAAACCTGATCTGATCTAATCTCAACTTGACTGTAACTAAACCTATTAAAAAAGCAGTAAACCGTTTATTTAATAAATTTAATTTCCTTATAAATAAATAATTGATTTCAAATTTAATTCTATAATTAAAAGTTAAATGATTCAGAAGAAATTTGAAGTAATCTACCACTCAATTTTACCACTGGGGAAACCCATTAAAGAATAATGAACAATGAATTTAATTATTTACTTTATTTTAATACGACTAATACATTTTGATAATCATGATGAAATTGTAATTAGATGATAGATTAGAACAACTGGTGAATGACTGGCTTTAATAACGGAAATGATCATGCAACATTAGTTCTCTTTATATCTGATGACCTAGTAAATATAATTACCAAGACAAGTATACAAATTACAAATATAATCATAAATAAGACAAGGAACGCAACTAACAACTTTTATTAGAAACACTCATTCAATGTTGTTATTAAAGAAATCACTAAATGAAACTTAAACTAATTAGCTTTGTCATCTAATAAATTGGCAACCACAAATACAGAGTTTCTACCGTTAATTATATTGCCAATTTGTTTTGATTATCGCTTACGAGATCACTAAAACAAAATAAATTAAAGAAATATTAATACTTATTTTATTTTAAATATATGAGTAATCATTTTTTTAAATATCTTAAAATATGAATTAATTTCTAATTAATGGAAATTGTTTTCTATTATGATTTTAAATCTAGATTACGTCTAATGAGTTACTTATAATGACCTCTCAAATTTTAATAAGATTAAGGAAATATTACAATTTGAGGTAATAATATTAATAATAATCTTAGAAATAATTACTAATAATAATTACTAATAATTTTAATTTTCTATTGCTTTTTGCTTTAAAATGTATGACATTTTCATATGAACAATATTTACGACAAATTTTGAGGTCTCTAAAATAAAGTGTTAGTGGAAATAAGTAGGACTGTTTTTGATTTGAAGTACAACGAAGTAGATGCAATATTATTCAAAAACAATAGGGTTTAAACACCAAAAGAGCCATTTATATGACAAATTATATTTATATATGTCAAGGGAGTGCCTTATGGAGAGATTACAAAACTGTAGTGGATCCACCCACACACAATGGCGATTTGAGTGTCACAAGGAAAATCCTTTAATTGAAACAAATAAATGAAACAAACACCGATACTGCCAAGTTAAAATTAAATAGAAGACACTTACATTAAATGACAAGAGACGTGGATCTTGCCTTCAAAGAGAGACTTAGTCCTACTAATAAATACTGAGTAGTTCATGTAATGCCATCTGTTGAGAAATCGATTTTTAATACAGCTGAAGTTCTCAAAGTTTAATTAAGCAGATTACAGAAAAAACAAAGTATAAACAATTGTACAAACTTCTCATTAATTCTAAATGGATAGGGGGCAGGACATTCGTCAGATAATTACCACAATGTTCATATGCAGTGTGGGTAATATTTTTGTTATCTGTAAGTACATTATATTTGCCTATTCAGCAGCATGTTTTAAAATTGGTGCTATCGGAGTTTGTTTGTTTTGTATTTATGTAGTCGGAGCAGTATGTTCACTGGTTTGTCTAGTCAGAGTAGTGTGTTTTGTGTTTGATGTAGTTAGACTAGTATGTTTTAAAATTGATGCTATCGGAGTTTGTTTGTTTTGTATCTATGCAGTCGGAGCAGAATATTTTCTGATTTATCTAGCCGCAATAGTGTGTTTTGTGTTTGATGTAGTTTTGAAATTGATGCTGTCGGAGTTGTTTGTTTTGTGTTTTATGAAGTCGGAGCAGAATATTTTCTGATTTGCCTAGCCGCAGTAGTGTGTTTTGTGTTTGATGTAGTTTTGACTAGTATGTTTTGAAATTGATGCTGTCGGAGTTGTTTCTTTTGTGTTTTATGTAGTCGGAGCAGAATATTTTCTGATTTGCCTAGCCGCAGTAGTGTGTTTTGTGTTTGATGTAGTTTTGACTAGTATGTTTTGAAATTGATGCTGTCGGAGTTGTTTCTTTTGTGTTTTATGTAGTCGGAGCAGAATATTTTCTGATTTGCCTAGCCGCAGTAGTGTGTTTTGTGTTTGATGTAGTTTTGACTAGTATGTTTTGAAATTGATGCTGTCGGAGTTGTTTCTTTTGTGTTTTATGTAGTCGGAGCAGAATATTTTCTGATTTGTCTAGCCGCAGTAGTGTGTTTTGTGTTTGATGTAGTTTTGACTAGTATATTTTGAAATTGATGCTGTCGGAGTTGTTTCTTTTGTCTTTTATGTAGTCGGAGCAGAATATTTTCTGATTTGCCTAGCCGCAGTAGTGTGTTTTGTGTTTGATGTAGTTAGACTAGTATGTTTTGAAATTGATGCTGTCGGAGTTATTTCTTTTGAGTTTTATGAAGTCGGAGTAGTACATTAAGTGTAGTCGGAGCAGTATGTTTTCTGGTTTGTCTAGTGTTTGTTGTAGTTGGACTAGTATGTTTTGAAATTGATGTTGTCAGAGTTGTTTGTTTTGTATATATGTAGTCGGAGTAGTATATTTAGTGTAGACGGAGCAGTATGTTTCTCTGTCTAGTCGGAGTAGTGTGTTTTGTGTTTGATGTACTTGGACTAGTAGGCTTTGAAATTGATGCTGTCGGAGTTATGAAGTCGGAGTAGTATGTTTACGTGGTATAGTCAGGTAATATATTTAGAAATTGATGTAATCGGATCACAATATTCTATGTAGCCTGAGTAGATGATTTGTGTTTTATATAGTGCAGTAGTATGTTTGTAACTGATATATATTTTAAAAAACAAATATTAAGAGTTGCATGTTTTGAAATTTATGTAGCAGTATGTTAAAAATGTATGTAAACGAATTAAAATGTTTTGAAATTTATCATATAGTATTGTATAGTTTTAAAATTTATTGAATCAAGTCTGTCCAATTTGAAAGTCATTTTAATTGGCGTTGTATGTGATGAAACGATGTTGGAGTTGCTCTTTTTAAACAATGCAGTCTGAGGCAGAGGAGACTGTTTAATGCACCGACTCCAATGACAGGCTAGACAATGACAAGGTATTTCCATCAATCAATGTTCAATGTCACCTTAGATTGATGTTGGCAGCAAGCTTCACCATGTGCAATGATACCTGGCTCTAGCAGGTAAACACATGATACATACAAACAACAATAAAGAGGCATTAACGGAAAAGAAAACATGTTGGCCAGCACAATCATAAGGTTGATATTAATATAAAAACTGGTGTATTATGTGGGGTAACCTGTAAGGAGCACAATAATAATAAATCATTATCACCAACTATACGCATCGTCCCTGATAAAAAGAAAGTGCTGGTACAACGATTACAGAAACTATCCAGCAAAGAGGTGAAAATGAAAATCTTCACATAAAGCAGTTTTATTATCGAAACAACGCGTTTCAAACACATAGTGTTCTTCTCCTTCTGAACTATTTATTTCTCTTGAATTCCAAGTATTACCAAAATTATTGAGAATCGTTAATGTTTCTTCCTTTCTTTCTTTTTGACTTTAATGTATTAGTTTTAAATATAAATGACTAAATCGTACACAGTTACTATTGCAATTATTAAAATTTATTAACTCTAAAATGTATTTCGTTCAATTAAAATTATGTATTATGGGAAAAAAACCATTAAAACTCCAAGAACAGGTATAGTTTAATTATTAGAAAGAAAAAGAAGTGAATAGGGGCCAATGAAACCGATACAGAAGGATGATAACATCGCCCTAGAAACCTCTTTAATTAATATTGTTTGTCTGAACATTGAAAAGTCTTTCCTACAAACCCAACAGATAGTATTGTTTTTTAAAAAAAAAACATTTAATTAGATTGGGAATAACGACAGAAATCGGATGAGAGGGAAGGAAATGATTGTAATAAATTAAAGTAATTGCGTGTCGAAAACAAAAAGAGTTTGGTTCTCAAATTAGTTAATACTCGTAGTTTAGAGTCATTCGGATTAATTAAGAAGTATTTTGTTTCAGTAACCAAGCAAGACAAGGTTAAAGAAAACATTCACACTGAATGGCACCTACTTTGGATTGTAGGACCTAACCAAAAATACTTTAATTTTCAATACGCTAAGCAACCAATGTTGTTTGACTTTTTAAGGGCTATTTGGTAGCAAACTCAACTATGTATTCCAATGATTCGAAATTTTATATTTTTCACTAGCAAACGTACCTGTCTTTGACGGAATCAAAAATTTTATTATACTTGGTATTCTAAAATGCCATTAGAAATTATAGAATAGTAGAAAATGCCATTATTAGTACAGTGTTAAGCAAATGCCTCTGTATACACTACATAGCTGTCTGTCCATCAGGTTCATGGAAGAACAAACAGTTGTCAATAATCAATTATTGACAATAAAAAACACAGATGAAAACAAAGAAAAGAAATGATAATAATTAATCATACCTGTAATTACAGGGACTGGAGGAGGTAAAAGGGAGTTCTGACTAAGGCTATGATCTGAGGAGGTTATATCGTTGTTACAATGAAATATAAGGTTAAATTAACGGAAAAATAGTAAACAAAATTAACAAATAACTATTTGCTATATAATTAACAGATAATTTTAACAAATTTTTTTTAACAAATAACAGATAATTACTATTTAATAAAATAATGTTAAATAACAAATATATGTCATGAACATAAATAATAATACGGAAGCATAAAAGTGATAGTTACGAAATCAATACTGATATCAGAATTTAGATTTTTTTTATCATATTGTGGTACATAACACTCAGTCCTTTTAATTTTTACTGAATCTGTTCATTATACTCTACAATATATTATTTTAAAACTGTGTTTGCTTATTTGCTTGCACACAGTATAAACTTGGAATACCAGTTTATGCCAAATTAGTCGAATAAATATTAAAGAAAGCAGTATGCGTCTATAACTTCACAAATAATCACACTAAAATGGAAGAAGGATGAAAAACAAATTCTGTCAACATGAGTCAGATGTAATTAGTGACTCCAGATAAAAACTTATTCCTGATGTAGAATAAACCTTATCAGTTGTTTTCAACAAAAGATCTTAGTCTCATTTCTTAAGTTTCTTATAGTGGTTGCGCTTGACAGTGTTTTTTTATTTTATGTGTTTATTTTAAATTATTGATTTATATATAGAATACAAATCATATTTATCAGAAATTGGAGAGTTTTTCAAGTTTAAATGAAACTTTCAGAACCAGACATTTTGATTTAAAATTCGCATTCAAAGTCTTCCTAATAAGCAGATGTATGAAACGTTGAAAGCAAATGACAATGAACTGTTACATTGGAGGTTTTAAATGAATAATTTTAGGGATATGAATATTACTCCAATTGTCACCTTGAACGAGAGCGTACATTGTATAACTGTGTGTAGAGTTAAATTATTATAATTGTTAATCAAATTATTGTGTAATATAAACCACTCTGAAGAGTTCTCGTTAAACTTGACGGTTGTCTTGCAGTTTCTATTCTCAAAATTATTTTTTAAACGTCTAGTATAATAGTATAATTACAAAATTCTATAATTCAAAATTTCTGTCAATCACAAAAATTTTTAAAAATATATTAAAAACTAATTGAAAATTTAAAATAAATTTAAAATTTAAATAGACATTGAAAGTTTTGAATTATAAATGGAATTTTTCACTTTTAAATGATTGTTTCTTATATTTAGGGTACCAGGTTAGCTCAGTGGTTAACGTACTCGCCTCTGGGCTGGTAGTCTGGGCTTTGATCCCCACCTGGCCCTTGATTTATTCACGCAGGAGATGAATAAATCTGACCATGTCGTCCCATGGAGAGGACGTTAAGCGCTCGGTCCCGAGCCTGTACGATGTCAGGTACTTCTTAAAGATCCCTACTTGAAATCCACTTGAGTTAGGCAAAATTAGAACTCCCAATGTAGAATCTGTAGAACAGGGTTTCCCAAACTTTTTCTGGCTGGCGCCCCCTTGTCTTCTAGAATAGACTGCCAGCGCCCCCTTGTCTTCTAGAATAGCCTGCCAGCGCCCCCTACCCCATAAAAATGGAAAGATATGCTAAAAAGCCTATCAGAACTAACCTATTCTATTCAGGTTTAACTTTTTTGGAGAAAGAAAAAATAAATCTCAAGTTAGTTACCTTCCGAGGATTCAAATGTTTCTCTAGCTGCTAGACAGCTAGAGTCTAGCTGTCATGCAATCTATAGCCACAACCTATCTTTACAGAATTGAGATTGCGGTCTACTGTTTATATAGGTAACGATAATTTCATTCTTCTTATCTCGACCGAAAACTCATTTACTTCCGATCAAGGCTGACCTCTTAATCCATAGGACATACGTGAAAGAGCAGCTTATCTTTTTATTCCCTTTATTTTGACCGAAAACTCTCTTTTACTTTCGACCGGGGCTGACCCTTAATCCTCAGGTAAAAGAGCGGCATATCTTTTGAAATTCTTATTTCTAATTTTTATTACTTGTATGGTTTTTGATTGTTACCGCCAACAGTTTGGGACGACGGTGTAAGTATCGTAGCAGCCAGCTGCTACGAGTATATTAGCTACACTGTCGCCACCAACCAACCATCTATTTTTTAGTTACCACCCCCCAAACCGCATATTTTGCGTTACCGCCCCCCAACCCCCTATTTTTGCGTTACCGCCCCCCAACCCCCTATTTTTGCGTTACCGCCCCCCCATATCAAACCACCGCCCCCAGGGGGGCGGTACCGCCCACTTTGGGAAACGCTGCTGTAGAATCACCGATGAAACAAAAAGTCGGTTAACAACTTTTAAACCCTTCACTTGCTAGGGAATGGGTTTAAACAAAAAAAGAAAAAAAAAGGTATCTAATGTTTATTTATTTTAAATCATGTTAAGAACACTATATCGCTAGCTTGGGCCATATAACAAATTTTTGTTTAACAAAAGAATAACAAAATAAAAAAAAAATAATAGCAATAATAGTTTATTCTTGCTAATCACGTTCAATGAATTTATTTTACTAATTCTTGCTATAATTTCTCAGGGGGACCAGGTTAGTCCCCTGAGGGTTAACGGTGGAAACGTGCTCGTCACTGAGTTCAATCCAGAGTTCAATACCCACTGTGGCACTCGATTTAATACGCGGTTGGTGAAAAAAAAACCCGAGTTCTTTGTCAATCAAAAAGGACTTTAAGCTGTCTGTTCTGAGGCTGTATGATGTATCGCATGTACTCGTAAAGAATTGTACTTCGAAACACAGTCGAGCAAGTCAGAATTTAGGAATCACAATATAACATAAAATCAATTCGACATTGTGGCTCGCCTATTAATAAAATGGGTGGCAAATAATAAGTGAGCCACATTTGACGCCCTTAGAACATCGCTAAAGGGTGAAAGCCTAGAGTACAGGCGGTGGAAAGCTAACAAACACATGGTGGATACGAGGAGCACTAATTATTTATCTTCTTACACATGTTCAGCTGTCATAGATTAAACGTAATGGACACAGTGTCAGTCAGTGTTTTTGAAGGATGTCAAACAAGACTAGGAAAATATGCTATCCTGTCGATATCTTAAGTCGGTAATTTCCAGAATGAAGAAAATCCGAAAGAAAGAAACCAAAGTTGCCTTTCTTTAAATACTTTAAATTCATTGAACTCAGTATTGTTTAAAAAAAGTCATTTAATTAGGGTTACAAAACAATAAATGATTACAGAAATTAAAGTAATTGAACATCAAAGAATTGTTCTTTGTTTTTTTAATTAAACCAACTTCTATAGAAATATCATTATTTTTTTTTCTAAATTCTTTCATTTTGATTTAATTAAAAATATTTTTTTCCATAGGTTGAAGTAAGAATTTTGTAATATTAAATAGAATGAACTGCTTACATTACTTGGGGGGGGGGGGGGGGGCTGTAATTGTAAAAGTTCTATAAGTTTTCTTGACCTTTTTTATGAATTCTTACTTTTATAATGTTTTAATTAACTTATAATTAATGTTTTAATTAAACAGCAAAACGTCAGAATTTGATAGTTTCATAAACCTGGAAAACAGACCGAGTCTGAAATTATTTTATTTTCCTCACTTTCTAAGGATAAATCTTTATAAGAATAAAGCATTTGGAGAACTAGTGTATTTAGTACCAGAAAGATCTAAAACAAAGGTGAGAAAACTTGAAAGATGGACAATGAAATTTATTCATGCCACAGTACAAAGGTCGTTCAACAAAACATGTATATATATAGTTCAATGTAGTAAAAGAAACATAGAGAAATCAAAAGTACACACTTACAGTCTCTAATTTTTGGTTGAACCGTCTTTAGGAGAGATAAAAGAGGGAAACCAAGCGCACTGGTACAGAGACGTTGATTTCCAACGAAAAAGTATTTTAGTGCGTCAAGTGCATCAGTTTCTTTTTCTACATTGAACTATATTTGTCCGTTTCGGATCATATTTCTAACGAAAAAGTATATATATATATATATATATATAAAGATTTCACATAAACACGTGAAACAACAATCAATGATCAAACCACAATAAGAAATGGGAAAACAAGACTAAGATCTTTCAACCGTAACAAGCGGTCTTCGTCAGAGACTTCGTCAGTTGGGTTTTTGACTCTGACGAAGACCGCTTGTTACGGTTGAAAGATCTTAGTCTGGTTTTCCCATTTCTTATTGTGGTTTGATCATATATATATATATATATATATATATATATATTTAATTAAATGAAAGAACTCCATAAACTAAATTCACTGAAAGAACACACAAAAAAAAAACGATTACAAAAACTCACTACTACATTTCGACTGCCTCATCATAAGGCTGATATGAGTTGGTCCGCAATTACATGGTCACTTACTTGTCTTCTGAGTGGCTCACATCTTTTTCGAAGTGATTTTTGTGATCTCTTTTATGTGGTTTCTCTTTCTGTGAGTTAGATTATTTAGTTTTGTGGAATCGTTTAATCAGAAGGAGATTGGATTGAAAAAGTAAATATTTTATGATAATATATATTATATCATACATAGGTGCCCCAACAGTTACCATACACTTTACTTCTACTCGCAGATATCAGTCAAGGGGGGTAATAAGACTGTGGCAATTCAAGTTGTTGAATATTGACAAAGTGAATAAATCTGGCGATTCCCAATTTAATAAGGTCCAGAAGAAAAAAGAACTTAAAACTGGTTATACTTCTAATTGTTAACAGGTTTTCTACAACAACTGAGAAAGGTTTTAACAAAAATTGTTTAGATAGTGAAAACAAGGACTAATCAAGTTAAAGAGCTGAATACTCGATGAGTTTTAACATTCAACTCTTTAGACCCTGGAAGCACACGCAAGAGCACAGTTCAACCAGTGATTGCTGGTTGCCACAAGACAGTCGCCGTTGGACAGGCTTATTTGCAGTTTCATCATGTCAGTATTTCTCACATGGCTCGCCAGTTAACATTATAAAGCGTTGTAACACTGCAGTCAGACAAGATATTCTTCTGCTTACCATCCACTGCTTCTATTGAAAGGTTGCCTGACGATGAACACGAAGTGTTTGAAACGCATAGTTTGAAAAAAAAACCCTGTTTTATGTGGTGACTTTGCATTATCTATTTACCCCAGTATGAGTAAATATCACTCAATTACAGTTTCACAACTTATCAGTAAATATATATATTTTTATCATACCCGTATAAAGATTCAATTGAAATAATTTAATATTAATTAAGATTAATTACGTTAAAAAATTACGTAATGATATATTAAAAAAACAATTTTTTTTTAAAAGGTATAATGCATTTTTAAGAATTACTAAGGAGCATTGTGGAGGGTCTATTTCTCCGGAGAGAGTGATTTCTCTGCTCAGTTCTGTTAGACTCCATCTTGGGGCAGTCATATACTGCGCGCTCGGGATTAGCTGGACTGAATGTATTTGGAGAGCTATTGCTAAGTGTAAGTCTATTGAGGTATTAACTCAGTGCTCCACGACCAGTAATGTGTTGAGTGAGCCTGTACACAATATATCAGTGGTTGGCCAATAGCTGGAGCCAACAGAACTCCCTGGCTCAATCGCTATGACGGCAGTGTCCAGCCTGTGCTCCCACTTCAGCAATGTAATTTGACTTTCTTCGACATGTGATTCGTAGGGAACTAATTAAAATTAACTGGTTTCTGAGTCCAGAGCTACCTCCTTTGCTTTACAGTTAGCCAACTCACTCCTTGTGATACCTTCAAGGGCCTTTACTCTCATAAACAATAGAGCTTTAATCTCTTCCTTGAGTATTTTGACCGACATGATGTTTTCAGTAAGATAATGTAGGATAGGCTGAAGTGGAATGCTCACAAGAGAACGCGAGCATTGGCCCTTTGTAATACTAACCAATGAGCATTCTTCACTGGGAGTCCTAAATTTGGCCTAACTCAAGTGGATCAGAGTTGGGGTCTTTAACGAGTGCCTGACATCTTAAAGGCTCGGGGCCGAAGGCTTTATATTCTCGACGATGGATAAAGTCTTCATATTTCTTTTCACCGCCCGCATGAATAAATCGAGGATCAGAGTCGATACTGAACCCCGGATCTACTAGTCCAGAAGCGAGCACGTTGTCACTGGACTACCCTGGCTCCTAACAGAATCTAACTGAGTATTTTAACATATAACTGAGTATTTTATTCTTTCAGTTCTGTGGAAACTATTGAATAAACAGTATAATTATAAATAAGTTTATGTGGTTAAGGTCAGAATGCGTCAAAGGGGCGTCAAATCGGAGTAATGCCTTGGGGGGGATGATTTACCATTGGACTACCCTGAACTCTTTTGAACCTTTGATGATATCATAGGGAAACATGATTCTTATTACACATCTATTCAAAGGGTTGTATAGTTTAGTATAAGGTCTACTTATCGCTGGATCAAGACAGTAGCACCACGATCCAGCAGCATAAAGATTAGTTCAATTTCTGCGATTATATTTTAAGGGGCATTATGTGACAGCTTTGATCTCAAGGAGCCTAATGAATCAACTAGGTGGGTGCAGATTAGTAGCTATAATCGCCTATAGTCTAGAGGGTAGGTAGCTGCCATTACTTCAATGCCAGCCCCCAGGAATGCGGTCCCCTGCGGCCTACTACACTTCTACACTCATATTGCCAACTTAAACTCCATCCAAGTGAACTCCTCCTTTAATCTAAGTCAAAAGCCACTCTCAGATATCGCTTAATTTTATAATTCGCTTCAAAATGACGTACTTTCCTTTTAGAAACTTTCATTAAGAGAACTTAATACCTAACACGAAATTTTAAGTTCCTTAAATCATCGAAGAAGTACCTTAAATTGTTATCAATATATGTAAACACTTTTCTCTTCTTCTTGGAATTTTGATCAGGGTTAATATATGGAATCACCTTTCCGCCTTAAATCCATATATTAACCCTGACCAAAATTCCGAGAAGAAGAAAAAAGTGTTTATTGGTAATTGTAGTCGAGAAAGCAATGCCCTATTATATATAAATATATATATACTAATTTTAAGAAACGGTCCACAAAGACTATAAAACTTTAAATTACAGAATGTACGAAACAGAAAAAAAAATTAAAGCACACTTACAGAATTCTCAAATTTCGAACTGTTGTTCATCATGAGGAGTAGACTAGAAGAGAGGACGACGAACAGTTCGAAATTATTGAGAATTCTGTAAGTGTGCTTTTATTCTCTTTTCTGTGTCGGGCTTTGTGTAATTTAAGTTATATATATATATTCTATATATATATAGTATATTCACTACATTACTAAAAATTAGATTGGGCTAGACAACAGAGTGAGAACTGAGTCGGGATCTACTAGTCCAGAGGAGAGCAGGCAAGCCATTGGGGTACCCTGAACTGTTTTGAACCTTTGATGATATCATAGGGAAACATGATTCTTATTACACATCTATTCAAAGGGTTGTATAGTTTAGGATAAAGTCTACTTATCCTGGACAAGATCCATAGCCACCACGATCCAGCAGCATAAAAGATTAGTTCAATTTCTGCGATTATATTTTAAGGGGCATTATGGTGACAGCTTTGATCTCAAGGAGCCTAATGAATCAACAGGTGGGTGCAGAGAGCTATAATCGCCTATAGGTCTAGAGGGTAGGTAGCTGCCATTACTTCAATGCCAGCCCCCAGGAATGCCGGTCCCCTGCGGCCTACTACACTTTACATACATATTGCCAACTTAAACGCCATCCAATTAACTCCTCCTTTAATCTCGTCAAAAGCCCACTCTCAGATATTCGCTTAATTTTATAATTCGCTTCAAAAATGACGTACTTTCCTTTTAGAAACTCTTCTTTAAAGTAGGAATCTTTAATGATTACCTGATATCATGCAGGCTTGGGCCCGACGGCTTGACGTACTCTCCAAGGGACAACGTAACTCAACAATAAATAAAGAACAAACAGCAGCGCATTTCATTTTTAATTAATCTAATATTCCTCTTTTTCAACTGATAATTTTACCGGTTCAATGTTATACGTCAACCAAATAAAATACCAAGTAAAGATCCCTACCCGAAATGCACTTAAGTTAGGCAAAATTTAAGACCCCCCATGTAGAATCACCGATCTAACAAAATGCCAATAAACGGCTGACGTTATCACCCGCTAGGGGATCGGTTTAAACAATACAAAAAAAATCATTTCATTCCACCCCCAAGTACATGAGCCAGTTTTTATTTAGTGGTACACCAAAAACAATTGCACTAACGGAAAACACATTATAATAATTGAAAGATTTAAAATACACAATTATCACGAAATAACACTTTTATTAATAAAGGAATTATACAAATGAGTGTAGCAGTATCACAGGGATTGCAGTGACACTGCTATTCTCGTCTAGTAGTGTTAAACTTATTATCCTGATTTTCTTTAGGCTGGGAGTAGCTATTATGAGTTTTTCGTTACACTTTCTTTGTCGTCCTGTATTTCTTTTACCTCCTGGGGAACCCTTTCTACCTCCAACCGCAAACCTGCTAATCCCAAATCTACCCCTTTTCACAAACTTCTCCAAAACCTCCCAATACTGCAGGTGGTATGGTGCAATGTGTACATCGTGGCTGTATTACTTGCTTTATTATCTATCCAGTTCCTTATGTTATTTTAGATTGCAGTGGCCGTCCCACAAGAGAACACACATAGACCAAAGATTGTCCCTTTGTGATACCACACAATGAACATTCTACTACATTGGGAGTCATACATTTTGCTTAACTCATGTGTATTTAGAGTAGAGATCTTTAACGAGTACCTGATCGTACAGGCTCGGGACCGACAGTTTTTACGTTCTCTCCGAAGGACAACATGTTTAGACTTATTCACCTCCCATGTGAATAAATCGAGGGCCAGAGTGGGTACTGAACCCTGGATGTACCCTAGTTCAGTTCAGAGGAGATACACAGAAGCAGTTGCGGTATGTGGTTTCCAATATTTTTCTATAGGATTAGCAATTTTTTAATTAGTAATTAATTAATCTGTGTTAATTTATTAATGAACAATATTTGCACATCACAGTACCTCAAGCAGTTACCAATCAGTATCATGTTGACGCCATGCTTAAGACAATGCGATATACATTTATAAATCTTTATAATTTAAGCGAACATGTTTAGATGAAAAAGCGGTGAAACATATGAAAAAAGAACATAAACGTAAGCAATGAAAGCGTCGAAATAACGGGCTGAAGGATATGCGTGAGAGAACTTAGCCATGATAGAGAGGGGACATGCACTTTGGCTATCTGGGGCAACTCTTGGCAGAGAAAAGAAATCGCGCTCAGCAACTTTGCACTCAGTATTCTGTACCGCCTTTCATACAACCTCGCAACAAACCACATACAACAAATCCATATACATTAATATGGTGGTAACTTCCATAAATGCTTCAAAATTAGTAAAGAAACACAAATAATAAAAAACATACACTTACAGAATCCAACTTTCTGTTTCAACAGAATTCAGGAGAGCAAAAAAAAAGGAAACCAAACGCACGATCGATGGAAAAATATATTTTTTATTCATTTATTGTTTGCATTATGAATTTTTGATATTCATTATTTTATTTTTTATTAAAATATGATGATCATTATTAAAATAGTCAAAATATTGACAATGAGTCAGTCTTCGAGTTTCTTTCTGTTTATATATATATCCCTTTTTCTTTTCTCCTGAAGACAGATTACCTGAAAATTTGAGTCTGTAAGTGTTTTCCTTACTCTGTGTGATACCCTTCTTGAATTTTGAACTCTTGTATATATATATATATATATATATATATATATATATAATATAATAATATATAGTAATATAATATTATTATATTACATTATATTTTCTATTACATTATTATTATTATTATTTATTTATTTTCTAGACCTTGACATTACTTTTGACAAGGGACACTTTTCAACTTCTGTTCATATTAAACCGACCAATACTCAACAGTACCTCCATTACACTAGCTGCCATCCTTATCACGTCAGAAAGTCTATACCTCGATCCTTGTCCATCCGTATCCACAATATCTGCAATAACCTCCAAGACCGTACACGTCACCTCGATCTTGTAAAGGAAAAATTTTCTGAACGAGGCTACCCCCGCACCTTCATTGAAAACCGTATATTACCTGCTCACGTCTCCCACCAACCTAGGCCTAAGAGAGATAAAAGTGATTCTTCCTTCTTTTGACTAGCTACTTCCCTGGTGCTCATAAACTCGGTAGTGTGATCAGGGAGTCCTATCCGATTCTCTCTACTTATGCTTCTACTTCTTCCATTTTCAAACAACCCCTTCTATTTCCTTCCGTAAACCTCCCAAAAAGTATTTTTTCCCATTCTTCTCTTCAGTCTTCCAATCCTGACCGAGGAATGAAACAATGTGGACGCCGTGGCTGTCAAACTTGTTTGATTATCAACCCTAATCCTTCCTTCGATTCCCCTCTCAACCATCATTCCTACCCCATTCATGTCAATACCTCTTGTACATCTTCCAACTGCGTTTACCGACCGGATTGCACTCAGTGCGACTCTTTTTATGTTGGCTTAACTTCTACTAAGCTAAGCCTTCGTATGAATGGTCATAGGGCTTCAGTCGGTAAACGTAGTAACCTTCCTATAGCCATTCATGCAAACTCCCATGGCCTCAGCTTCAATGATTGTTTCTGAGTGCAAATACTTAATCAGATCCCCGATTCAAATACCAAAGTTACATTAAGAGCTTCTGAAGAAGCATACATATGCTTGCTGCTGCTCGTTCTTCCCCTGGACTTAACCTCAACCGTTAATTATTATTATAATTATTTTAAAAGTTTTTGTTTTTTTTTAAAATTTTTTATCTTTTAATTTTTTATGTTGTCATGTTTTTATTCGTTTTTACTTTTTAATTTGGCTTTTCACTTCCTTCCCCTCCCTTCTCGCTGGGTGGTTGTAGTGGGGGTACTGACTACCGGTTGTGCTGCTACTGTTCGTGTTCAGTCGCCGCTCTGCCTTCCTGCGGGACTCTTCGCCTCCTGATGACGACGATGGTCGAAATATAGAAGTAAGTTAGTTACTCCTGTGTCTATCTGTGTGCTATCTTCTTTTTAATTGGTTTTATATATATATATATATATATATATATATATATATGAATAATAATCAAAATAACACTTGATATAATAGTTGATAAAACAATTTTTTAAAACAATGCTCTAAGGCCTATCGTTAACACATCTTAAGTTCACTTGCTCTCCGAAGATGTGTTAACGAAAGGCCTTAGAGCATTGTTTTAAAAAATTGTTTTCATTGTGGTAAATTAATCCATATATATATATACATGAGTATAAACTCCAATTAGGCATTAGCTTTAATAAAATTAATATATATATATATTAATATATAAAAACATTTCACATAAACACGTGAAACAACAATCAATGATCAAACCACAATAAGAAATGGGAAAACAAGACTAAGATCTTTCAACCGTAACAAGCGGTCTTCATCAGAGTCAAAAACCCAACTGACTCCGACGAAGACCGCCCACCACGGCCGAAAGATCCCAGTCCTTGGAAATATCCCGAAAGATCGTCGGAGTCAGTTGGGTTTTTGACTCTGATGAAGACCGCTTGTACGGTTGAAAGATCTGTAAGTGTTTTGAAAGTTTTGAAAGTGTTTAGTGTTTACCTTCATGTCGTTACCAGAACTCCTCTGGAAAATACCCGAGAGTTACCGTAAACTAGTGAGGAAACTAGAAAAAATCAGCCATAAATTGGTCAACGCAGAAGCTGCTGCCAACTTTAATAATACATGTTTGAAAGAAGATCTGCTGCCATCATACACAAATATACGAGTATATATGGTTAGAGGTCTCCAACCGTCGATTCGCAAGTGTGCTTGGAGTCCCTATCTCAACTTACCTGATGACTGTTCAACCGAAAATTAGATTCAGTAAGTGTGTTTGTTCCTTAGTTCTGTGTTTGTGATTCATCGTGAAACGTATATATATAATAAGATTTCACAACAAATACGTGAAGTAACAATCAATGATCAAACCACGATAAGAAATGGGGAAAAAAATATCTTTCAACCGCAACAAACGTTCTTCATCAGAGTCAAAAACCCAACTGTTTACATATATTTATATAATACATATATTATATTTATATATATTACATAAATAGCTATACAAAACATGATAAAGCTATAATATTTTCAACAACAACAACAACAAATTGAATGTAGACGTCTATGTTAACAGTAACTACTTAAAAATACTTGATTACTATCAAAACAATTCACGCCGTAAAAATAAAAGTAAAATACTGTAGACTGGAGTTAATTGTTTATGTAAAAACATATCGTTATAACAAAAAGCATCGAAAATAGATATAGAATACATATTCACTCCAGGGTAATCCGCAGACGTTGATTTAGACATTAAAGAATATAAATAGGAATAGCCATATACTCATTTCGTTTGTAATCAAGTATTTTTAAGTTGTTACTTGTTACTGCTCGTAATATAGTAATTCACATTGCTTTTGTTGTTGTTGAAAATATTATAGCCTTATCATGTTTTGCAGCCCTGATGAAGATGTTTAAGTACATTGAAACGTTGGCGTGCGATGTATATATAATATATATTATTATGTATATATATATACTGTTTTCTTATCTCGCCACAAATACTCAACGTTATCTTTTTATCAAGGTTTGATCCAGCGTTACACAATAGAACCCCTTTAAGCCAACGTTTCGTCTATATTTGTAGACATCTCTAGGACTACATAATTACAGAAATTGAGTAAAATAACATGAAAAAAATGTAAGTTGAATTATTTATATGGATATACACTATTACTTTGGTAGTTTTCTATTACAAAAAATGTAAGTTGCATTATTTATATGGATATACACTATTACCTTGGTAGTTTTCTATTACAAAAAATGTCTGTGATTAGAGTACAAAGGTCATGTAAACTTTTTTTGTCATAGAAAAATACCGAGGTAATGGTGTATGTGATAATGTAACTTATACTTCTTCCATGTTATAGTAAAGAATTTCTGTTTTGACGTAGCCCTGAAGGTATGTCTACAAATAGAGACAAAAAATTGGCATAAAAGTGTTTTATTATTTTTTAACATAAACTAGATTAACAGAAAGAGCACAGAAAAAGGAATTACAGAAGCTCACAATTGCTTTTCGACCGCGTCGTCATCATCAGCTACAGAGATGAAGACAAATAGTAGTCGCTGCGAATACAGGCAACAGCTGAAGTCACATCATTTAAGAGTCTCTATCAGTATACCCAACTTACGCAGGAGAATAGAGAAGGATAAAAAAATTAAAAAAAAAGGAAATAAATGCAGATAAGTAAAAAAAATATCTTATAAAAGGGAAACTACTATCAAACGAACTACAAGGGAAAGTGAATAAGGAAGAACAAGTTTTTATTAAAAATAACTAAAAAATAATAATTCATGATTGAGGTTAAGCCAAAGAGTAGATTTATCTGCCTAGAGACAAATAAGAGCTTCTTCTGAAGCTATTATGATATATTAATAAGTCATATATTAAATATTACAAAAAGCTAACTTCTTTTTTTTTAAAATAGACCGATGATTATTAAATTACCTGTCTCAATGCAGTATGAGTGCTTAGTATCGTTATAATTTGATTTTATATATGTTAAAAAATATATTTTTTTTAAAATAATGATTGAATGCCTTCTTATGTTAACCACAGATTATTGATTAGAATAGTAACTAAGATTATCAAAAATTATATATTTCACTCAAATCAATTAAATAATGTGGTATTGAGGACAGAATGCTTTCCTGGTTTCTCAGCAGAAGCGCTGGCGAGGTTATAGACGTTTGGTTTGTTTTCCATTAACGACAGCTTTTAGTGCTGTTCTAAGGGTGGGAAATGCGGCTCATTTATTATTCAGCACCCGCTTGATTTTACATTGGCAGTCATAAATTTAGCCTAACTGAAATGTATTTAGAATAGGGATTTTAACAAGTACCTGGCATTATATAGGCTTTAAATCCTCCCGAAAGGGCAATATTATCAAACCGCTTCACTGATTACTACGCGAAGAAATCGAGGCTAGAGTGAGGCTATCCGTCCAGAGGCAAGCATCCAAGCCACTGAGCTACCCTGCCTCATGAAATAGATTACCAACATCAAGTGAACTCTCAGGCGATCACCCATCCAAGTAGCCACCGTGCCCGATGTTGCTTAACTTCGGAGATCAAACGAAAATCGGCGCATTCAACATGGTATTCCCCCTAGTTTGACAATAAACGTAATGTTCTCTCCTAGCGATTATTTACCATAGCAGAATTGACCTTTCTATCCGTTTGATCAATTCAGATCACATTTAATATTTATTGTTTATATTACAAAGTCTTCTTATTAATATCTGTATCAACTTAGCCAAAGTACATTACAACTTACGAAACTTATCGGTTAACAGGAGTTAACCCATTAAATCAAAACGAAAATAAAACCACTTCGTTATAGAAAATAAGTTTCCTAGAATCCATAAATAATAAAATATTACTTTTTTTGTTAAAATATTTTATTTACGTTACATATTTATTTATTTATATTAAGGCACAGGTGTCAAACATAAGGCCCCTCGGGCCGCATCCGGCCCACCTGGGGATTAAAGCCGGCAAGGGGGATAAATCTCCATTATTATATATATATATATATATAAAATCAGTTTATTTTAATTTCCTTAAAAACCTGCAGTTCTTATACTATCCACCAGTGGTTTAGTCGCGCTGTATTATCAACTTTTCCTTTGTCCTCGCACCTTGACCAGCGAAATATCTCTGGCAAAATGGTTAATAGTGGATACAGGTGTCGGATTCTAATAAAGATTTCTATAATTGACTTATTTTTCTTTGCACTATTACTAGTATCAGTGACTGATATAAAGAAAAAGGTGGACTTATTGTTAGCTTCAAAGTAATTTTGTAATTAGCTTGCTGGCACGGCCCGCTTGAGATCAGATTAAGCTGTATTCGGCCCTCAGACCGAAATCAGTTTGACACCCCTGTATTAAGGTATTGTTTTCTTGACCATAATTACTAATAATAAACACTTTTCTTCTTCTCGGAATTTGGTCAGGGTTAATTATTTGAAATCACCTCTTTGACCATTTCGGGCAAATAATTAACAAAATTCCGAGAAGAAGAAAAATAGTTATTTTGAAGTAAAATGGATAAACAAACAAAAGTTCTCCACACAAATGAAGTTATTTATATGAATTATTTATTTACTAGTTTTCTTGTTAAAGACCCTCGTTAACTGATAAGTAGCAAAAGTCATTTCTCTTTATTCAAAAACACTTTCTAACCTGTTGTCCCAGAATGACAATTCAAACTTGGATTCCATCATATAAATATTAAATGTTACTAAAGACCTACAACGAATATGATTTCTATCTAATGAAAAAAAAAACTATTTTTTTTCTGATAAAGTACATTATAAAAAGGTATAATGTTAGAGAGGTGTTTTTTGTTCCCTTTTAGGATTAACCATAAGTAAAATTTTACGAATATGATTGTTTATTTTGTTTTTGATATGTCCTGTGCACACACACACATACATACATAGCCTACTAGCACCACAAAGGTATGACCTACACAAACGCAATATCAGAAAAACAAAACAGAAATTAGTCTATAGAATATTTAAAAACAGAAGAAACAGAAGAAAATCCGATTTTCACGAAATTGTTTTATTCTGGGGAAAGTATTATTTAAAATTAAAAGAAACAAATACAATTTTTGTAAATCTGAAGAAAATTAATAAAAAAGAAATTAAAGCGAGACGTGAATTGGATGCTATTTACGTGATTAGTTTTTGAGACGTACTTGCATTTCAGTGATGGGATACTAGGTATAAAAATACATTTGATACATTACAAGTTAACAAACACAACAATGATGTAAACAACAATTTAAAGTGCTACTCGGCATTCACTTTAAGTGAACATAAAGTGTATTAAGTGTACATAAGAGAACTTATGTACTTAAAAACATAAATCCAACGATTACATAATAAATCTAAGTAATTAAAATATATCTAACTTTTATCCTTATTAGAACTACATAATTATTTTATTTCCAAATTAAAATGACAACTTCTTTAGGAAATCGAAGAAAATTAATTTGAATAAAAAAAAGATTATAAATGAATTAGTAACGCAAATATACAAAAAATGAAGAAATACTAAGCAGAAAATGCAAGACGTTTTATTAGATGACGGCAATCCGTTTATTTAATCGCCGCTTAAAATTAACGATTATGTTCATTTGATAAAATGATTAATTTGATAAAACAAATATTGATAAATGAACTTCAGCTCCAAAGGAACGAGTTATAGTCATTTAAATAATGTCATAAAAAAAATTATACAATAATTAGATCATTTATCATATCATATTTCTTAGTTTCTTGGTATTATATGTTGAAGATGGTTGAAGAATGTAGGCTTATTTATAAAAATCTCTTTAAAATCGATCTTTATATTTCAAGCAACATGTGGATATACGGGTGAATGACGAGCATTTTTATTTTTTAAGTAAGAATTGAAATATTGATTAATAATAGTATGAATAATAATTATATACTATTATACCAAAATTTCACAATAACAGGTTAAATAACCATCGATGTTGAAACCACAATAAGAAATGAGAAAAAAGTCTAAGATCTTCAACCGAAACAAGCGCTCTTCGTCAGAGTTAAATCCCATCAGTTGGGATTTGAATATGACGACGACTGCATGTTACGTTTGAAAGATCTTAGACTTTTTTCACATTTTTTTTTGTGGTTTCGACATTGATACTACTCTACGTGTATAACCAAAAAAACGATATGCCTCATCCTAAACTATGTTATTTTGCGTAGTTAATCTCAATATATATAAAGATCTTGAGTTTGTTTGTTCACCCATTTTCCGTGGAAATAGAGACCTGAAATTATAATATATATTATTTATTAACTGAATAATGTTAAATAAAAAAAATTATCACTATATTCCCAAAATTGGAGCCAGGGTAGCAAGTGTCTTGGATGCTCGCCGATGACAGTAGTGCAAATGTATTATATATAAATGTAACAAAAAAAAAATTTTTTTTATTTTATATTTGCGTAATATAAACACTGGTAATAAACTAAAGGCATAGAGCCAGGGTAGCCCAGTGGCTTGAGTGCTCGCCGATGACAGTAGCAGAAATATATTAAAAATAAATGTAACAAAAAAATTTTTGGATTTAAAATTTGAATAATATAAATAATGGTAATAAAGTAAAGGCATGGAGGCAGTGTAACCAGAGGTTGCGAGCTCACCGATGACAGTAGTGCAAATGTATTATAAATAATTGTAACAAATATATAATAAATTATTAAATTATAGGTTACAAATGAATAATTTTAGAAACTAACTTGAACACACCTGTCAGATAAAATAAGAATGTTCTAAGGTAATATTATAAAGGTACATTCCTTTCATTAATGTTACTTTATGTTAGGTAAATAAAGTGAATATTTCAATTTACAAGTTTTCTTTGTTTTAAATATATTTCATTGTGTATATAACTTTAATTGATGTTATATTTATTTATAAGATAAAATAAATGATTTTTTTTACTTTTAAATGGTTTTTATTTTGCTAAATATACTTACTGTGTATATATCTTGAATCATGTTAAGAATACTATATAAAAAGTTTGGGCCATATAAGAATGTGTTTCTGTGTTTTAATAACAAGAAATAACAATTAATATTATCCCAGTCAATCATGTTGAGTGAATTTATTTCAATACCTATTATTATAATTTCTGAGTGATACAAAGGGTCACGGGTAGTCTAGTGGCCAGTATTTTTAGTAATTAAGTATAATTAAAACTTCATAATCTTTTATTTAAATTACTTAATTAAATTAAAGCTTCATAAACTATCACTCGTTAAAATTGGTTGAGAAATGAAATGGCTAAATAAAGAGATAAAACTATCTAAACGAATGTCGATTTATGCACCTGATCTAGCAAGGTAGAAGATTAAACTGTTTTATTATAAATCATATAAAAATGGTGTTTATTAAATACTTTTTCAAATTTACTAAAAACTTTAGAGGAAAAGTTTACTTTTGGTGTTTAAATATAAAGAACAGACATGGACAAAGAATGTTAAGGCGTTTCTTTTGTTTTTAATATTAGGGTAGGTTTTGTTTTCTTTTTAAAGTCGGCTTCTAATGAACACTTTCTGAAATAAGTGGTGAAAACCTATTTGAAATGAAACGTAAAAAATAAAAAGTGCTGTAACGTGGTTAAAATGAAATGTACTTGAGTTCTGTATTAAGAAAGAATTTTTTCATTTGTTTTATAGCTGAGTCTAGGTGAAAATTAACAGCCTGCTATGCACTTCACCACATTGAAAAAATAGTTATTATAATAAAAGTGACAGTTAATTTTATAAAAATATTGGCATACATATTTAGTCAGTTCTGTGCTAAATTTCATGGGACTTAAAATTCATTAAAATTGAGGTTATCGAATAAAAACGGAAATAGTTTATACAAATATGCCTATTAGTATAAAACAGGTTTAATCATACATAAAAGCTTATCTATTAATTGGCAGTTATAGGTAACGATTTAGAAAAATAACTTTTAAACAATTCCTTACTGATAATGTCGTAATGAGACTGGCAAATAACTAACATGATTAATAATAATGAAATATTGATTAATAATAGTATTTAATTATCAATCAATTTATCAAAACTAACATAATACAAAGTAGGTTAATACAAACATTCACAATGAACATTCTACTGCATAGGGAGTCCTAAATTTTGCTAACTCAACTGTATTTATAGTAGGGTTCTTTAACGAGTACCTGACATCATAAAGACTCGGAACCGACGGCTTAATATGCTCTCCGAGGGTCGACGTGCATGGTTTATTCACGTGGGAGTTAAATTTTCTCACCTCAGTTTAACCTTCCGTTTAGCCTAACTGAAGTACATTTAGAGTACCTGACATCATAAAGGCTCGGAACCGACGGTTTAATATGCTCTACGAGGGACGACGTGTTTAGGTTTATTCACGTGGGAGTTAAATTTTCTCACCTCAGTTTAACCTTCCGTTTAGCCTAACTGAAGTACATTTAGAGTACCTGACATCATAAAGGCTCGGAACCGACGGCTTAATGTCCTCTACGAGGGACGACGTGTTTAGGTTTATTCACGTGGGAGTTAAATTTTCTCACCTCAGTTTAACCTTCCGTTTAGCCTAACTGAAGTACATTTAGAGTACCTGACATCATAAAGGCTCGGAACCGACGGCTTAATGTCCTCTACGAGGGACGACGTGTTTAGGTTTATTCACGAGGGAGGTAATTTTTTTTACATCAGTTTAACCTTCCGTTTAGTCTAACTGAAGTGCATTTAGAGTATGGATGTACAAGAGTACCTCTGACATCATAAAGGCTCGGAACCGACTGCTTAATGTGCTCTCCGAGGGATGACGTGCTTAGATTTATTCACCTCACACGTGAATAAATTGAGAGCTAGAATGGATATTGAAGCCCAGATCGACTGTTCCAGAGGAGAGGACATTACCACTGCGACAACCTGGCCAAACGACATATGAACTAAACTTTCTACCCTTGGAACAGCACTTAGGAAGGAAGCCTTATAAGTGTACACGTTGAAAACCATTATTAATTATTTTAGAGTTGTAAATTATTTCTTTATGAAACAAATAAAAAATTATAAGTTCTTAAACTAAAAAAAAACCTCTCGTTATAAGAATACTGCATCTCTGACAGGTGAATGTTAAAATTCAAACAAATGACAAACCAAAATGTTCAGTCCTAATAATTTTTTGAGAGTTTGAGACAGATTACCACAGAGAAATTTTCTGAATATTGAAAAGTAGTAGAAATTAAAATTTTTAACCGAGTAAATGGGGATTTTCTCTAAAGTAGTTTATTTTCAAAATATCTTAATTTGAATAATATTTCGATATAATTTTTTTTCTTTTTTAACGCTTTAAGTTTTACAGCTTCATGTTAGATGTGAACAGGATACAAAATAGTTTTCACATATCAATTATCAGGATGCCACTTAGGTTTCTTAATAATGTTTCACTTAATGAAATCATGGAAAACTCTAGCATCAAAATGGCAATTTTTTCTGTATGAACACATTTTTGAATTATATATCAGATAATTTTTCAAGACGTTTTTTTTTGCTGTAAAACTTGGCCAGAATAATGTGAAACAAAATGAAGTTCAACCGCTTTTAATTGGGTGTCACTTGAACATTTCTACAGTATGAACCTTGATTTATGTGGTATATTAGTTTTTTGAGCAATTGAGTCATGACTCAAATCAAATAGTACTTAACTCCTGTATTAGAATACAGTGGTGTGATTGGCGTAATATTTGGTTGTGAATTACCTGGTTTATGTCGCCGAAGGTGTCGATGCTTTCATGCGAGTCGTATGTGAGGGTGTACAGATCAAGGACAAAGCGACTGTCCTTCTTGTAGTGTCGCCTCGAAAGCCAGGGGTTGAAAGAAACAACGCTTGTGCCCATGGCGTCTATTACTGGTACAGCATCGCACAGAAGAAACCACCCGTCACCTTGACGCGGTGCGACTCCGGAGAAAGCAACCGCCGCCACCCCCACCCTCAAGCCCCTCCCCCCCTCCACAACTCTAATCATACTGCCGAAGAGCAACTCAGCCGACCGAAACAGTCGAGGCACTGATGAAACACAGGCCGTCGACCGACAAACCACACGGCATTTCATAACAATAGCAAACCTTTCGCTCTGCCCAGTTTTGGGTAGATCTGCTCTTAAGACTTGTATATAAACCACTTTCTTAGGGACCAGGGTAGCCCAGTGGATTACCAGCTCGCCTCCAGACTGGTAGACTGGTAGAGGACATTGATCTAGACGTCGGTCGCGAGCCTGTACAATGTCAGGTACTCGTTAAAGATCCCCACTCTAAATACGCTTGAGTTGGGCAAAATTTAGGGCTCCCAATGTACAAAGTCATTTTGTGGTATCACAAAGGACCCAATGTAGAAAGTCATTGTGTGGCATCACAAAGGACAGACTTGACAATGAAGAATTAAATAATAAAAGAATCAAATTGGGACAGAAGAAATAAATAAAATGGAAAATTAACATATATTCTATTAAGTGACATATATATATATAATTAAATTAATATATTCTATTAAAACTGGACACTATTTGTTTTTAAGATATTTTTGACATAGGCATTTAGGCACCATTTCTTTTAAGATATAAAGCCAAAGACTCTGATCAGTTCTACTTGAAGGGGAGAGTGTTCGAAACCGGTTGTATAACTCCTAGTCTATGTTAGGTATGAAGGTGTCATCTACCAATGTGATTTTAACTAATCTCTGTGGTAATAACAATAATTATGGTAAAGCAACGTATTGTTTTTGAGTTATATTAAATAACCTAATGAATTGAATTAATTAACAATTAGTTGAATTGAGATGGTAGTTAATTATACTTTATGATAAAAGTTAAACGAGAGACTTACGGTTTTGGTACTTGACATTAGATACTAATTTAACCCACTTTCTAATGATTATAAAAAACTTGAATTTCCTATGTATTCACATAGGCAACTCTAAGGGGCCAAGGTAACCCAGTGGTAACATACTCGCTTCTCGACTGGTAGATTCGAGGTTCAATACTGACTCTGGCTATCGATTTATTCATCCAGGAGGTGAAAAATCTAAGGTCGTCATCCCTCGAAGAGGACGTTAAAACGTCGGTCTCAAGCCTGTACGATGTCAAAACCTCGTTAAAGATCCCTAACCGAAATTCACTTAGGCAAAATTTAGCAGTCTGAATGTAGAATAATGATTGCATGCTATCACAAAGGACCAATGATCGGCTTACGTGTGTTTTCTCGTGGGACTGCCACTGCAACCTAACCTAACTTAGCCAACTTTAAATAGCTAATCAGGGTGTTATTTGTGATTTGTGGATATGAAACTCTATGGGGCAAACCAGTGAATCATTTAGCAATTCCATTTACCTGTAAGTAATTAAACTGCGTGGGTCAGTTGCCGTTGAGTGGTTTATATCTCGCATGTGTGCGACATATTGAATTAAGTCAAATAAATTAACTTTTAAATTTGAAAAGAAAGTTTTTTTTGCCATGGAAATTATTGGTGGAGAGTGGGATGGCTCTGGTCGAAGAAGTCTAAACATACGAGTAATAACTTACCCAGGCGTTTTGCTGAGAAGAGGTAATTAAGCAGCTTCCGTTTGACTTTATCACCAAGCATAATGGATAAACTGTATGTCAGGGACTTTCACTGAGAGAAAGTTGGTAAAACGATTAAATTAGAGCTAAAAACTTGTTGAAGGTGTCTGTGCGACTCTTAAGTTAAGTTGACAAGAGAGGTTAGTGACACTGATCAGCTGCTGTACAAGAGGAAGGTAGTCTCGGTACCAGGATAATTTAGAGCTGTGGTAACTCTAGTGTTAGGACCCTGGGACAACCTCGGGAATATCTAAAAAACTCAGCACTAGATCAACCCAGTAGTAGGATAACTCAGTGCTAGGACAGTTCAACGCCCAGGCAACTCAACGCAAGAGCATAACAACTCAAAGACAACTCAGGAGTAGGATAGACAACACTAACATAAATCAGCCTCAGAGGAACTTAACGCAAGATAACTTAGCGCTGGTAGAACTCAACGGCAATAAGTACATCTATCTCAGCCTCAGTATAACTGAGACCTTTGAAAGTTTAAGGCTAGAACAACACACCAACAGGAAATTTGGAGCTTATACAAATCAGCTGTAGGACAATTCAACATCAGGAATAACTGTGCCAGGATAGCTCAACATCAAGAATAACTGATGCCTTGACAGCTCAACATCAGGAATAACTGATGCCAGGACAGCTCAACATCAGGAATAACTGATGCCAGGACAGCTCAACATCAGGAATAACTGATGCCAGGATAGCTCAACGTCAGGAATAACTGATTGAACATTGTAGACATCTTAAACGAGTATTTGACATCGTACAGGCTCTGAGCCGGTAGCATAAAGTTTTCTCCCAAAGACGACGTGATTATCATTTTTATCCCTTGCGTGAACAAATCGAGGACCTCAGTAATTATTGAACCTTGTATCTATCAGTCCAGAGGCGAGCATGCAAGCCACTAGGCTACCCTTTAAATGTCAATAAACAAAATATTATTTCTTTAAACAGTTCACAAAGGAAGAGATCGGCTACGGCAATAATTGAAGGTCTGTGGAGCGCAATTATTGTGGACAGCAAGCCATCACAAAAGCCGCAAGCAATATTATTTAACTTTCATCTGGTCCAGGTGATGGATGGAATTGGAAATCGACCACTGGTATTGCAAAATAACCTCATGTAAAAAATACCAGCCACTAATATGAAAGTAATGTTGGAAGAAAGGTCATCGGTGCCATGAATGGCACAAGCCCAAAGAAACAAATCATGTCTTGCTTTGGTTTTAAAGCCATGGATATCTGAAGCTGATGAACTAAGAAATATTAAAGGGATATACTGTCGTTGAATATAAAGCAACGAGCATGTTACATCAAAATATGGAGAAATTTATCAACAAAACTAAATTATGACTATGTTTTCACCTATATATATATATATATCCGAGTCTAATTCCCATGTCACCCTGAGAGCTTCCGAAGAGGCATTCATATGCTTCCTTGGGGCTCGCTCTCCTCCTAGTCTTAACCTCTACCAGGAGGTTATTTTTGTCTTCATTATTATTTCATATTATATATTTTTTATCTTGTTTTATAAATAAATATTGGAGGGATTTCTATTTTTCCACTCCTACGCTGGGGGGGGGGGGGGGGGGGCAGCATTGGGGTGGTTCCGCGAGTTACTCTGGAGGACAATAGCAGTTTGCTTCTCAACGCGAGTGCTTCGCACTTCTTCCCTATGACGACGGATGTCGAAATATCGAAGTGAGTTCTGTAGTGTCTTTCTGTGTTCTTTTCTATGTGTTAAAGTTTATATATATAAGTTGTATTAAAATCAATTGACTTGATTGCACATGCCTTTTTGTTATTGAGCTTTTCAAATCTCCTAGCTAAGTTTCTTTCTTCAAGGTTGAGTTCATGTATAATATGATCAAAGCTACTGTTAGACATCACTATTTATTATAAGTTCCAATTATTCTAAATGTAACAGATGAATTAAATTAACATGTTTCGGTTGTCTTCAACCATCTTCAGAATGTTCTGATATTTTTATCTACCAAACTACCAATCTACCAATATCAGAACATTCTGAAAAAGAGAATAAAAGGACTCTCTTTCAATATTTCAGCACTTTCTGCGATCATTCTCAGGAAACGAAGTGGTACGGCAAGAAGTGGAAAGTCAACTGGCATATGTATATACATAGAACTCAAAAAGATAACACTTAGCGAACATTACAAAAACTCACTTTGATATTTCAACGAATTGCCATCATCAGAAGAGGAATATTTATAATTAAAGTTAAAACTACAAAACACTAAGCAGTGACTAATGCTCACGATTTTCCGTTGATTTCAACTACAAGCCGTCCTCAGGAGAGGATCTACCATCAATGTTTTGAAACCAAGTTATCTTCAGGAGAAAATCAGATGAAGTATGGGAGATTAAGTCCGACATGACTCACCATCACAAATGTCAGGATTTAATGTGATAAAGACTTAACGTCAGGACTTAACATTTTCCCGATAAAGAAGTATCCAAAAGTTGTTAAAAGTATCTATCATAGCATTTTGTTTTACTTTAACGGTATTTCAATGTTCATTTAATTTAATGTTTAATGAATTTTATTTAGTTTCTGTGTGCAGAGTTATTTCATTTTTTAGAAAATACATTTCAGTGAAAAGCACAAATGATGAAAAATGTATGAATTAAATTAAGGTTCAACATGATTGTAGTAAGATCAAGATGGCTCTGAAGTTTTGAAGTTATTAACAATGCTAATTAGCTGCAGTGTGGAGACATTAAAATAGAAATCAACATGATAAAGTAATTGGCTAGCTACTTTCCTTTGCCTACTAGTGTAACCAGAATAGCATTAAAGTAATTAGTAATTATGTATTCGAAATGCGTGTTTAGTTTGCATTAGGGGACTTGAGTGAGCGGGGGATAATGAATGACTTGTGTTATATCGGATCAAACTCCCACCTATATGGACAACCTTTGGGATTTTATAAGGGCTCTATTCAAGCACATTTTTGATTTGGGGACCTGTTTTAAAACATCAGTCATCTATATGACCACAAGTACCAACTATGGAATATGTTATCCCCATCCAAGAGCTAAATGATCCTAGTTATTAACTTCGAGGGCATAATACAAACAGGTGTATTCAACATATATATAGCTTTTGGACTACTCACTTCTGATATTACTACCTACAGCTAAAGTGTCACCCATCCAAGTGATAACCACGCCTAATGGTTGCTCTACACTGGTTCTTTAACAAGTGCCTAACATCTTGCAGGCTTAGAAGCAGCTACTTAATGACATCCTATCCGTGGTACGGCGTTCTCAGATTTGCTCAGCTCCCAGAAAAAAATCGAGCTTCAGAGTGAGTAAAGGACCTCGGATCTACCATTCAAGAGGCTAGTAGTGAAGATAAACTTTTACACCGAAACTTAATGGGGAAAACTTACAGGAAAATGTACCCTTTCTATTTCATATAGGATGGATAATGCCATTTAACCATTTCTATAGTACAGACGGACAGGATGAACACTTGATTTATTATATTATGTTTACTAATATTTATTATATATTATTACGTATTGTTAGTACAACAGGGGTCAGTAAACATCATATTATTATAGAAATCAATCATACTTCGTGAATGGCTGTCACAGATGTCCAAACGGTATCGCACTTAGTGCTTCTTCAAGTGCAAAACCGGTCGGACATCCACGACAACATTTACAAGCTATGACAGATTTATAAAATAATCTGAAAATAAATAACATAGAGTGTTAACATGTCAAAGAAACGTCAGTCTTAAAAATAAATAAATAAAAATCAAAATAACAATCAACAACGTAGAATATCACAAAAAGCTGCGAGGATTTTTGAAAAGAAAAACGAAAAAGTACAAAAACAAAAGTTTTTATTGACCTAAATAAGAAGAAAAGCGAAACGAAAGAAGATATTGTTGTAGATGACATTGAAATGAATGAGTTTTTATTGTTTTGCGAATTACTGAGAATAGTCTAGAAGGGTGGAATAATGGCGGTGTCATAGGAAGGATACGGCAAGTGGCCTTCGCGCTCTTTATCAACACATAATTACTGTGACTCAGCAACCTACTCGAGAAACATCGCAGCAGATTCAAAACGTCCTTCTAACACAGTCAAACGCATCAATATATATATATAGTTGAATGTAGAAAAAAAAACATAGAAAAATCAAAAGCACACACTTACAGTCACTAATTTTTTGTTTGAACCGTCTTCAGGAGAGATAAGAGAGGGAAACCAAGCGCACTCGTTCAGAAACGGTTGGAGACTCAACACAAAATTGTGTGCTTTTGATTTCTCTATGTTTCTTTTTCTACATTGAACTATATTTGTCTGTTTCGGATCGTATTTCCAGCGAAAAAGTATATATATTATAAACTTTTTACTTTATACCCACCGCAAGGTTGTACGTAAATTGGTGCAGACCAACTTTAAAGTTAACGCAGAGGCTGCTGTGTATTTTGATGAAACATATATATATACCATGATGAACAAAAAACGGTCCGGCAGGACAGATAACACTTAAAATTAACTGTGGCACATAGACTGAAACATAAAAAAGACTCACTTTTCAATATTTCGACCGTAATAGCGGTTGATATATTGAAAAGTGAGTCTTTGTTATGTTTCTGTCTATGTGCCACAGTTTATTTTAAGTATATATATATATAACACAACAAATATATATATATAAAACACGAAAGGCAAAAAAAACCACAACAGCAGGGTAATTAGAGACGACTTTTTACATAAAAAGTTTCAAAATTTTTGGAAATCACTTATGGGTCCAACTGGTTTAAAATAGAGGTAATTAAAAATTCATCTAAGTTAAAGAGACTCAGGCTACTTCTGATAAGGGTTTGGAAACTACTTTTACTGAGGACAGTTTTCGTCATGTCCCTCCGTATCCGGAGAGATAATTCCATTCAATAGAATTCCTTTAAGTTAAATTCCTTCCTAATATTTTACCAAAAAAAATTGATTGTTCCGATATGTGGTTGAATGGACTTCCATGTTGAACGCATTACCAATTATTTGGATCATTTGAATTGTTGTATTCAGTCAATATAATGTAATATTCCCTTTAGACCATAAAAAACACTATGATATGAATATATCTCTTTTTATACACAATTATGCATTAGTTAATTCTTAATTCATTCCATTACAAGGACAACAATGTATTTACCTTGACAGAATAAGAAGTTTGGTTTTCAAAATTATGTATCAATGAATAATGAATAAATGTTAGTATGCCACTATGCAAAAGCAGTAAAAAATGAAAACCAGTTGGTTTTGAGTCGGCTAAATTCCAATAGGGTGTTGGTCCACAAAGCCAGATGGCTGGCAGACTTTTCATTGGTAAGGCACAATGAAAAAAGAACGACATATAACAGATGTGGCACGACTGAGCGATATACTTATTAATGCACGTCATTGGCGGTGACTTTTTGCCCAAGTGGCCTCGCAGTCTGGGTGACTACTGCCTACTACTGCCGTACAATGAAAAAGTTACTGAGATCACCTATTATGATGACCTAGCCTAAAAAATTAAAAAAAAATCTTGTAAGAAGCTAGTCATGTCCAGAAGATCATTTGAAACATGTCGACTGTAGGAAATGTGCTATACCATGTAGAAGAAGTAACGAGAGTGTTATTTGGAAAAGTAAGAAGCTGCTTAAGAAACAGGTATCAGTTCGCATTGGTATTATTACCAATAATTATATATATATATATAATATATATAACAGATTCATATATTTCATATATATATATATATTGAAAATCTACATGAGGTGTCTGGTTCTGATATCTGATTGGTTGATGCGGGACCAAATAAGCTTGACTCATTTTTGAGTGCGAGCCCTTATACTATTTGCTGTGTCGGCGGAGATGACTCCATCGAAGAGAAGCTGCTGTAGGTGACTTCAATCAGAGCTAGAAGCCTTCAACTTAAAAATGAGTCAAGCTTATTTATGTAATTTTTTTGTGGGATGAGGTCTAATGATTTTAAACTAGTCCCCTTAAATCAGTTATTTCGACTATGGATTTTTTTTCCATAGTCGAAATAACTGATTTATCAATAAATTCCTCTCTGTTACTGTACATATTAAAATGTAATAAATAACCAAATACAAGTAATAGTAGTGCTAATTGTAAAACAATCATGTTGTAGCCCTAAAGATGACGTAAATATATGTTAAAACGTCGGCAAAAGGACTAGTTTAAAATCATTAGACCTCAACCCTAAAAAAAATTATATCATATAAATATTGGGTCAAGAAAACAAATCATGATATATATATAAAAAGATTTCACATAAACACGTGAAACAACAATCAATGATCAAACCACAATAAGTCAGTTGGGTTTTTGACTCTGACGAAGACCGCTTGTTACGGTTGAAAGATCTTAGTCTTGTTTTCCCATTTCTTATTGTGGTTTCATCATTGATATATATATATATATAATATATATATATATATATCAGTTCAAAAATGAAGAAAATCAACACACAGAGAAAGAGACACACTTACAAACTCAAATTTTTGGATGATCCGACCAAGCACGCCGGAAACACAACGGCAGGAAACCGTCCCGACAACCGACTGATAAATTTTTAATTTATCAATTTAAAAAATAAGAATAAAAATTAATTAAATAAAATAATAATAAATAAATAAATAAAAAATAAAAATAACATATATATACATATATATATATAAATATGTATAACATTATACCACTTGTTTGAGTGCGAACTGTAGAAGGAATAAGAGTGGACCGACTTTATAAGTTAAGTGCTGCCCTGAGGTGGTACATGGCCAAGAAACACACTGAACTTGTGAAAAGACACTATGAACCCTTTCAGAAAATTACTGAATAATAGTATTTAGTCATCTACAAGTCATAACTTTCTTACTCAATTATTGAGGTAAACTAATATTAGAGGAATAAAATCAAATTACTGTTATAACTAGTTTTAGTTGTACTGAGGTAAAACGAAGTCTCAGTAAAAAGCCTCCACACAAAATAAGTTTTGCCTCAATCAAACTACACGTTTCAATATAGGCAAAACTTCTATAATAGAAATTAAAAGTTGCAAAAACAAACCAGAATTCTATAAAATAAAACGAAATAATGAAAAATGAATGACATACCCAATGGAAGCAATGGAGGACGGACAGACAACCACCGAACTGGGACTGAAGGAATTTAGGTCATGTGAGATAGAGTAATACATACTAATTTGTATTGTAGAAGTTCACCCGATGATGAACACGCGTAGTTTGAATAAAAGAACAACTACTTTAAGGTGGACACCTTATACCATCGTATTACTCCAGTATGAGTAAATTACAGATTGCACAACGAGTGAGTTAGTTAACTGTGTTTACTTTATTGCTAGGGTAAAAATTGTTTCTTACCCTTAGTTATGCTGTATATCACAGTTATATATTAAAGTTAAAATAAGGTTTATATTCAATTACTTAATAAGATATATTATTTTAGGTTAGTGATAAATGTGTTATCTATAAGGGGACACATTGTAAATATACGGTCCCGATGCAGGGTTACTGTGTTGAAAAAAAATAATAAAATGAAAAAAAAAATATATATATAGGGTTGCCGGGACGGTTTCGTGCCGTTGTGTTTCTGCCGTGCTTCTCTTTTCTCTTGAAGAGAGATCATCCGAAAATTTGAGTTTGCAAGTGTGGCTCTTTCTCTGTGTGTTGCTTCTCTTCGTTTTTGAGCTGTTATATACATATAGTGTGTTCTCTAATCGGGATTCGGTCAATTTTCTAGGATTAGAAAAAAAAAATTTTTTTCTTATCCTAGAAAATTGACTGAATCCTGATTAGAGAACACACGTATTCTATCAAACGGTCGATACATTAATGAATCTGTTATATATATATATATATATATAATATATATATAAAGATTTCACATAAACACGTGAAACAACAATCAATGATCAAACCACAATAAGAAATGGGAAAACAAGACTAAGATCTTTCAACCGTAACAAGCGGTCTTCGTCAGAGTCAAAAACCCAACTGACACAGTCAACTGACTCATTTGGGTTTTTGACTCTGACGAAGACCGCTTGTTACGGTTGAAAGATCTTAGTCTTGTTTTCCCATTTCTTATTGTGGTTTGATCATTGATATATATATATATATATATATATAATTATATATAAATGTATTGATAAAAGTATCTTTCTGTGAAATATTTATCAAAATAAAAATCATTTAAAAGTAAAAAGGAATTATTTATTTATGACATAAATAAATAAAACATCAATTCAAGTTATATACAAAATCGAATATATTTAAAACAAACAAAACTTGTAAAATAGCATTAATGAAAGGAATTTGTCTTTATAGTTTTACCTTAGAATATTCATATTTTATCTGACAGTTGTATTCAAATTTGTTTCAAAATTATTTATTTTTAACCTCTAATGTAATAGTTTATTATATACTATAGCCTAACCTGATCCCCAAATGAGAAATATTATTAAATAATAATGTAGAAAATCGAAGGGAGTTTGCAAGCCACTGGGCTACACTGACCGCCTAATGCGATTTGTTATTATGTAGTACAACTACAAAAAAGCCAATCACAACAAAAGTAAAGATTATAATAATTTCAGGTCTCTATTTCCACGAAAAATGGGTGAACAAACAAACAAACAAACTCACGAACTTTATATATATATAGATGATGCATTATGGTTAAGAACATTGTTATACGAGTACTTCCCATGATGTTTGACTTTAACATACATGAAACGATCAATGGGCGTTACTGCCAATTCCGACTGAAACGAGGTGAGACAGTAATGAGGAAATTAAACCTGTTGATTCACCAACACATGTCTGGTGGCTATTCATGCCATATTCCAACTTTATGTTCAGCCTTCAGTTTCAACAATCTTGTCTCAAACATAACAACAAACTTTATTTTTCCCTATTATCTCTTAAACCAGTTGTTAAATGTGTGTACATATACCATTATATAATGTTACTTTTATGGACATTTTTAATGATTATCTAGTCACTTCTTGTTGACAGTTGTATTACAGAACTGGTGTCAACTAACAACATACAGTCTGCAACTCACGTTAAGTCAGTTGTGTGCTTTCACTTCTAGCGATGTTCTAGTGGTGGAGAGTGTCATTCATGTGTTGTATGACACCTGTTTTAGTTATAAATTAATGACTCCGTTCATTACAAAATGTAACCTTGGAGTTTTTTTTAAGTAGGGATTCTTTGACGAGTAAGTGGCATCGAACAGGCTCGGGACTCACAACTTTGTATTTATGTACTCTTCGAGAGTCTGCGAACATGAAGTTCATGTCAAAGGTAGCCCCAGTGGCTTACGTACTCGACTCTAGACTGGTAGAGTCTGGGTTCAATTTTCACGCTATTGATTTTTTTCACGAAGGAGGTGAAATAATCTGAACACGTCATGCCTCAAAGAGGACGTTAAGCCGCCAGTCCCGAGCCTGAACTATCTTAGGTACTCCTTAAAGATCCTAAATACAGTTGAGTTAGGAAACATTTACGACTCTCAATGTAGAATCAACAGTTGATGAAGCTTCAACATTACTAAAATGAATGTCAAATAAGAAATGAGCCACAATTTCCACCCCTACAACAGTACTAAAAGATGAAAGCCTTGTAAGAGTGGGCGTTGTAGAAGAAAAAACTTTTACGAATGTTAACTTTACGCTGGGCAGAAGCATTAAAAGCCTGACTGTCAAAAAGGTTTCAGCGGGGTGTCTGACAGTAAAAGTGAAATCTCGCCTTATTAGAAGAAATAGGAAGTTTTTGAGTTGTTAGGTTTTTTTATTGGATTGCTGTTATTTTGAACAAATGAAACGAAGAGAGTTGTATCTAGGTAGTTTTAATAGGTGTAGTAAAAAAAAGAAAAAAAATTAGCTTGATGAGTGTGGAGGTAGGCGGAAGAGACTTCTCTGTAACTAGTTGTGCCGGTTTAGGGGGAAGTAACAAAGTCGCAAATGTTACTTGAACTCGATAGCCTCCGTCACTTCCGCTTCCCCCAGAGCCGGTGTATCGGCTGCTCCCGACTTCCACTCCTCCCTTCAATTAACTGCTTTCCCTTTCCCGACAACACCTCTGTCTTTTACCAGTGTTTCTACTTTATTGCCAATTCCAAAGAACTATCCAAGTTTATACTTAAACTACTTGGTATTTAGAGTTCTTACTCTATATATTATTTCACTCTATAGCAACTCTACTAGGGGTCTTCTTTGCTAACTTCTACATGGGGTGTGTGGAGAAAGCTGTACGAAACGGACGATTGTACGAAAAATAGAGGCTATCAGTAGAAAGGTCGTTAATGCAGAAGCTTCTGCACATTTCATGAAAAAATGTTTGTAACTTACATTATTTAATTAATATACATAATTACCTTGATATTTTACTATTTCAGTGAAATAACTGCACAATAGGCTGATTTGAATACAGTGCTTATGTAGTTATTTCCCTACAATAGCAAAATACCAAGATAATTATGTATATTAATTAAATAACGTAACTTATAAACATTTATTCATGTTATTGTAATTAATGCTATATTGATGTATCCCTGAAGATGTTTACAAATATACACGAGACGTAGGCTTAAAGGCGTTAATTGTTTGAAACTAGACCAAACCTCGATAGAAAAGAAAAATACTATATACATATCAATGATCAAACCTGAATGAGAAATGGGAAAACAAGACTAACATCTTTCAACCGTAACAAGCGGTCTTCGTCAGAGTCAAAAACCCAACTCTGACGAAGACCGCTTGTTACGGTTGAAATATCTTAGTCTTGTTTTCCCATTTCTCATTGTGGTTTGATCATTGATTGTTATTTCACGTGTTTATGTGACATCTTTTTATATATACATATATACTTACAAGAGTTGCAAGGGACCCTTTTACTAGTGGTTTTTGATATATGTTACTATACGTCGTCTTTCGGAGAGGCTGCTAAGATGTCGGTCCCGAGTCTGTACAATGTCAGCTCCTCTATAAAAGATACTTATTCTAAATTCACTTCAGTTAGGCAACATTTAGGACTCCCAGTGGAGAAAGTTCATTGCCTGGCATCGCAAAGGACCAATTTTTGGTCTATGTGTGCTCTCTCGTTAAACAGATACTGTATCTTAACTAAAATAAATCTCTAAATTATTTCTGATCTAATCTACATAATTAATATCTATTTCATACTTTCCTTTTATGTTACACTGTCTTTCCAGATTCGTAAGGCAATGAAACACTGTTGATAATGCACTATTGGATACAGATAAATGCATAAACTGACTTCTCATCAATTCTATTGTTTTCAGATAAGATTCCCTGACTTCTATATCCATTGTTATTATGATTTATCCTATTGTCTAATAGAACCATTATCTTTAGCAATCGTTAGGGCCTATTGTTTACCTAAGAGCAAATTGATCACAACGCTCCTAACTTGCCTAACAATTCTTATTATAAATATCAATTTACTTTGTTTTCTGACTGTCTTATTTGTTATTTAAACAAAAAAAACCCTATCCTTTCGATCAAGAATTGATCTCTAATTAATGCTACTAGTAATAGCAATAGTATAAAGTACAAACAAAAGAAACATTATTGAATGATCCACAGAGAAAAAGTAGAAATATCCTTTATCAAAACACTTGAATGGATAATAGCAGAATGTCAAGATGTAAATAAATAACATAAACAAGTTAAACATGTAAACAAATAGTTACAAGTTAGTTATTACTGTTATACCTGGAAATACGAAAACATCTGTATATGAAAAATTCAAGATGCGAAACGGATCACGTGGATTTTCCACCCTTTTTAATAAAAAGAAAAATCAAGATAAGAAAGTGAAAGTAAGAACAATATTAAAAGAAATTGAAATTAAAATTATGAAAATTCGTAATTGAATTTAGTGATACAGTTATGATTCTGTAGTGTCATTCGTTTATAATAAGCCTCAGAGAGTTAGGTATGGTTTCTGTCATTCGTGGAAATTCTGTAAACCTCCTCTTACTTCTCTGCCAGATATAACTGACTCTAAAAGTAGGTTCTCTCTGACTCGTAACAACATTGTATTATTTTTCAATGATTTCATAGTTTTATTAACATTTATTTAAATGATTATTTGGCATTTCATGATCATACTGTATTTTTATATGGTTTTTAAAAATAAATATTTAAAAGAAATTATCGCAAGAAACATGCGATATAACAACGACTTAAGGATGTTAAGGCGTCGGTCCCAAGCCTACACCATGTCAGGTTTTTGTTAAAATTGCAAAATCTAAATATAGTTGAGTTAGGCAAACATTTAGACCTTCAGATGTCGAATCGTTACTTTGTGCTATCATAAAGGGCTAATCATTGCCTCTGTGCACTCTTGTGAAACAGCCACTTCAGCCTAACCTATATGAATGACATATTAAGAAAGTTTAACAATAGACTACTATATATATATATAGAAAACAGTATATTGACCAACGTCTGGGCAATACCTTTGCCTGAAGATAACCAGAGAATGGTTGAAACATGTCGCAGATACCACCACCAGGTCAACAGTGCAGAACTTTTCACATTCAACCAGCCATCCAGCAATAGCAGTAACAACAATCGACTGAAGAGGAAACGTAAACAGAACAAACAGAAGAGGAAACATAACGAAACCAATAACTCGAAGGTGACTCTATATGAAGAAGTTGGATTCGAGTATAAACATCTTTTAATCAAGAGAGACTGTGCAATCTCTACCCCCATTGATATGAAGACAAAGCCTACTTTTCATAGAAGACAAACGAGAGTATCAATTAAAATAAATTCAATTTCCGTAGCAGATAATAGACAAAACCAACACCCAACCACCAAAAACATCAGAAATAGAAAGGGAACAGGAGTTTGCTGCAAAGTGAGGCTCATGTTTTCTGCCAATAATCTTACTGTGCAACATATATACCCATTGGCGGAATAACGGAGGATTCGCTAGGCAGAACTGTTCTATAGTTGTAACTTTAATTATATATATATATCACACAGGAAAGAGAAAAACAATAAAAACAACACAAAAAAGACTCACAACGATATTTCGACATTCGTCGTCATCACGCAGAAGTAGTCCCTTTGAGTAGCAGAAGCTAAATGAGCGGACGGTCGAATGCCACGAACACGCACGTACTCTGCTGTCTGCCCAATATATATATATATATATATATATATATCCCCTCTCCACCATAGTTCCTACCCGATTCAGGTCAATTCCTCCTGTACCTCGAGCAACTGTGTTTACCGACTGGATTGCACTCAGTGTGACTCCTTTTACGTTGGCTTAACTTCTAATAAGTTGAGCCTTCGTATGAATGGTCATAGGGCTTCAGTCGGTCAACGCAGTAACTATCCTGTAGCCATCCATGCGAACTCGCATGGACTCAGTTTCAATGACTGTTTCAGGGTTCAGATCCTGAAACAGATCCCCGAATCCAACAATAAAGTTACCCTAAGAGCTTCAGAGGAGGCATACATATGCTTACTTGATGCTCGCTCTTCCCCCGGACTCAACCTCAACCGATAATTTATTTATGATTTATTTATTTATTTATTATTTTTTATTTATTTATTTATTATTATTTTTTTTTATTTATTTATTTATTTATTTTTTTTTATTTATTTATTTATTATTTTTTATTTTACTTTTTATTTATTATTTTTATTAATTTTAATTTGATTTATCTACTTTTTTATAATTTTTTATAGTTATAATTTTTACTCGTTCCTTTTACGTCTTAATTTGGCTCTTCATTTCCTTCCCTCCCTTCCCCCGCTTGGTGGTAAGTGGTGGGGTACTGGCTGCGGTTTCCGAGTTCAGTACCGCCCTGTCTTCCTGCGGGACTCTTCGCTCTTCGCTCTTCGCACCTCCTGATGACGACGATTGTCGAAATATCGATGTGAGTTATGTCTGTGTCTTTCTGTGTGTTTCCTTCGTTTTTTATTTTATATATATATATATATATATATATATATATATATATATATGAGTTTCTGTTTCATTTCTGTGTGTTTTTTTGTAAATATAATATATATATATAAAACTGGTGCTTCTCGAAGAATATTAAAATGGTCAAACTTCTAGTAAGTAACGTTAATTAACTAATGTTATAAAAAGAAACTTATAGAATTAATATAACAGTTAGGGCGAAATGTATATTTTTTTTAATTTTCAAATTAGAAAGCAAGAAATTTAAAGGCATATAATATTGTGTAAGAGAGCAAATAACTGGAAAGCATGCAATTGGAGAGATGGTTGGATGAGCGTGTGGGTAAGTGGATGACTAAGTACAGTGGACGACAAGGAGAGGTCGGCAATGGGAGACTATCTAGCTTGTTCAGTATGCAGTATTCATATTTCAGTCTGAATCAAAAGTCATCTATTTCCAGTCACATTATTCAGTTTTTATAGAAGAATGGGGTTCTAAATACGGCGGGTGGGGGGAGGAGGTAGTTCTGAGAGGAACAGAGTCATACCAGGGAAGAAGTTCTGAGAGAGAGAGAGAGAGAGAGAAAAGGGACTTTTGTGATAAAGGAGTTCTAAGGACAATGGAGGCAATTCTGAGGTGAATAGAATCCTAAGAGCAATGGCCCTCTGACAAGAAAGGAATTCTGAATAAGTACTACCACTTATAAATATCCTATGTATCACTCATGAAAACAACCACAATCAATATGAACATTATCACTAAATAAAAACCATAACACTATCACTAATATCGCGTCTTTATCAAATATAATACTATCACTATATTATATTTCTATCACAGTATCGCTAATGATGTATTTTTTATTGTTTAAACCGATCCCTTTGCGGGTGATAACGTCAGCCGTTTACCGGTTTTTTGTTCCATCGGTTGATTTTACAGATTCCACATTGGGTTCTTAAATTTTGTATAACTCAAATGTATTTCGAGTAGGTATCTTTAATGAGTGCCTGACATCGTACAGGCTCGGGACCCGACGGATTCACGTCCTCTCCGAGGGATGACGTACTCAGATTTATTCACCTCCCGCGTGAATAAATCGAAGGCCAGGTGGGCATCGAACACCGGACATACCAACCCAGAGGCGTGTACATGCCCCCTATAGCTAATGATACTAGAGAAGAATTAATGAAAGCATCACTAATCAATACTATCATTAATAGAAACTATCACATTGCTACTAAATACCATCACTATCACTAATAATACTGATACCCCTAAATATTATCACTAGTTAACATTATCATTAGCATAAACTAATGATAATAATGATAATTTTATCACTATCACTAATAAAAAAAACAGTCATTGTACTAAATACTATCAATACCAAATACAAATACTAAAATATCAAATAAGTGTGTCATTTGTAAAATCTTAAATAAAACTGTTCTTGGTTTTTGTAAATTACTGTTACATTGTATCTATTTCAATAAGGTAAGAGCCAGTCAATGGATATGACGACTATCTGTCCGTCCTTGTCTCTCTTAGGAATAACTGCATTTGCATTACATTCTCCTCCCCCTCCTCCCATGACCCTAACCTCACTAGCACCAATTCACTCACATCTATACACAGAAGTTACATATATATATTTCGCATACTTTTTAGTTATGAGATAACTACATAACTGGGTCTATTCTTATTTGGAAGGTCTAAACTGTACGATGAGAGCAGGGATCATTAAGGAGAGTGCCTGATGTCGTACAGGCTCCAGCCAGAGATCTTTTCATCTTTCCTGAGGTATGGAGAGTACTAAGACAACCCATCTGTTACATGAAAGATATAAAGTCATGGAAGAGATTTCAACGTGCAAATTTGAGTCCTGATAGACAGCACTTCAGGTTACATACATAAATATATATATATATATAGTAAACAGGAAAACGATCCAAAAGGACAACAAACGTTTCACAATGAATCACAAACACAGAACTAAGGAACAAACTCACTTGCTGTCTCTAATTTTCGGTTGAACCGTCATCAGAAGAGTTGAGTTAGGGACACCAAGCGCACTTGTGAAACGACGGTTGGAGACGAAGCGGTTAGAGGTCTCCAACCGTCGCTTCACAAGTGCGCTTGATGTCCCTATCTCAACTCTCCTGATGACAGTTCAACCGAAAATTAGAGACAGTAAGTGAGTTTTTTCCTTAGTTCTGTGTTTGTGATTCATCGTGAAACGTATATATATTGTCTTTCTTCATTTATATATCTGTCCGGTTTATCGAAGTGAGTTCTGTAGCTTTCTGTGTTCTTTTCTCTGTGTTAAAGTATATATATATATATATATACAATTTTCGATGAAAATACGATTAAAAACAGACAAATATATATCAATGTACATAATGAAACATAGAGATATTAAAAACACACACTTACAATCTCTACTTTTTAGTTTGAACTGTCTTCAGGAGAGATAAGAGAGGGAAATCTTTCTTTATTAGAGAGGTTTCCCTCCCTTATCTCTCCTGAATACGGTTGAAACAGAAAATTACAGACAGTGTGTGCTTTTTAATTTCTCCATGTTTCTCTATATACATTAACCATATATACCCGACGATGGTCGAAATATCAATGTGAGTTATGTCTGTATCTTTCTGTGTTTTCCTTCGTTTTGAATTTATTTTATATATATATGTAATTCTGTAATTTGTTATTCTTCAATAAACTGGACATTTATTCGATTGCTAAAATAATAGTTTTTATTAGATTCTTACAAGTATAAATAATCACAAAAAACAATGTATTACAATGAAAACTTAAGAAATAATGCGGTCTCTAAACTTACCTAAAATAATAGAATTGAATAAAAGTCCTTTCTTTACTTTTGGAAACAATCATAAATCATAACTTCAGACATAATGAAACCTGCCGTCACACAGTATAAAATCAATAAAAATAAACAACACTAAATAAACTAAATAAACAAAACATAAATTCTAATTTACACCTTCGCTGGTGGGTGACTCTTTTTCCCAGGTGGAAAAAGAGTAAGGGATCAACTTACAGCTGTGGAAGAAGTTAGTTTCTTTTCGCTTCTTGTGACACTCTACTTCATATATTGATGGTGAAATTCTTCTTTTAACAACAAATGGTCCTCTTCTTATTTCATCCAATTTATTTCTATTTAATTTGTTACCATTTGATACAAAAACTAGATCTCCCTCTTCAAATTTACATTTTTTTCTATTTTTATCAATTCTTTTTTTGTTTTTCTCGAAGCTTTTTCGAGAATTTTCGAATGCTTCTAACCTATCTTTTTCCAAATTAGATTTAGTCTGTAATGAAGTAGGTACAATTTCTGATTTTTCACCATACAGGAGATAAGCCGGTGAGAATTTTGTTGAGCTGTGGAGTGTATTATTATATTCTTTAACACAAGACTCAGCAACACTTGTCCATCTTCTGTTGTTTGCATCACTGTTCAATTTGCATCGAATTCTATTTACCAAAGTCTGATTTAAGCGTTCGTTTAATCCATTAGATTGTGGATTATCTACAGATGTAAAAATTAATTCAATTTTTTTTATGCTTAAATATTTTTTAAATTTAGCTGAGTCAAATGCTCCGTATTGATCTACCAGTAATATTTTTATATTGTTATTTTGTGATAGTGGACCAATGAGTTTGATGAAATCATCTGCTGACTGCCTGGTCGATGTAAGTATCCACGCGTACCGAGTAAAGTGGTCAACTAATAAATGCATATATTTTTTTACCGATCCTTTATTTCCAAATCCACCGACTGTATCAATAGACATAATATGAAAAGGATATTCCGCTGGACCCAGTCTTGATAACAAGCCGATAGGTTTACCAGTTCTTGATTTATTTTTAATACATATATCACATGCTTTACAGAACTGCTTTATAAGTTTATCCATGTTTTTAAAATAGTAAAAAGGTCTCAATTTTTCAGCAATTTGACTAGTTCCAATATGGCCGTAAAATTGATGCATTTTCGTAATCAAATATAGTCCGAATTCTTCTGACACATATATTCTTTTTCTATTCTTAAAAACTTTATAACTGATATTGCCATCTTTTATAACATTTTTTGATTTAATGATGTCGTCTTTAATCCTAGTTTGTTCTCTTATTATTTCTTCCAATGTGATCATATTATTTATTTTTATGTAATCATCCTCATTTTCGAGACTATCTAGAACTGGATTTCTTGATAGGGAGTCTGCTTCTATATTATTCTTACCCTCTTTAAAAATCACTTTAAAATCATACTGTGACAGGTATAGCATCAAGTCCCCTAAGGCTTCATCAGTTCTCGCTTTAGATTTTAAATTTATTAGGGGTTTATGATCCGATGTTACTGTAAATGATTTTCCGATCAAATAATGTTGCCAATACTTAATTGCTTCTTTTATCGCTAAACATTCCAAATATATGATTTCCTTTTTTTTTTGTCCCGGTGTCAATTTTTTTGAAAAATATGCTATCGGATGTAAAACTCCATCTATTTGCAGTTGTTTTAAAACTGCTCCGAGGCCTAAACGGCTGGCATCCACTTCAATAACTACAGCTTTTTTTGGATCATAAATGGCTAAAATAGGAGGCGAACATAAATATCTTTTAATCTCAAGAAAACAATTTTCACACTCAAGATTCCATTTGAATTTTTCGTTTTTCTTTAATAAATTATGTAATGGATTTAATCGTTGTGTACAATGGTCTATAAATTTATGGTAAAAATTAATCTTTCCTAATAGTTGACGAACCATTTTCCTTGTTGTCGGTTGAGGAAATTCTTTAATTGCTTTAAGATTATCCTTGATCGGATACACTTTCCCATCCTCAATTATGTGGCCTAAATATTTCACTGAACGTGTGCCGAAAGCGCATTTTGTCAATTTTAATTTAATTCCTTCCTTCTTAACTGCTTCAAATACCTGTTTGATATGTTTTAGATGTTCCTCAAATGACCTTGAAAATATTAGAATATCGTCCACATAGTTAACACAAAATGTTTCCAAATTATATTTTCTTAATATCCCTGCTAATAGCCGTTGGAAAATAGCCGGCGAGTTCTTAAATCCAAATGGAAGGACCTTCCATTGCCAATGGCCTTTTTGTGTTATGAAGGCACTTTTTTTTCGATCTTTGAATCTAATCGGTACTGACCAAAAGGCTGAATTGATGTCTAAAGCAGTGAACCAACTGCACTCACCGACATTCACCACCAGATCTTCTATTCTTGGAAAGGGGTATGGCTCAGGTATTACTATCCGATTTAACTCTCTATAGTCAATACATAAACGTGTTTTCTTTCCCTCTTCCTTTTTATAAACTAGTGTTACTGGGAAGCAAATGGCGAACTTGATTCTTCAATTAAGTCATTCTCCAACAACCTTGAAATTTGCCTGTTTATTTCCTCCTGATCTGGAAAAGAGCATCTGTAGGGTTTTTTTTGAAATATATTTGTCTTCTTTTAATTTAATTTGAGCCTCACCAGAGCCTATTCTGCCTACATCAAATTTATTTGTGGCGAAGTTTAGTTTGTATTCATTTATAAGCCTACTTATTTTCTCTTTTTTATCATTTTCTAAATGCTCTAAATTCATATTAAATAAGTCGGTCTCATGAGGTGTTCCAAATTTATTTTCTTTTAAATTATTCTTTAATTTTCTTATATTTTTCGTTTTATCCATTATAAAATTATTATCTTCTTGTATTTCATCGTCAATATTATTTAAATCAATAATATTATCATTAATTTTCTGTTTTATTGTAAGGTTTTCATCTTGTAAAAGTTTAAATTTCTTTATTGCATCTAAACCCAATAGCAAATCATAATTAAAATTATTATTTTTAATTACGATTAGTTCTATTGTATCCTCTATACTACCTATTTTTAAATTAACATTAGCCCGGCTTCCACAAAAATTCACACCACTAATTGTCTTTAGGATAGTTTTCTCAGTTTTTAATTTTGATTTTAAAGAATCTACCAGTTTCTTATTAATTAATGAGCAGGTGGATCCATTATCGTAGACAGCCTTAATAATTTTATTTTTGTCAACAATTACTTTAATTTTTATTAAAGAGCAAGGTGTGAATTTTGCCGGGTTCTTTAGTTTTTTTCATACTCAATATCTTGATCTGTCAAATCAGTCAAATTAATTTGTTTTACATTTTTTGAAATTCCTCTATTTCTGCACACCTGGCTTGGATGAAAACGATTTTCGTAGCCTAATGACTCGCATATTGGACATGGTTTCTTTTCTATCTTAGATGTTTTTTTATCAGTATAAGTTGTATATTTATCGCCACAATTTTTTTCTTCTAATCTTTTTCTTATTATATGTGAGTCATTAATTTTTTTTATCTCCCTGATAAGATCCTCCATGGTATCAAGTTTTTCTCTTTCGAGTTTATCTTGTATATTTAAAGGTAAACCATACACTATTTGATAAATTCTAAATAATTCTGGTATGTTGTTATCTGCCTCAAGCAACAAACGTTCTTTCTTAAGAACAAAATCAATCAATGATCCAAACATATATCTATAATTAAAGGCAGCACGAATACTTAACCAAGTTTTTCTTCCGTATATTAATAAAAATGATTTTTTCCACGAATCCCAATCTGACAATGGTATTTTAATTAAATTAGAACTGTACCAATCCTTCACACTACCATCTACAAATAATTTTAAGGCTTCTACCTTCGAAGTGCCTTCACTTATATTAAATCGAGAGCATTCTTTTTCAAATGACTCGATCCATGTTGATGCATCTTGTTTTCCGTTAAATTTGTACAGTAGAAATTTGTGTTCTACTTCACTTAGACTAAGCTCATTATTAGAGGAGACACGATTCTCTAATTCTTCAATGCGTTTGAGTAAAAAATTTTCGTTAGCACTTTTATTTCTTTTTAATTCAGCACCGATGTGTGCTTCTTCGTCCACAGTTTTTTCCTCTAAGTAATAATCACCGATACAAAAATGTTCATCCTCATCTAAATATTTTTCTTGTAACTCCGCCTTTAAGGTAACGGTAACTTTTCTGTAACCACCTATTTTAGAAATAGATTTAATGGTGCTTGCAATTGTTTTTAGTGTAAGCAATTCCGTGTGTAAATTTAAATCTTTCAATTCATCGGGGATGCCGAACCAAGCCGTTCTATTTATAGATAAGGCAGCGAGTTCATACTTATCTTCTCCTATCTTGATTATATGAACATGCAATTTCTTCTGTGAAGTCATTATTCCTTCTTCCTGTTTAACTTTTATTCAATTTGTAATTCTGTAATTTGTTATTCTTCAATAAACTGGACATTTATTCGATTGCTAAAATAATAGTTTTTATTAGATTCTTACAAGTATAAATAATCACAAAAAACAATGTATTACAATGAAAACTTAAGAAATAATGCGGTCTCTAAACTTACCTAAAATAATAGAATTGAATAAAAGTCCTTTCTTTACTTTTGGAAACAATCATAAATCATAACTTCAGACATAATGAAACCTGCCGTCACACAGTATAAAATCAATAAAAATAAACAACACTAAATAAACTAAATAAACAAAACATAAATTCTAATTTACATATATATATATATATAACGTATATGTATATAATATATGTATTTAAGTGTATCACCACTTGTATGCACTTGCTCTCTGATTACGTATTAGATGAAAGGCGGCAGAGCGATAACCCCCTTAACTTTTGTGGTGAGTTACTTGAAAACACACATACACACACACACACACACACACACACACACACACAATATATATATATATATATATATATATAATTATTAGTAAAATACAAAGCTTACCTGAAAGTAATTAACTACTAGTAAGACTAACTGATAAGATGGTAACTTGTAAGGTTGAAGAAAGCTTACCGTAAGTACGTAATCAACTATGATGATGACTGAATGTGTACGATAATGAATAGCTGAAGGACTAAGGCAGGGTGGGAAGGGTGGCGCGGACTGTCCGTGACTGAGCGAGTACGCCTGGATGGGCCAGCTCTGCCTTAGAGCCCTGCGCCCTAGCCTTCGTGCTGCTATCGCAGCGTGCTGCCAACCTCTTTATCAAAGCACAACCCTGTCTCACTTTACCTTGACGTCACCCTTTTAACCGTCAACAACAATATCGAACCAAACTACTCAAATAACACCTCGCCTACACCAAGGTTATCAAGCGAATAATTCTTGTTTAAAATGTTCACCCAGACCTTCTCTTTACTAATTACAGAATAAAGTAAAAACACATCTGAAATACAAACTGCTTATCCTAATCAGAAACGTCCAAGCCAACTACGCCTTAACTTGTTTAAGGAATGATAAACATTGTAATGTTATTATTATTGTTTAAACCGATCCCCCAGCGGGTGATTTACTGTGTATGATTGTCATATATTCTAGTAATATTAACAGAAGACATATTTATCTTCTTAAGTTAAAATCTTGACAATAGAAATTTCAAAACCGTTAAGGAAAGAAATAACATTATAATGTATGTATGTGTAGATACAATAACCTGTTGTATTTATGTGTTGTCAATAATTTAGTTCTCTATGTAGGTTGTGGATTGTTTCGTTAAAAGTATTATAGTCTTACTCTAATTTTAGCTCTGAACATGATATACAAATACATCGAAACATTGACCTAGGAAGGAGTTTTTCTTTTATATGACCTAGCTCTCAAAAACAAAACCTACCTAATACAATATATATATATATATATATATATATATATATATATATATATATATATACTCCTTATACTCCTTATCATATCGCAAACCACCGAACCTCAGAGGCATTTTCTCCCATCACTCTCACTTGAACCATGCACTTGGAAGGGGAATGGTGGAGTGCGGACGGAGCAGATGCCAAACCTGTCTTATCTTAAACCCTAATCCCTTTTTATTTCCCCCCATAGCAACATTAACACCCTTGTCCTCCCCACACCTCATGCACATCGGTTTAATTGCGTTTACCGTTTGGACTGCACCCAGTGTGATGCATTCTACGTTGGTATGGCCTCTACGCAGCTCAACTTGCGTATGAATGGTCACAGGCCTTCCGTTGGTCAACGCAAAAACCTCCCTATTGCTATCCACTCTAATTTCCATGGACTGGATTTTAATCACTGCTTCCGGGTCCAAGTCCTTAATCATATCCCTGTTCCGTCTTCTCGGGTTACTTTAAGAGCTTCAGAGGAGGCAATTATCTGTCTTCTCAAAGCTCGCTCTCCTCCTGGCCTTAACTTGTACCGTTAATTTAATTATTTTTTTATTTTTATTATTTTATTTTATTATTTTTTATTTATTTATTTTTTTTTTAAATTGTTTATTGCTTCATTTACTATTCTTCTCCTTCTGTTATTACTTTACTATAAGTAAAGTATAGTGATCGTGAAAAAATTCGATCTCGAGATTTTGACGGAATTGCATGTTTTGAGGTACCAGAAGTCGTTTTATGACGTTTTTACGATGATGTCTGTGTGTGTGTGTGTGTGTGTGTGGGTGGGTGGGTGGGTGCGTGTGTTAGCATTGCTTGTTACCACGCTACGGTCCAGAATCTTTGATGGATCAAGTCGATATTTTACACAAAAATGGGGCCCATTTAGACGAAGATCCCTATTGTTTGGGAAGAATTATGCATGATGGGAAAGTCACTTTATTTGCCAAAAACCGTTTTTTTTAAAACATTTATTTCTCCTAAACTGATAACCCTAGAGTTTTGAAATTTTGTCATTATCTTTGAAGTTACAAATGCAACAAACGAAAAATATATTCAGAATTTTAAAACAACAGGAAATATTTTTTTTTCAATAAAATGTAAAAATTTTGACTTATAATTCAATCTCAAACCTTGTGAGAGCGATACAAAGCCATACTGTTTGACGGACAAAAAAGAAACTATGCCTACAAATAGAACATTATATGGCGAATGAGTTGATATATTTTTTTTTGAAATTACTTTCGCTAAAGGGGCGTTACAGTACGATTTGTGTTTTCAGAAAATGATTTTTTGACGCTAAACGGCTTATTAAAAAAAAATGAAAATTTGACCAAAAATGGAACAAAAAATTAGCAATTCACAAAAAAAAATTCATGAAGTTTCAATTACGGGAAAGAGCAATAGCGATATAAAAACTGTTTGTTTATTCTAGACTAAGAGATCACCTGCTATACTTGTCGAATTTTTTGTATTTTTTTACATTGTTTACATTGACTTAGAAATTTTTTGAGCGAATCCACTGAGATAAAATTGATGTTCTAATGGAAAAAATGAAAATATATTATTGACTTATAAGAGACTAGCAAACGTACCCGTCTTTGACGGAATCAAAAATTTTATTATACTTGGTATTCTAAAATATAAATTATAGTATTATACTAATACTACAATTAGAAGTTATAGAATAGTAGAAAAATACCATTATTAGTACAGTGCTAAGCAAATGCCTCTGTATACAAAGATTAGATTTTAAGTTAGACATACACAAATCTACAATCAATGTTTCAGCTTTATATGTCTTATGGTAGCAATATTTTTTGGACAAACCGACAGACAGAAATTATTCTAAGGGTACATGTGGCTACTCTGAACTATGAAACGTAAAGAAAACTTGAAATGAGTTAGTTCTAATTAACGTGCTCCCAGTCAAAAGCTAGCACGCAAGCCACTGGGCTACTCTGGTTCCATACCTTACTTTATTACCAGTGTTTATATTACGCAAATATTAAATTAAAAAAAAAATATTTTTGTTGTATTTATTTATAATACATTTGCACTACTGTCATCGGCGAGCAAGCAAGCTACTGGCTACCCTGGCTAGATCCCTTTACTTTATTACCATCTTTTATATTATCCACATTTTAAAATTCAAAAAAATATTTGTTTGTTACATTTATTTATAATACATTTGCACTACTGTCATCGGCGATCACGCAAGCCACTGGGCTACTCTGGTCCCATACCTTACATTATTTCCCAGTGTATTTATTAAGCAAATATTAAATTAAAAAAAAGTTGACAGTTATATATAATACATAGCAAACGTACCCGTCTTTGACGGAATCAGAAGTTCCTGTTTTGGTTTATTGCCGTGTGCCTATGCCTTTCCGCTATACCACTGAGGAATCAGAAGTTCTGTCATTTTTGGTATTTCAAAATGTCATTAGAAAATATAGAATAGTAGAAAATACCATTATTACTACAGTGTTAAACAAATGTCTCCAGCTATTACACTACATTAGCTGTCTGTCCTTCAGGTTCATGGTAGAAGAAAGAGTTGAAACCTCTGACCGTTGAGCATGTAAACTACATTTGACCATGTGAGAAAAACTTGGTTTTGCTACCTTGTATTCCTGCGTTAGATGAAGTCTCCCTTTGCGACTTAGTTAACGTCATTGCGAAATAGACTCTGACCGGAATTTGCAATCATTTCAACGTAAACAGACAGTGGCTCGAATCAATGGTATGTGAAGTATACACACAGACTCCCCAATACCACATCCAGTCATTATGTCCGCCTCTATGGCATATCTGTGTAGAGCACGAACTCAGAGTCGTGTCCCGTTGCACAGTTTGGGGCACTCATGTTTCGTAACATGAAATTTGTTACTGCTACTAAATTGCAGCATGATTGGTGCTCTACTTTAAGTTTTTACTCATGAGCAGGCAGTCCAGGAGAAATAAATTCAGAGTCAAGAAATTCAATTAGATAATGAACTATTCACTAATCCAATCTCTTTACTGACTTGTAAGTTCTTTCCTCGGCTTCATATAGCGTAAGAACTTGTTTGTTGATTTCTTATGCCTGTTCATATTAAGGGCTGAGAATTGCTCGTTTACAAAACATTTATTCTCAATAGATAGTACAGCCTTAACTCTGTGAAACACCATTACGCAATATATTCATATACTCAATTGAAATTAAAATCAACTAACAATACCTACTTGCCACACCTGTGTATTTTCAAAACAAACTTGTCTGTGAAGTTAGAAAAATACAGCTAAAAGCCCCATAACTTCGCTTCTGTACTGAATTAATAATTTATTTAGAGCCCATATTTTAAGTTAGGCACACACAAATCCAGTGTCAATGTTTCAGCTCGCTATGTCTTATGGTGGCTGAGTTTACTTGTGACAAACATTTTTCCGTTAAACGTCCATAACTTCACTTCTACGTTGAATTTCCAATCAATTCATAGCCTATATTTTAAGTTAGACCTACACAAATCTACTGTATAAGTTTCAGCTTTATATGTCTTATGGTAGCTGAGTTTACCTGTGACAAAGTTTTGCGGACAAACCGACAAACCGACAAACCGACAAACCGACAAACCGACAGAAATTTTTCTAAGGGTGGATTCGGTTTCTCCAATGTATGAAACGTAAAGAAAACATGAAATGAGTCAGTTCTAAGCAATGTACAGACAAAATCATTATTTTATTTATAAAGATGTAAGAGGAATAATATTGTGGAGGTAAATGATAACACTCATTAAAAAAAAATTCGTATATATGTTATTTGACAAAGGGGAAGGAAAATGATCTTATTAAATACTAAGAAGCCATAAAATTCCCAGTATAATAATTCTGTTAAAAACCAAAAATGTAAAAGATAATTCAAAATTGAAATCTTTCGTTTAGAGATTAATAACTGTAATTATCGTACATCTTTAATTAACAAATCACCTTAAAACAACATTTTCTTCGCTGTTTAAGAAGTTTTTCAGAGATAAAAAGAGTATTTTACTGTTTCAAATTTGAAAATTTTACATTAATATTCAATGTAGAAGGATGTAAAGTAAACGATGTAAGAAATCTACTGGCTATTTGAACAATAGCCATGTTCTCTTGTAGGATACTATTTCGTTTCAAGAAATGTTCACTTTGGTTTTTCAAAAATGTTATTACTGCTGTAGTTATACTAATGAAATTATTTGCAAATAATAAATTATTTGTGATGTACAAAAATAAGCTTATAAATTGATATGTCCTTCAATCACTATCTGTACTACCTCAGGAATGACAGGCTAATAATTATATCCCATTTAGATGTTTACGTTATGCTTAAATGAGACGTTATGTTTTATATACTCAAGAAATTTGACATTAAGTTACTTATAGTAAAGTAGAGTGTAGGCCACTCCAGATTTTTTTTATTTGCTTTTATTTGTTCTTTTCAGTTATTTTTCTCTCTGTAGTTAGTAGCTTACCTAGGACGGCCGACAGAGTGCGTGCATGTTCGTTTGCATTCGGCCTACCTCTCAGTTAGCTTCAGCTACTCAAAGGGAGTACTTCTACCCGATGACGACGACTGTCGAAATATCGTTGTGAGTCTTTTGTGTGTATCTTTATTTGTTTTTTCTCTTTCATGTGTTAACTATATATATATATATATATACATACATACATATATACATACTCGTATATGTATATAAAGTTCGTGAGTTTGTTTTTTTGTTTACTCATTTTTCGTGGAAATTGAGACCTGAAATTATTATAATAGTTACTTATGTTGTGATTGGCTTTTTTGTAGTTGTACTACATAATAACAAATCGCATTAGGCGGTCAGTGTAGCCCAGTGGCTTGCATACTTGCCTCGACTTTCTACATTATTATTTAATAATATTTCTCATTTAGGGGTCAGAGTAGGCTATAGTATATAATAAACTATTACATTTGAGGTTAAAAATAAATAATTTTGAAACAAATTTGAACACAACTATAAGATAAAATATGAATGTTCTAAGGCAATATTATAAAGACACAATCCTTTTATTAATGTTATTTTATGTTGGGTAAATAATTTGAATATTTCAATTTAGTTTCAATTTCAGTTTTGTTTGTCTTAAATATATTTGATTGTGTATATAACTTGAATTCATGTTTTAGTTATTTATGTCATAAAATAAGTGTTTTTTTTTTACTTATAGTGATTTTTATTTTGCTAAATATACTTACTGTGTATATATCTTGAATCATGTTAAGAATACTATATCAAAAGCTTGTGTTATATAAGAATCTGTTTCCGTGCCTTAATAACAAGAAACGGCAATTGAAGTTATCCCTGTCAATCATGTGAATTTATTTCAATAACTATTGTTATAATTTCTGAGTGACACAAAGTGTCACGGGTAAACTAGTTCTCAGATAAACCTAATGGAATAGGCCCCTGGCTGCTCTATTAGCAGGCTAGACGTATCAAAATAAATTCCAAACTTAATAAACAGACAGCTGTGAGGTTAAATTCAGAGCAACACCATAGAAGTAAAAAGGAGTTGGCACAGTTAAGAGTTCATTCTATCCTTTATGTAAGATGAGATCTTGGTAAGTTCAGGCTAAGCGATTAGCATACAAAGTATGTAACGTGAGATATTTTTCTGCTTTTGATTAGGTTAGGTTGCAGTAGCAGTCTCACAAAGAACCCTTTGTGATAACGTACCAATGAATATTGTATACTATAAATTAATGAATATTCTACATTGAAAGTCCTAAATTTGGCCTACCTCAAGTATATCTAGAATAGGGATTTTCAACGAGGATCTGAAATACAGTCATTTCACGTGATCAGATCCATGGGATAAATCTAGGCCAGAGTGGGTTTCGAACCCCAGATCTACAGTCCAGAGGCAAGCCGTTGCCACTGTACTTCCCTGGACATCAGAAAGGTATATATGAAAACTCCATATTAAAATACCGATCCGAACGTAATATTTTCATCTGCTATTATTCATACATATTGAAAATAAAAGTAAAATTCATATATTTCAAATAGAAAATGACAATGAACTTTGCTTTTTTTATATCACACAATCAAGAAAGTCATCAACAACTTAAATCCATTAGGATTTAATTTTTCAAAAATGAAAGTGTATAGAAGTTGGTATTATTTTGTTCTGTAATAACCGTAATACTGATCTTTGTACTGGGAAAGGTTTGAAGTTAAAAAAATTTGATGACCAACATTACTGAGCTGTTTTCCTTACAGAGCTGGGAGAAAGGGCAAATAGCACACATTCCATGCATTCTCATGATAACAGCGCACTCTCATTTACCCTGAAGAAGACTCTCACATTTCTTTTTAACATTTCTTTTTGTTTTAAATAGTATGACAAATTTCCAGTTTAAAAATAAAAGAATATTTATAGTTGAGATATTGCCTTGGTTTTTAGAGATAAAACCAGGTGGCCGACTCCTACTAGTGGTGAGGTACCTCCCGAGGTACCAACAGTATTTTAAGAGTTCTCGGGTTCCACTGAGCCTGCCTTGGCTGCAGGGATGGTCAATGGCCACAAAGCCTTCCGCCATGAGCCTATCTACGCAGTCAGCGTGATCTGTTGCCGACACTCCGGAGAGGACACCGATAGATAGGTACATGGAATCAGGGGTCTATCACCCCGCCAAGAAAGCCAGCGGCTCCTGAGCTCGCGAAAAAGCTTCTATCTGGTCATTCCAAAGAGAGAAATACAGACAATCAAGCTATTAAAACTACAAATCAAATGAAAATGAATGGTGATCGGAAATATTAGGTTCGCTTTTCAAGTTTTAACATTTCCTCCTGTTGGCGATAAACGTTGAAGTAATGAAGTGAGTCTTTTTCTGTGTATGTGTGTGCATGTGTGTGTGTGTATGAGAGAGAGAGAGAGAGAGAGAGAGAGAGAGAGAGAGAGAGAGAGAGAGAGAAAGAGGGAGGGAGGTAGAAAGAGAGAGAAAGAGAGAGAGAGAGAGAGAGAGAGAGAGAAAGTAAAGTAATATTCATTGTGTGTTGTATACATACACACTATTGATAGAAGGTATACCTCGTATTTTACTGTACGCTGTACAAGAGTTCCTGAAAATGAAAATACCAGAATATTATTTTAAAAAAACAACAACAAAATCTAGGGTAGAGGCAGTTTGAGTAATCGGTTTGGTCATGTAGGTATTTGGTGGGTGGTGTGTTTGTTGGTCGGAATTTTTACCTTGCCGGTTGAACTTGGATAGAAAGGGGGGGGGGGGGGGAGACAAACAGAGAGCACCACACAGCGCCTATATTTATTGCGTTTCTGTTTACTCTCAACCGCACCCCCCCCCCTCCCCCGGTCGCTTACGACAAGTGTGGAGGGGGGTATGACTTGGCGCCTTGGTCAATCACAGTGACAATCACCTTCGCTGTTGCCTTCGTCACATTACGCCATATACGTCGCCCCTCGGAGAGGGTGTTTAGCCGTCGGTTCCGAGCCTTTACGATGTCAGTTACTCCTACAGATCCATATTCTAAATACACTTCAGTGAGGCTTCATTAAGGTCTCACAAGGCAGAATGTTATTATATGGTATCCCAAGGGCAAATGTTCGGTCCTTATCAGTTCCTTATGGGACTAACACTACAACCTAACATAATGTAACCTACATCTTCATTTTAGTAGACTCAGGGAAGGTTTGTCTTAAGGTCATGGGGATATCATAGAGAAGAGAAAATACTTTTCTTACTCCCTGAAGGTGTACATTTTCGTACTGACCTTTCAACCAAATATTTTTCTTTATTTTTATGTTATTTATTTTTTTTCTTTAACAGAATCATGGAAAATCATGGACGAATTTTATTAAAATAACTCATATTTGCCTTGTTACACTTTACCCTTTATAAATTTAGTTAAATTTTAGGTTGTAAAGAGGGTTGGAAGTGGAGTGAGACTCCTCCTAAAATAAAAGGCATTGCAAAATTCCCTCACAGTTATTACCGCAAAAAAAAATTAAACAAAGCATTCCAATGAATCTTCAGAGATAAAAGGAACGATGCTATCTTATTTACAAGTGTGAGGATATCAAGGAAAAGAGTTTTAGAAACTCTTCAAGGTAGAGCTCGAGGACTGATCTTAAAAAACTTAGCATGCTTTTGAAAACTCAAGTATCAATTCAAAACAAAAACTAAACTCAGAAAAGTCATGGAATTTAACAAATTGAAAAAAAAAACGAATTCTTGTCGTATATAGGGCTAACAGCAACTTAATTATGAAACTTCGTGGTTGTAAATCTTTTAGTTATAGCGATATCCTACTCACATATTACATACATACACACAGATACACTCTCTCTCCCCCTCTCTCTATCTCACACACACACACACACACACACACACACACACACACCACACACACACACCACACCACACACACACACACACGCACATACACTCATTAACACACATATGAGTATATCTACATACACATACAAAATACTCAAGCGCATCATTGAAGAAACTTCAAAATTGAATACACCATACATTTATAAACATACTTACACATAAACATACACAAAATTCCTAATTGTAACTTTATATGTTGCATATTTAAAGTGAACACCTGATGGTAGGAACAGAATTGCCTGTATTTTTAGACATAAAATCTAACAGGATCATTTGTAGGCTCAATACCTTTTTACTTGAAAAAACTAAAAAAAAAATGTAATAGAAAAATAAAAAGCAAGCAATTTTGTTAAAAGCCCCCAGTTGTGCGCCATTACTGTTATTATTACGTACCGGTATTATTGACTGCTGAATAAAAAGTGAGGGTTATGTGCTCGTTAAGTTGAGTAGGCAGCAATGCTATTAGGACTTTGTACGACTTAAGTCTGGGTGTCACCCTCAGGAGGCACACGGTATGCCCTACGACAATATCTTGTGTTCCTGATTCGGGTAACCCCCAAATCACGGACTTTAGTATAAACCTTAAACAATATTTTTATATATTATTACAATTGTAAGTTCTAAATAGGAAACTAAATAAACATACACAATAGGCTTACACTTACATGTATGTATGTGTGTGTGTATGTGTGTACCTGTGTGTTTCTTCTTCTCTTCTTCTTTATTACGAATAAACAAATAAAAAAAAGTTTGTAAGTATAATAGTCAATTATGTGTGTTTATTTTGGTCCATTTTATAACTGTAGTTGCCCATTTTGGATCGACTTGCTATTTCTTAAAGAAATGATTAATGCAGACGTGTGAAGAAATGATATGGTGAACAGACTGATTCGGAGTCTGTGTATTATGTATTCTTACACACACGTATATATATATATATATATATAACTATAAAAAGCACACTTACAGAATTCTCAATTTCGAACTGTTGTTCGTCATCAGGAGTAGACTAGAAGAGAGGATGAAGTGAGAGAGATCTCCCCACGTCGAAGGACGGAGTGCGAATCATATATATGAAAATATTGAAATATATATATATATATATATATATATATATATAAACTAAATTCACAAAAGAACACATATAAAAGAGATCACACAAACACACTACAATATTTGAACTGCCTCGTCGTCATCTAGAAAGATGAGCCGCTCTGAAGAAAAGTGATGGACTCACGATAGATCAATTGTTACTTGTGGATTTTTTTATTTATTAAATATCAAATTTAACAGAAAAATAGCGAAGCGAAGAATCAGTACGAATCAAGTGATCTCATCAGGCAGAAAAGAACGATTACTAAACACTAGTCTATGAGAAAAATATTAAAACCTAAAAGTAATTTTCAAGCCACAAGTGATAAAAGCAGGGAGAACTAAGTTAAGACTCAAGTCATCGGACATTGGTTGCTATTTAAATATTTCATAAATTGAAAAAGTCAGATTACACTAAAAATTACAACTATTATATTTCACTCTAGTTACTCTAGGGGTGTCAAAGCCATTTAGGTTTGGGGGCTGAATACAGTTTGATCTCAAGCGGGCCGTGCCAGCAAGCTAATTACAAATTACATTGAGCTAACAATAAGTCTAACTTTTTCTTTGTACCATTCACTAATACTAATAAATAGTACAAAGAAGAATAAGTCAATTATAAAAATCTTTATTAGAATCCGACACTCAGTATCCACTATTATCCTTTTTGACAGAGATATTTCGCTGGTCAAGGTGCGAGGACAAAGAAAAGTGGATAATACAGCGCGTACTAAAACACTGGTGGATAATATAAGAAGTGCAAGTTTTTAACGAGATTTGAGTAAACTGATTCTTTTTTTTTTTTTTTTTTATAATAATGCAGATTTATCCCGCGGGCCGGATTGAACCCCCAGGTGGGCTGGATCCGGCCCGCGGGCCGTATGTTTGACACCTGTGCTCTAGTAGTATGTCACATTCTACTAGAACAATAACTCTCATCATTTTATGACGCCACAATAAAAATAATTTGATTGTTTGATATTATGGGTACTTCAAGTAGACCACTCCAGATATTTTGTATTTCAGATCATGGATATTACAGCATGATTTTATAGAAATACTATGATTTTTGAATTCTGCATACTAGCAGTAATGACTAAGAAATCTTTCAACTTACTGCAGTGCACATAATAATTAATAGTTCCCGGTCATGGACCTACGACTCGTACTACTAATGAATTACTGTACTATTCTGACTGTGGGGTCACTTATAACATACCCACAGTGTTTTCTTTTGCGGATAAAATTTTGTGAGTTTACATTATTTGCTGGTCATTTCGTGGTCATCTTTTACTTTTACTTTTTACTTTTACTTACATGTTTATCAGTCGTGAAAGAGTTATCAGTCTAGCCTGTTTAACCCTTTCCCAGTCTAAGGAATTTTTACACTCTAATAACATATGCTTTATATATATTATCCTTCATTTTACTTCATAAGGAAAAAATTAGTATTCACGATGTTATAATATTGCTTCAAAAAAATCCAAGCAAGTAGCTACTGAATGTCTTCAATGCAACAAAGCTTTTTGTTTACCATCAACATCAAACATCAGCGAAAATAAGTATTTGGTTTTGCAAGGATGATGAACACAAAGTGTTCCAAACGCGTTGAATAAAACTTCTTTGTGTGGAGACTTTTGTTGGTTTATCCATTTTACCTCAGAATATGTTTATATAGTTATTATTTCTTTATTTGTACAACTTTAACAATCTGGATTTTGTATACGGTGGTAAGTTAGGTTTATGTTGTAATGTATAACTGAAAGGACATTACTTTTAATCAATGAATATACAAACTTTTTTTTTAGTGTTTCCTACTTTATTTTTCCTACAAAAGAATAATGAAAAAATATTGAAACTCAGGCGTCTTGTGAATCATATATGATGCACGCTACTGATAATAATTCAGGTGTTCTCCTGAAATGTCTGAGACAATTACATTAATTCAAACGAAGATGTTTAACAACCTTATTTACATTGAAAGTAAAATGAACTGTTTATCATATATGATACACAAAACATCTAATCATTCATATCTGTGTATCACATATGATACACGAGACTGCGAAAGGGCTAAACAACAGCTTCTATGATAGAAGTGACAAGGAAATTCTTTAGAACAGGCTCTTGTGTCATCATTGACACAAGAGCCTGTTCTCATAAAGCACAATTCTTTAGTGTCATCATTGGTCACCAGTCTATCTGAAAATCGGTCCTTTGATTGCCACCAAAGGGGTCTCTTTGAATATCCACATTTCTGACATATCAACGTGCTCCTCCTTAAGGTGTCTGCATTTATTTTGAACTCCAGATAAGTCTAAGCTGACTACCTGTTTTCGTTAATTAATTTTTTTTTAGTCACCTTATTGAATTTGCAAACTGAGCCAGTAAATATTAATTATATGTGAGCAAAGATATAACTTAAATTCATATTCATATTAAAGACGGAAGCTTTCCAGAAATGATATAATCTATGGTAAATACATTAAATAATAAGATACTTAAGTTTTTTTTTTATTTTGATGAAAGTCGAATGATAAAAGTCTATATTAGAAAAACAAAGATAAAAACAAGAGACTTTCTTTTTTTTTTACTTGGATTCTCAATTTCTTAATGAGGAATACATTTGCGCTATCTTTTAGGCTGGTAACTTAATTGGATGCTACATTAAGCTCTTTTGTTATTAAATAAACTAGATTTTATACTTTATGTTAATTTTTTACGAGTCCCATAGGAGGAGAAGAATTGTTAACAAGTGACTTAACTAGTTTTTATCAATTGTCAACAACGACCTTTGACCTTCCAGTGGCCACTCTATATAAACTGACCTTTATGGTTATTGGAAAAAAAATCTTAAGCTTTTTTTTTATCAGTTAAAGCTACTGTTAAATTTATGATAAAAAGCAAAATTTAATCACTCTAGAGTCAATAGTTTAAGAGTTTAACTTATCTAAAATCAAATATTTGCCAAAGAAGTGACTTTTCTATGATGGAGTATTACCCAAAAAACATAGGGGGGCATTATTGTGTGAACTATTAATTTGACCTGTAGCATGCTACGAAGTGTTGGATACATACCTATACATATACAACACACACACACACACACACACACACACACACACACGAACAGAATCATCATAGAAGCATCATCAAAAAGGAACTCAGAGCACCTCAAAACGTGTAACTCCGTCGAAATCTTGAGATTGAATTTTTTATGATTCCTCCATTATTATACACATTACTAAATTACTGCATTAAATAGGTAAATTAAAGAAACAACAGTTATTAGCAATTAAATTTTGATTTGAGGTAGCAATGTTGATAAATAAACAGTCTCTATTACTTTCTTCCGACTTCCGAGCTTTCAGTGGCTACCCTATTAAACCTATACATCTTCAAGGAATAATCAAAGAATACTGACGTGTTTCTAGACTGGGCACTACAAACTCAACAGTTAAATACAAATGTTTTGTTAAGAATGGTCTATTTAGACTTAGTCGAAAAGCAGGAAATCACAGATACATTTGCTAATGGACTGTTCATCGCTGGGAAGGAAATTCTTACGGACATTCTTCAAAACCTATTAGGAAGTCATTTCTTTGAAACTGGAAAAGAGTTGGTTTTTGCAAGCAATTGAAAGTCGTAGATAACACTTATGGAGGGGGAGGGAATAAAAAAACAAGTATTGAAGGCGTGATCAAAGTGCTCTCAACTGGTTTGGGATGCAGAAGAAAGAGAAATGACCCGGTTGACACATGATATATGGTTTTTATTTTACAAGACCATTCAACTGAACATGCATCATACGGTCTGTCAGCAACCCTATTTCATTCCCTGACCAATCAGACAGAGACACGTGTTACTGTCCAACCCACTCCCTTTGTAAATGGGGTCAACTGTATTGTAACAGGTGATAACTGCCTTTAGTACTGTACATTACTGGCCCAGATATTGACCATAAACATAGATTTTTCATGTACGATACAGAAAATCTTGTATACCATAGGAGAGGGTGTAACTTTTGGACCCGAGCCTGTACGATATCAGGAACATAGTTATACATTTATTCTCTAAAAACTGGAGTGAGCAAAATTTAAAGTTCTTAATACAGAATCAACCCGGTAATATACCTGTAGTACTGAAGATTACAGGTTAAGATATTGACCATGACCTAGATTTTTCATGTACGATACGTAAAATAGGTTAGATTAGGTTACGTTGCAGTGGTAGTCTCATGAGAGAACACATATAGGCCAAACATCGGTCCTTTGTGATACTTCACAATTAACATTCTACATTAAGGGTAGAAATATTTTGGTAGTAGTTAGAACCAATTATTGTTTAAACCGATCCTCTAACGGGTGATAACGTCATCCGTTTACCGGCTTTTAGTTTGATAGGTGATTCTACAATGGGAGTCCTAAATTTTGCCTAACTCAAATGCATTTCCATTAGAGATCTTTAACGAGTACCTGACATCGTACAAGCTCGGGACCTTTCGACTCCCTGTCCTCTCCAAGGGACGATATACTCAGATTTATTGACTTCCCGCGTAAATAAATTTAGGGCCAGGTGGGAATCGAACCCTGGATCACTAGACAAGAGGCGAGTACCTTATTTCCCCCCCCCCCCCCCCCCCCTTAGCATTTTGCTAAACTCAACTGTATTTAGTGTATATATCTTTAAGGGCTACTTGACATCGGACAGGCACGGATCCGACAGCTTAACATTCTTCCCGAGGCACCACGTGCTCAGATTTGTTCACCATTTGTTCAGAGTTTAATGAATTTAAAGCCAAAGTGGGTACTAAAGTCCGATAGCTAGGTTACCTTGAGCTGTTCTACCCTGGCATCTATGATATGGAAAATCATGTACACGTCGACCCTATCAGGGATACACTACTCCTTTAACAAACTTGAGTGAAGCCTAATTTAAAACTCTTCATGGAAAACCAAACCCGTAATATGACTCGCCCTTACCTACAAATGGGTACCAAATAATAAATAAGCCCACTTTAGCGTTGAAGCAAACAACAACAGGTTAGAATATTGTTTGGATTGAGTATTGTTGTTTGACTGTTGTTGAAATTTGCCCAGAACACTATAAACTGAGTAGACTGGAGGCCTCGACAAGAGAGGGAGCCTACTCCTTGTTCACGCTTATTAAAGAACACTGTGGGGAAAAAACTCCGCAGTGTCGCTAATACAAGGACATAGTGCTGCAACACTGCCCTCTCCACGCCATTCGCTTTCAACAGCCTCTTAAATAATACCTTCTCCCTTCTTCCGCTAAAATGTATTATGCAATTTTTCCGCATGAAAAATGATTTATTACAATCTATTGGTTCATAAATCAATAGGTAATATTGGTTTTTTTTTTTTACTTTCCTATAAGTAATCGTTCCCCGCAGAGGATGTTAAAGTCTATGGTTGCACTTAAGCCTTAGCTTGTACTACGTAGGTACTCGTAAAAGATCCCTATTCTATATACACTTCTGTTAGGCACAATCAAGGACTCCCAATGTAGAATATTCATTGTATGCTATCACAAAGGGCTTTTGTTTGGCCTAAGTGTGTTTTCAAAGTGGGACTGACACTGCAACCTAGCCTAACCTGCCAATAAGTAAAGTATAGTAAAGTCGAAATTTGATTTTGAGATTTAAGGAATTTAAAATCAAATTTTTTGAGTTCATATTTCAAGGTTTTCTTTTATGATGACGATGATGTCCATGCATATGTGGGTGAGTGGGCGTCTGTCCCACACTTTGTCCATGCTCAGGTTACGACGTTTGAAAGGCCCATTTTATATTACAAACAAAAATATCACTTATAATATAAGACTGTACAGATTGTTGACCATTTTACGTCATAAAACAGTCAATTTTTGCCCATTCTGTATATTAAATCTCATTTATTACCTTATTGTCAGTAAAATATAGTAAACATGACAAAATCGGACTTCCAGATTTTAAAGTTTATACACGTTTTAAAGTTCTCTGAGTCGGTTTTTGAACTTTTTTCTTTTCTATAACTCAACTACATTAATCAGGAAAATATGACAAAGTTTTAACGAGTAACACATTTTGAAGTTATCTGTATTAATTTTTGAACTTGTTTTCAAAGTGTGTGTCTGTAAATGTACGTGCAAGTGTGTATGTTTATTTAAAACTTTGTCTTGTTCATGCTGCAGGCGATGCAGTTTGATAGCGCCATTTGTAACACACGCAAAAACAAGACAATGTAGATGTGCTATATAGTATTCGGCCATGTTTTGCCTCATGCCCAGTGAACGAATTTACACACCATTCCTTCCTTGAACTACTAACTGAGAAATGAAATTCCTTTATTTTTATAGATACGAGTATAATGCTAACATCCAAATTGTGCTAAAAAATGCAAATGTTTTAACCTATCACTAAAAATGAACAACTGAAGACTCGATACTGAATGTTGGACGTATGTTATAGTGATATTAAACACTATAATATCACATTAAAGGTGAATAAGCTGTATATCGTAGAGGATTTGGTGAAATAACACCATAGAACAGAAGCGTTATTGACTTCCAAGAATTCAAAAAGTATTTTTGTTTGTCCTAAACTATTAACCATTAATTAATAAATTTTGCAAGTGTCAGTAACCTGAAAATACTATGTCATTTAAACATACAAACGCACACACACACACACACACACACACACACACACACACACACACATACACACAGAGGCACACAACACACACACACACACACACACACTAAAAAGGGTATATTTAGACAACTATGGCAATATACCTTTAAAAATGTAAAATCAATACTGAATCACTAAGCCTCTCTGTTCCACTTGCATTGTTTATTTGACATGAAATATTGCCCTTAAGGCTTGATATTATTGTAAAATCTATGACGTTAAAACACCTTTTGGGGTAAAAAGTAAAAGAAATCATGTCATCATCTATTAAAGACATCTATTAAAGTTGTTGCAAGGGTTTATTGACTTATTGATATTGTCAAAGTAAACTTTTTAAACCATCTAAATGGTTTGCGTGCATTAGTATTGATTCGGTGGATTGTAGGAAGCTGTTTTAATACTAACCCCCCCCCCCCCGCCACTCACTCTCTCTCCCCATTTTAGAAAAGTGCTCGCACGATTCTCTCATTCATACATAGAACCACATGGAGACATACATACACCCACAATACACATACCAGCGCACACACGCTATTGCACACAAATACACATACACATCCAAATACCACTAATAAGGACGAACATAACCAGAAAAAGAGAAAAGACAACAAATTACCAAATTTAGCAAAGATTTCTTCAGTTATATTAATATTTTTTTTTATTAATTTTTATAAAACTGTTTATATATAATTTATCCGATTTCAGAAAATGGTTTGTCTATGTGTATGTGTGCGTGTGTGTTCCTTATTCTCTTCTTTTTTATGACGACTAAACAAAAAATTTGAGTTTGTAAGTGAACTCTGATAAATGATTGAAACACACACACACAAATATACTATATATATATACATATATATATATATAAAGATTTCACATAAACACGTGAAACAACAATCAATGATCAAACCACAGTAAGAAATGGGAAAATAAGACTAAGATCTTTCAACCGTAACAAACGGTCTTCGTCAGAGTCAAAAACCCAACTTTGGGTTTTTTCTGACGAAGACCGCTTGTTAAGGTTGAAAGATCTTAGTCTTGTTTTCCCTTTTCTTATTGTGGTTTCATCATTGATATATATATATATATATACTTGCCGTTGCGTCTACAACGTGCTTGGTCTCCCTTTCTCTTTTCTCTCGAAGACGGATTCCCCGAAAATGTGAGTCTGTAAGTGTGTTTCCTTATTCTGTGTGTTACTCTTCTTGAATTTTGAACTCGTATATATATATTGTTTTCTATAGAAATATGATTCGTTAAAATGGTGACCAATAGGCGAGTAGAGTTAGTAGGTCCATGCGTGCGGTCCCAGTTACTCGCTGCCTAGCGAAGCCTCCGTTATTCCGCCGATGAGTATAGAGGTTGCACAGTCCCTCTGTGATACAAGATTATTGGCAGAAGACATGAGCCCCACTTTACAGTGAACTCCTGTTCCCCTTTTCTAATACTGATTTTTGTAGTGGTTGGGTGTTGGTTTTGTCTATTATCTGCTATGGAAATTGAATTTATTTTAATTGATACTCTCATTTGTCTTCTATGAAATGAAGCCTTCCTGCTTTTGCCAAAACCAACACCCAACCACCACAAAAATCAGTAATAGAAAGAGAACATGAGTTCACGGCAAATTGAGGCTCATGTTTTCTGCCAATAATCCTATTTCACAGAGGGCTGTGCAACCTCTACACCCATTGGCAGAATAATGGAGGCTTCTCTAGGCTGTGGGTAACTGAGACCACACGCATGGACCTGCAAACTTTACTCTCCTATTGGTCACCATTTTAACGAATCATATACACACACATGTATATATATATATATATGTATATACATATAAGTTTATTTGAATGTAATAGAAGACTTTTATTGAAGCTGTTTTTTTAACATGTTGATAAGACTGTTTTATGTGGTTGACATTGGCATGACTACACCCCTAGTTGATAATGGATTAGAAAGTATAACAAGGCAGCTGACTACCGGATAGCTAAAGGGAGCAGGCAGGAGCGCGGATATGACTTGAGCAGTTTCCTCTCGGGAGAAAGCAGCACCAGTGTGTTATTTAGTTTCCTTTTACGAGATCCTCCATTAAGAGCCAGCTCAGTATTAGCGTGCCTCAAACACCAATCTTTATTATCATCAACCACCAAACAATCCATCCAAACAATAATAGCTCTTATAAAACACTATTCGCTTTGCCTTGTAAATCATTGTTTCACACGAGTAAGCACAGTTGCATTTGAAGTCAGTATGCACTATTAACATAACTCTATATAGTAATAATGCCATTAGGTGATCCGGAGTGCTGAGGTGTTGAATATGCTAGATTGACCGGTCATAAATATACATACTCTCAAAAACTGATACTTAGAACAGTTAGAATAAGTGTCTTAAGTAAGGCTGCCTTACCTAAGGAAGAGGGCCAGGTTAGCTCAGTGGGTAACGTACTCGCCTCTAACTCCAGGGTTCGATCCTAGCCTAGATTTAGGATCACCTAGCCCTCGATTTATTCACGTGGGTAGGTGAATAAATCTCAGTACGTCGTCCCTCGGAGAGAACATTAACCCATCGGTCCCGAGCCTGTACGATGTCAGGTATTCGTTAAAGATCGTTACTCGAAATGAATTTGAGTTAGGCAAAATTTAGAACTCCCAATGTAGAATCTGCAGATTCAACGTTGAAATAAAAAGCCGGTAAACGGCTGACGTAATCACCCGTTAGAGGATCGGTTAAAAACTAAGCAAAATAGAAACTAAGGAAAGGAGTGGCCTAGCCTGAGGTAATGTGGAAAGCGGTTTCAGGCTAGTGTCCTTGAAGAAAAAGGGATTGTTTTATTTGGTATTCTGACTTGTCTGGGAGCCCAGCATTACAAGCGTAAATGCATTTCACTTCTTTACAAAAAAAAAAATGTTGAATGCAATTATAAAGACACTCTTATAATTCGTATTTTTGCAACTCAGGATATAATACTTGACCAGGGTGTTAAGTAGCCTAAGTAATGGTTGAAATCCACCTCAGGGAAATATTAATATGCTTGGATTCAAAGAGATCGATTAGTACTAAAGAGGTTCACTTGAGCTCCCACGAGACGTCAGTGATTTGAAGGCTCATAGACTAATAGTTCCCAGCCCTAACAACATAAGAAGTAAGACAGTGTGCTTTATAATAACATATGACTGCATTTAGTCATGTTAACAAGAAAACAGATATTTATAAAACATTAAATACGGAATGACGAACTACTCTTCTCAGTAATTGTTTATTTTCCTCCGGGGTCTGTTTGTTTTCCAACGCCCACGCTTATAGGCTTTCACCTTTAGTTGGTTCTAGGGGCAGAAAGTGTGGCCTATGTATTATTTCGCACCAATTTGAGTAATGGGTGAGCCACATCACCAGGTTGATTCAGATTGGGAATGTTAAATGTGGCCTGGCTCAAAAATAGTTACCTTACATCGTACAGACTCGGGACCGACGGCTTAACGTCCTCTCCCAGAGACGAAATGCTCAGAATCTTTCATCTGCTGCTTAAATGAATCGAGTATCAGAGTGAGAATTGAACTCTGGATCTACCAGTCCAGAGGCTAGCACGCAAGCCACTCGACTACCCTGGCTCCCAGATAGCTATAACAAGGAGTCTCACCTTCTCTGAAGGAAATGTGAAACTTACTAAAACTCATACATTGGTATGACTACAACTTCACTTTCGAGAAGACCATGCACTTAATAGCTGGATGACCAAAAAACCATACGGTATACTTGAATGCATAATGCCAAACTAACAAGAGAAATAGTAACAGCTAATACAAACATAAATAAAAAAGAAAGATATCATCACAGAATAAACATCACAGAACCCTTTTTCATACCAAAACATAAGCTAAATATAAATAATCAAATTGAAAACAGTGAACATTGTTTATAATCATTTGTATCCTATCAATCTGGGTACCTTTTCAGTTAATCCTTGAAACCACATAGCCCTTAGTACCCTGCATTATTGAAAAACACCTTTGTTTTGTTATCAAATCATGAACCCTAAAACTATGAGTGATTGTGAACACTTGAACATGTTGAGTCCTGCAAGTATATTATATTGTATAAAAAGAAGGCGGAGAAACAAATACAAAAGTTACTTTAATATTCCGACCACATCGTAATGAGCACATTCGACCACACAGTAGCTGTTTGCCAGACGAGTAGAGCTCTTCTTCTCCTTATGACGATGTGCTCCAAGTATTGAAGTAATTTCCGTTGTTTCACCGTGTTCTTTTCTCTTAATCGTTTAATTAGTAGGTCTGACGGACTATTTTTTATTTTATGTATATATACACATATAAAAAGATTTCACATAAACACGTCAAATAACAATCAATGATCAAACCACAATAAGAAATGGGAAAACAAGACTGAGATCTTTGAACCGTAACAAGCGGTCTTCGTCAGAGTCAAAAACCTAACTGTCAAAAACACAGTTGGGTTTTTGACTCTGACGAAGACCGCTTGTTACAGTTGAAAGATCTTAGTCTTGTTTTCCCATTTCTACTCGTACATCACAGTAATCACCAGGAAAAGTATTGCCCCGCTAGTTATTTAAGACATATAAACGTTACAAACGTAAATGTTCTGGATTAAAAAGTTAGAAAATTACAGAAGTAAACATTTTGACTTTGTAAATAAATAATTTATTAATACCTTGAAAGAAGGTTAAAATGAATAATCTTGGAACAAAAACTTTAACTAACACAACTGCCAGATAAACAAGAGCTCTAACTAAACAATATCAAACCAAGAAACTAATTTTTACTAAACTATATAAATTTACACTAACAAAACAGGCTGTCAAAATTTGATCAACTTGTAATGGCTAAATAAATAAACAATACAACTTAATATAGCTAATGGATGACTCATTGGTTTAAATATATAACATTTCTAACATTTTTCTTGTTTACTCATCTTGTTCCTTAGCTGCAGTTTTTGCTTCAAAGCAACAAAAATTATAGCCCTTCACAGTTACTATATGCTGCTAATGTAGTGCCATTAATCTTGTCTTTATGGGTCATGAATGCAGGCACAATCAATCATTTAGAACCGAATTGTTTCTCCATAATACCATTTTTCATATTTGTATACTTTATTTATTGCATTTATACTTTGTAATCTCCTCTTTCTGACTTGAAAAAAAAGTTTTTACCACCTACCTTGTTACTATCATACTTGATATTACTGTCTTACATATAAACTTGTCACCCATACAAGTGCTAACCAAGCCCAATGTTGGGTATGTTCTGTTACCTGGTGGGTAGTGGTCAAATAATCGTATAATAAAAATAAAAGGAACATATCGCTCTGTTCATCTTCAAACTTACTTTAGCCTTATCCCTTTTTTTTGCGAGAGCAAACATATATAGTCTTTCAAAATATATATGGTTATGAAGTTTATAAAAGAAACCCTGGGAGGAGTTTAATTACAAACAAACAACAAACAAGCTTTCCTTATATTAGATGTGTAATATGTCATCCAATAATATACTTTCTTTAAATTTAAATTAACTGATAAACAGTATAAACATGCAGTTAAACAAAAGTTAGTTGTTTTCAATCTTCTCAATGCTCCAACGACCAACGAGAGTTTCCGTGCAATGCTGCACGTTGGAGTCAGGCAGTTCCAAGCCAGAGGCTTTCACCTGCTTGTCTATTAGTACTGCTTTAACTGTGCAGGTCTGTCGGGTAAGTCGGTATGTTAGTTTCTGTCCTGTCTAGGGTGAGTATGTTTCGTGGTCGGATGGTCTTTACAGTACTAGGGTCTGTTGTGAGTTTGGTGATCCAATTATTCAGAGGAGGATGGGTTCAGGGAATTTGAGGTAAAAGTGTTCTTACTAGCAGGTTTGGGTGAACGGAAAGTATTCTGTCTTCATTGATAGTCAGACGCCTAATGTAATCTTGTATTGGTTCCATCCTTAGATCACGCTGGATATCGATATTTCTTGCATAGAAAGGAGCATTGGCTATAAGGCGAGCTTCTCAATGCTGGAATACAGACAGCTTTTATATGAATATGTAACAGTGCCTCCGCGAAACCGCATTGACTGTTTTTTTGTGCTAAGTACAGGAAAACAAAAAATTAGAATTTAATGAGGCATCGACTTATAGAAGCAAACACGAGGAAAAAGGGCAAAAAAAGACTTTGAAAAAGCGAGAAAAACGGTCGTATTACCCACAATTCACCACTATACTGGGCAGCGAGTAAGCATAGAGCATAGAGTAAGCTGACGTGTCTGTGTAAGCAAATTAAAATAAAACATTAATATTTGCCCCTTCGCCTGTGCTCATGCAAATTCTATTCTTCATTATTGCCATAAATTAATCATTGTTAGGATGGAAATGACAGCGCGTTATGATTTCCTGTATAATTACACGGCAGGCACGTGATGCAGGGCGACCAGCTGTGCCTCGCCGTATCGCAATCAATTCCAAACTAGGTTGAAAGCTTCGCTTTACCTTTCCCCTGAATCCCTAGCATTTAACATTCTACAGCAATCACTTTGAATAGTGTTGACATTTTCATTACATCAGTTTACTTTGCCTATCAGAATAGCTTAGGCATTTCTATTATATCCTATCTATAACTTTAGTCCTTATATATAACTTTAATTTACCCTTTATATGAATTATAGTTGTATTCTGAATTCTAGTTTCATTGTGGTTATCGAGTTTTCAACGGATTTTATACTTTTTCAGTCTCCTGAGCCGAGTTAACAAAAGGTTTTGCGAATGTGTGTGTTTATGTGCGTGTATTTGGTATGAGTGTGAGAGCGTGTTTTTTTCTTTCTTTTCTGATGGAAGCACACCCTTAATCCAAGGAGTTTTTGAAACATGCTCCATAATACAATGTATTACATGTATGTCTTATACAGATTCAATTATACATTATAATATTTATAATAAATTGAATATAGTTAAGAAAAAGAAATAAAGGGAACAAAAACAAAAATGGGAAAAAAATATATAGACACCGTGTGTTTGTATGTGTGTGTGTGTGTGTGTGTGTGTGTGTGTGTGTGTGTGTGTGTGTGTGTTGTTGTGTGTGTGTGTGTGTGTGTGTGTGTGTGTGTGTGTGTGTGTGTGTATTTGTTTGTATGTATGTGAGTATGTGTGCGCGTATGAATGTGAGGGAGTGAGTGTGTGTCTACATTTCTATGTATATAAAAAGATTTCACATAAACACGTGAAACAACAATCAATGATCAAACCACAATAAGAAATGGGAAAACAAGACTAAGACTCTGACGAAGACCGCTTGTTACGGTTGAAAGATCTTAGTCTTGTTTTCCCATTTCTAATTGTGGTTTGATCATTGATTATTCTATGTATATATGTAGTGGGTATATATATATGTGTGTGTGTGTGTGTGTGTGTGTGTGTGTTTGTTTGTTTGTTTGTTTGTATGTATATGAGTAAGTATGTTAGTGTGTATGAGTGTGATAGAGTGAGTGTGTGTCTACATTTCTATGTATATATGTAGTGGGTATGTGTGTATCTGTATGTAAGAATGTGAGTGGGTATGTGTGTGTGTGTGTGTGTGTGTGTGTGTGTGTGTGTGTTTGTATATATGTGAGTGGGTATGTGTATGCGTGTGAGTGTTAGAGAGTGTGTGTATGTGTGAACAGAATACATCAAAAACAAAATGGATTTATCACGACCCAAGTTCTTCATAAAGTTACTGATAAACCTGAGACTGAACAAGCTGACCAACAATGTTGAACTTATTGTTTTTTCTTTCAATTCAGTTGTAATCACACGATTCTGATTAACTAACCTCTGGCAGTCTAGTTGCCTTTAACCCGAATAGGGCACATCGGGAAAAAAAATGCTTGATTAACTGAAAAGAAAAATCCTTTAACTTTTAAAGGAACTCTGTTTAAATAAAACTGATTATACTGATTAATTTTGAAATAAAGGCAGTAAATAATAAGTAATAATATTAAATTAATCGAATTAATAATGTGACAAACAGAGAAATCAAAAAGTTATGCTTTAGTAATACGTAAGCTTGATGTCTATCTCACTCTCAAATCTTGAGAAATGAGGAAATCATACTAAGCGTTGTTAAGAATACCACATTTTCAGTTCATTTTATTGAAATATATGATTAAAGGAAAGAAATTGTTTATATTTTATGCTAATCGTGTTTTGGTCCACAGCTATAATTTACATTTCCTCTGATATTTTTAAGCTTACCTCTTTAATAATGTCATTGATTTTATACTATACTGAACAGGGTCAGTTGCAGGATACAGGCTCTGATGACGTATCTGGGAGAAGACGAAACCAGGGATAACAATACTGCAGATACTGTAACATCTTTAGAGAGGCCTGCTACGTGGCCTGGAAGTGTCCATACCCTAAGACAACTTGACCGGGGACAACATAAGCCAAAGTCGACGTAACCTGAAAAGAAGTGACCTCAGGACGATGTGACTGGGAACAGCATAACATCGAGACGACTTAACAATAGTCCGGAGTTGATGGAACCATAACGACATGGTCTGGGATGCCGTGATCATGTGCTGCCAATGCAGTCATATTAATCTTATTCGTCTTTATGCACTGTTAATGTTGGTACAATCAATCATTTAAAACCGGATTATTTCTCCATAATAAAGTTATTCACATTCTTATATGTTATTTATTGCATACATAACTTTGTAATCTTCTCTTTCTGACTTGAAAACGATGTTTTTACTACCTGCCTTCTTACTATCATACTTGAAATTACTGCCTTACAAATAAACCTGTCAGCCACAATAGTGCTAACTACACCCAATGTTACACAAGTGTTTGCTTGTAGACCGCAGATTGTAGTCTGGAATCCTTGCCATGACCCTAGACGATTCATGTGAGAGTTTAAAAATAAGAGGACGTTAAGGAGTCAGCCTGCTTAGCGAAGTAAAGCATGAAGGCAACTCTTTTTTTAATCCCCTGCCAACATATTAGAAAACTAAATTAAACTTGAAGTACTCCTATCCAACTGGAATCTTTATTTATATTATCAAATAACTAAGCCAAACCTCCAGTATGGCTGAGGACAGCAGAAACACGTGTCATTTAGCATGTCGAATGGTAATTTACTATATTCTGTGGATACAATAATAAGATTGTTCTTCAGGAAACTCGAGAATCTTAAAAAAAAGCTAGTTTCAGCTAAATATGGTCTAATTTTCAACTATATATATATATATATATATTTGGAAATCTGCTTGAGTGGTCCGGATCTCCAATATGATTAGCTGCTTGAATGGTCCGGATCTCGTCTTCATGGACATCATGGAAGAGCTTCACTTTAGAATCCAAATAGGAAAAGCAAAAACAATTTGGTCATAAATAGCCAATCAGATATTCGTATATGTATATATATATAAAAACATTTCACATAAACACGTGAAACAACAATCAATGATTAAACAACAATAAGAATGGGAAAACAAGACTAAGATCTTTCAACCGTAACAAGCGGTCTTCTTCAGAGTCAAAAACCCAACTGAAACACTAGATGCAGAAAACATCTGGTGAGGGGTTGAGAAGAGTGGGAGGGAAGAGTGGTATTTTAAAAGGGTGAAAGCACAGGAAAGGACTAATGTCCAGAAAGGGATGTTTGGGGAAACAAAGGAGTACAGTAAGAAAAAGTACAGCTAGCGGATAGTTTTTTACTTTTTCTTACTGTACTCCTTTGTTTCCCCAAACATCCCTTTCTGGACATTAGTCCTTTCCTGTGCTTTCACCCTTTTAAAATACCACTCTTCCCTCCCACTCTTCTCAACTCCTAACCAGATGTTTTCTGCATCTAGTGTTCAGTTGGGTTTTTGACTCTGACGAAGACCGCTTGCTACGGTTGAAAGATCTTAGTATATATATATATATTATGTATATACGACTTCGAGATTAATAAAGAGCAACACACAAAGTAGGGAAACACACTTACAGACTCAAATTTTCGGGTAATCCGTCTTCAGGAGAAAAGAGAATGGGAGACCAAGCACGTTGTAGACGCAACGGCAAGTAACCCCTTGCCGTTACTCAAAATTTGAGTCTGTAAGTGTGTTTCCCTACTTTGTGTGTTGCTCTTTGTTAATCTCGAACTCGTATTGTGTCCAGTTTGGATCGTATTTCGTTTTATCAGTGAATATATATATATATATATATATATATATATATATATTATATATATATATATATATATATATATATATAATATATATATATAGAGAGAGAGAGAGAGAGAGAGAGAGAGTGAGAGAGAGTTTCTGAAAGTTTCATTGAAATGACATAGTGAAGGAAAAGCTGAGATAGAAGTTGATTAAGTAGGTAAGGGACTTACTCGCTTTTCCTCTTGCCTGGCCTGTCGCAAGTGATTCTCTATAGCTTCCAGGTCAATCTGCGGCAAACTTGTTTCGATCTTGTAGACATCTACGCCTCCTGCAATGACACACACCCACCAAAACTGTTAGCGAATAGAGAATGACACAGCATCACTGTCACATCTTTGAAAATAGCATATTTAATTATAAGTAAAAAAATACTAAAAAAATCAATATACTACATCAGTATATGTATAATAGTCTTAAAAACTAGGCACATTCCGTATATTTATTCGATTTTTATTTTTTACGCATTCCAAAGTATTCTCAAATTAAAATAGGATAGGTTAGAGGAAAGTGGAAGCCCCACTATAAGAACACACCTAGGCCAAACATTGGCCCTTTGTGCTACCACACAATCAACATTCTACTACATTGGGAGTCCTAAATTTTGAATAACTCAACTGTATTTAGAGTAGAGATCTTTATAGTATAGGCTCGGGAAGACGAACTCAGATTTTTGTCACTTCTTGCTTGAAAAAATTGAGAGCCAAATCGAGAATCGAACCTGGGTCTACAAGTCTAGAGAGGAGCACTGATCCACTGATCCCTTCCAAGCTACCACTGATCCACAAGGAATGTAGGTTTAAATGATCTTTAACGAGTACCAGACGTCGTACAGGCTTGGGATGGATGGGCCCAGATGTGAACACTAACTGAGAGCCGAAGTGAGAATTGAACCAGGATTGACCAATCCAGAAGCGAGTACGCAAGCTACTGAGCAACCCTGGTCCCCGAGAATGTAGGTTTATCGGATTTTGAAAGAGATCTGATATCGAACCCAGATATCAGATGATATTGAACCCAGAACCATCAGTGTACAGAGGAGCTGGGTAGCCACTGACTACCTGGCCTCCAAGAAAGCAGTTTAAAAGATCTTTTCGAGCCAGAGTAAGAATATAACCCGGATCTACTAGTCCAGAGGCGAGCATTCAAGCCACTGAGGTCCCATAGCTGCCGAGAGTAGGTTAACCGTAATATTTAATTACTTTTGTTAATTAATTTCTTGGTGACTGATTATGATACTGTTTGTGAAAAGCCTAATTGAATTAATTACTATTTTAAGATAAAAGTTGATTGCCTTGCGTAATGACGAATATATGACTTCGAACCATACAGATATGCGAAGTCTAGTGACTAATATACTAAAGAAAAGGAACAGTGAGTTTGATGAAGGAAGAATTGTTGGTTTGGTAGGAGGTTGTGAAGTCCTGTGCCCCATGGTCAATGGATTGAACCATTCCAGTGTGTGCTTGACTGAGCTAAACATCGCTGAAGCGGCAACATCTAAGACATTTCCTTAGTAACTAGACCAATGCAATCAAATAGCTTCAACACTCTACATCCTCTTCCGCTCTCCTCCAATAACAACCCTAAATGAATTTTTGACATCATTCATTATTCATAGATTCACTATATATATATACTGCTTCACGTGTTTGTTTATTGTGATTTTTCTGCACACACACACACACGCACACACACACACACACACACACATATATATATATATATATATATATATATATATATATAAAGATTTCACATAAACACGTGAAATAACAATCAATGATCATACCACAATATGAAATGGGGAAACAAGAGTAAGATGTTTCAACCGTGACAAGCGGTCTTCGTCAGAGTCAAAAACCCAGTTCGGTTTTTGGGTAACAAGCAATAATTAATAATTTATCATTATTACTAACTATTTTCCAAAATAACTTTTCTACAATTAACCAACGATTCTATCGTATATAATATTCTAAGTCATATAACTTTTTTACAATACATTGACCGACTTCAGGATATTGTAATATACTTACTAATAGCAGGAATTGTTAATCAATATAAACCAAGGATAAATTATTTTAAGAAAAACAATAACACAATCGAAATGCATATTACACTATTAAGAGAAGGTTACAATTAGGCTATGATCATTAGAAAGTGATCCAGGATTACAGAGGTCGTCGAATATTTGGTTCTAAAATTTGTAGATAATATATATTTCGATTCTGTTATTTTTTTTTCTTAAAATGATTTATCCTTAGTTTATATTGACTAATAATTCCTACTATTTGTAAGTACATTACAATACTCTGAAGATGATCAATGGTGACAGAAACGTTGGTTACTGGTATAAAAGTTATTTTAGTACATAGTTGTTAATAATGACAAGTAGTGTATATAAAACATTTGTAGAATTGTTATTTCAAAATTTGAAATTGAAAATTGAAATTGAAAAAAGCAGTTTTGAATTGAAATTGAAAATTTCAAATTACTGATTACAAAGCTAGAAAAGTGACAAGAACAAGGGTCCAGAGAGAGTTTAATGAAATAGTATGAAGGGAATTCTGTTTCCTGAATATATATATATATATATATATATATATATATATCACTCAAAATTCGAAAAAAACGATCCAAACTGGATGCAAAACAGCTCAAAAACGAAGAAAAGCAACACACAGAGAAAGAGACACACTTAGAAACTCAAATTTTCGGATGATCCGTCTTCCGTGGGTTTACTGCCGTTGTGTTTCCGGCGTGCTTGGTCACCCATTCTATTTTTTCCTGAAGATGGATCATCCGAATATTTTAGTTTGTAAGTGTGTTTCTTTCTCTGTGTGTTGTTTTTCTTCGTATTTGAGCTGATATATTTTCCGTTTTATAAGATCTCAAAGTTTCAAGATATACTTTGGGGATTAAATTTCTAGAAATCTTTTCTTATTTTGCTTGCATATGTTACAGAAATAGGAATTAATTTCTAAGGTATTTATGAGTGTTATCAACACTGGCAGCTCTGCGATCATGAGTCAGCAGACTATTCTGGGAGCCCAGGACTATGTGCGCCATGCACTTTACCTCCTTACCAAAACAAAAAAAAAAAAATTGAAATGTAAAGTTTTCTTAAAGAACAAAAGTAAACTTTCAAGGAATGTATAAAGTATCAGGCGCTTTTACAGAGTTAAGATACTCTGAAGAGCTCCTGTTTTCTTTTTATCAATAAGGAATGTGTATAAAGTTCTATAAAAGAAAATCGCAGTGGAGTATTTGTTTCACTGTCTGAAAGCTGTAAAGGTTTACAGTTGTGGCCTGTACGAACATCTTTTAAAGCTTTAGAGTGGTTTAGCATGTGAAAATGTATGATTGTATTCTGCAAAGTCATAATTATCACTTTGTGAGGCACTGAAAAGATTCAGAAGGACACAAACACCTCTGTTCCTTGGTGACTAGTGTAGATTGATACGCGTACAGGATAGTGAAGTAAAGACCATATGAAGTCCAGACACAATGAAGAGGGCTTACTTCTAAATTGACTAAATTGAGAGTGTGTCCGTCATAATTCACCAACTGTCTTCATTGGTAGTCAGGTTATACCATACAATACCAAATCCGCAAGTACTCCATTTGCAGCGGAGAACCATCCCTATTGTGGCCATTCGTACAACTTTTTGAACAACGGATGCTTTGTCTGGTTTAGTGCTACGACTACAAACTATACCTTCATGCAAATCGTCCAAAATAATTGCACCCACCAATTATTTTAAATTGAAAACCCATTAAAAATTCAACTTTTTCAATCCTAATTTGTTCATATGTTCTAAAATCCGTCTATTTTATCGTTATGTACTTAATGTCAATCTAGAGTGTCAAATATGGAGTAGTGGTAGCGACTTGTCCTTAGTACTGAAGATTGCAGGTTAGAAACTTGGAATGACCTTACTAGTTCATGTTGAAGATGAGACATTTTTTTACGATCTGTTCCCACAAGAAAATTAATAGCATACAGGATGCACAAGGTTGAATATTCAATAAGATCCCTTCTCTTCTCTATAATCCTCATAAAGCCAATTAATATAGTTTAGATTTATCGAAAGGTGTGCCGAAGCAGAAAATGAGCAACTGTACAGTTCGAAAAGAGTTAAGCATCAAGACGGTGGGAATTTAAAAACAAAACCTGATGTTAATTACACTCAACTTTGCAATAGGTTAGGTTAGGCTGCAGTGGTAGTCGCACTAGACAACCATAGGCCAAAAATTGGCCCTTTGTGATATTATAAAATGAACATTAAATATTGAGAGTTCTAAATTTTGCCTAACTCAAGTGTATTTATAGTAGGGTTCTTTAACGTGTATCTGACATCGTAAAGGCTCAGGACTGATGGATTAACGTCTTCTCCGAGGGAAGACATACTCAGCATTTGTTCACCTCTGAGGTGAATCGAGGGCTAGAGTGCGTATCGAACTCCGGATCAACCAGTCTACAGGCGACCACATAAGCCATTACGCTACTCTGGCCTCCAATATAAATATTACTATATTAAATATAATATACCATTAATCTATATATATAAAGTTCGTGAGTTTGTTTGTATGTTTGTTTACCCATTTTCCGTGGAAATAGAGACCTGAAATTATTATTGATTATTATTATTATTATGGAGACTTGAAACTTGAATTGATGTTTTATTTATTTATGTAATATTTTTTACTTTTCAACGATTTATATTTTGGTAAATATACTTACTGTGTATGTACCTTGAATAATGTTAAGAATACTATATCAAAAGCTTGGGCCATTTAAGAATCTGTTTCTGTGCCTTTATAACAAGAAATAACAATTAAAATATCTCTGTTTAATCATGTTCAGTGAATGTACTTCAATAACTATTGTTATAATTTCTTAGTGGCACAAAGGGTCACGGGTAGTCTAGTATATTATATTATTAATATATAAATATATAATATATCACTAGGGATTAGAATGGACTCTTCTAATAATTACAGAGTGAAGCCAGTTAAGCGATGTGAAGGTGCGGGCAAGAGTCAAGGGTCAGCTAGCCATGCACAGCAAGGTGCATGCCAAATTAGTGGACAGGCATCTAGGCCTTTTACCACTTCATTAAATATTATAAATTTGGTGGGCCTCGGAACCCACAAGGTTGGCATCGGAGGTCCAGCGCGCTACCTATTGTGCCAGAGCGACTTTTTTGAAGGTGCAGGCATAATTGGGTTTTCTTTTTAAATAGAAGTGGCTCGGAGTGGGGAGTAGGCGGAGTGGTGGTGGAAGAGAAGCATTAAGGCCAGGCAGGAAGGTTGGTTCTGGCGTCCCAGGTGGAGAATCAATCCGTCTCAGGCATCACTCCACTGCCCCAAATCACACCGACAAGTCTAACGTTTTCTCATTCAGCGTACAATTCGGTCAGCCCTTGGGCATTGCACTCCAACCAGATCATGACGCTTTAACACTCCTACCATCAAATCAGGTAAACTCTTCTAACAAACGGCCCCCTTGGCTGCTGAGGCATTCGGCGACGCGCTGACCAGTACAGGCAGACTTCATTACCATCGCTCTGACAATGGTCAAGAACAGGACAGCCTTTGAGGTGTTCTACATTGGTCATGACAGAGTATACCAATCACAGAGCATACCAATCACAGAGTATACCAATCACAGAGCATACCCATCACAGAACATACCCATCACAGAGCATACCCATCACAGAACATACCCATTACAGAGCATACCCATCACATAGCATACCAATAAAGAACATACCCAGTACAGAGCATACCCATTACAGAGCATACCCATCACAGAGCATACCAATCAAAGAACATACTCATCACAGAGTATACTCATCAAATAAATCTATCATTATACTAAAATCAAGAAGAATAGACTGCTTAGGACATTACATAGGTATAACCTATAACAGAATGTCAAAAAAAAGTAATATTTTCTACAATGTTCAACACAAGAAAAATAGGGCTTCTTAGAAGATACATAGACGTAGTAAAGAATCTCGTAATGCTTAGGGCTATGAACTGGAAGACTAAATCAAAAGCAGAGGGAGGCAGTAATATTGCAAGGAAAGCCAGATGTCGCTATGAGCAAGATATCGCAAAGCTGTAATGCCCTATGTCATTTCCAAAGATTGATGCATCTACCAGAGACACGTGCATTTAACGACTGGCCGACTCAAGTGTTAACAACAAGCTTATTAGAGGAACAACCAACGTATATTCTGTCAAAACTCAACCTCTAGTGCTGTACTGTAATCAGAAAGGTTGCCTCATTTGTTATTTGGCACCCATTTTAGTTATGGATTAGCTGCTAAAGTACAGTGATCAAGTTTGGTTTTACAAAGTTTATTGGTGTAGGGATCATCGCGGGTATTCAACGTTGTATAGACTTGAGAGTTATACTACTTTTTCCGTGGGATGGAGAGCACAAGAATTCTCACATGAAAAATCTGAGATCAACTCTAAGATTCAAACCTGCAATCTTCAGTACTCAATGCAACCAACCTGCCACTAGACTACAATTGATACTGTTAATTAACTTAAAATATACATACGATAAAATAAATGTAGTTTATAGCATTTTCAAAACATTAGGAATAGAAAAGTTAAATTAGTTAATCTGTTTTGAATTTAAAATTGGAGTACTTTTTGTAAATAACAAAAAATAAAGTCTGAGGATAAAAGGTGTAACCGAAAATAGTGACGCCAGAGACGTTATTTAAAGAGTTTTTTCCTTTTATTTGTGTTTTTTAAATAAAAAGAAAAACAAATTAGTTTAAACTTTAAACTAATCGTATCCATTTCTGATTGTTTTCACAACATTCATGTATATATTACCAAAAGGAAAACGATCCACAAAGGACAACAAACCTTTCTCAGTTAAGTATAGATACAGAGTAAAGGGATGAACAGTCTATAATTTTCGGTTGAACCGTCACATTAGGAGAGTAATTAAGTGTGTTCGTCCCTTTGTTCTATGTCTAAAATTTACTGTGAAACGTATATATATATATTAGTGTAACTAGGTAGCAGACCTTCGTTTATACAAACATTATTAAATTTCTTCCCAACTTCTCTATGTATTATTTTTCGATACAGTTTTTCAAGATTTCGTATCTCACATTTCCATTTACTTGGTACTAAGTACAACAGTTCACCAAAAGATTTGTTCGTATAATCCATTTAATGATGAAAAAATTACAAATAAAAATACAGACCAACGTTTCGGTCATCATTGACCATCCTCAGGGTTTGATAATAGATAAATCAAAGCTACTCACTATACAATTAAAAATAGAAAACATAAATAAAAGTTATACATAACATATTTCTATGAGTTTAAAGTTAACAATCGATACAATAATGCAATTTAGTAAACATAACAAAATGACAGGTTACATTAGGTTTTACACTATCAATGCTGCCATTTCATTCCGATGTTCCTAGGATATCTTCACTCTGTAACTCCAACTGCTGTCTCTGGTTTGTATGTCCCGTATATAGCTTTAACAAATTGTTAAAGCCTGCGGTTTGATAATTCTTGTTTGGTCTTCATTCCAAAATGTTCAGGGCTTCTAATATCATTAGCCTGTTTTTATTTTTGGTGTTATTAACTAACATTTCTCGAGTGAGTGTAACATTATGGGTATTCTGAGTATGGTAACTTTAAATTCATTATTGTTAACTTTAAACTCATAGAAATATGTTATGTATAACTTCTATTTATGTTTTCTATTTTTAATTGTATAGTGAGTAGCTTTGATTTATCGATTTATCTATTATCAAACCCTGAGGATGTTCAATGATGACCGAAACGTTGGTCTGTATTTTTATTTGTAATTTTTTTATCATTAAATGGATTGTACGAACAAATCTTTTGGTGAACTGTTGTACTTAGTACCAAGTAAATGGAAATGTGAGATACGAAATCTTGAAAAACTGTATCGAAAAATAATACATAGAGAAGTTGGGAAGAAATTTAATAATGTTTATATATATATAAAAGAAGGATTGCTCCCCAAATTTACAAATATTAGAACTTACGATCCAGCAACACGTGATGAGAAGTTCACTTTGAAATATAGAAGAAATATTCTGGAATATGAGACAGCTAAGAAAGACAAATTAATATCTGAATGCAAACCAGAAATCAGAAAGATTGAAAGTGAATTAGAAGATTGGACTGATGACCTTACTTTAAAAGATGAAATATACAACAGAATTAAAGAAATGAAAGAACATGAATATGATAAAATAACTAGTAAAACATGCAGTAAATTAAAACATCATTATGGAGGCAATATCTGTTTACCTGAAAGAAACAAACCCTACATAAACTTATCCAAACATAACCTTAAGGAATATGGAATAGAGTTCTTACCATTAGGCATTAAGTGTCACGTTAAAACAAAATTTGATCAAACTATGAAGAAAACTGAACTGGAAATGTTATACAATTCTTTACTTAAACTACAAGATGAAAATGTTATTACAATGAAGGCAAACTTAGAAGATCAACTAGTATCAGAAGCCACCAAACGGAGAGACTATAACAACAGTCAACTACTTACAAAAAAGCTTAGAGATGCCGCCAAAGGACTAAGAAATAACGAAGATATAATAATTAGAAGGGCAGATAAAGCCAATATGTTTGTCATTATGAATAGAATCGAATACAAAACTAAGTTAGACAACATACTAGAAGATCATATTATTTAAGAAGATATCAAAAAATCCGACAAATCAATTAAAAATAGAACTCTACAAACTGATAAAAGCTGCTAATAAGAATAATAATAAGGATAATCAAGTTTTAAAATCTGTCATAGGTGAATATAGCCCAGGCTACATATATGGAAATGTGAAAACTCATAAGGAAAAACTATCCCTTACGCCCTATTATTTCACAGGTAACTACGCCCACTTATAGTACAGCCAAATGCATAAACAAAATCATCTCGGAATACCTTCTAGCGAAGTATATGTTTAGATCTACAGATCAATTTTTAGATATAATAAGGGCTACTAAACCTAAAGGAATATTGGCATCTCTCGACGTAGAATCGTTATTCACAAACGTTCCTATAGAAGATACAATTAAAATAATCTGTGATTCTGCATACAAGCACCCCTCTCTGCCACCTCCTCCCTTCAAAAGATCAATTATGGAAAAGTTACTGAGATTGTGTACCATGAAAAGTCCATTTATTCACATTGACGGAACTCTGTTCTACCAAATAGATGGAGTGGCTATGGGATCACCACTAGGAGTAACTTTTGCAAATTTCTACATGTGCCATCTCGAAAATAGTGTCATGATGAATAATTCAGTGAAAAAGCCTCGCCTTTGTTGCAGATATGTGGATGATTGCTTTGTTATAGTAGATAATGTTCTTGAAATTGACGAACTTAAAAGGTTGTTTGAAACTAACTCAGTACTAAAATTTACAAAAGAAATCAGTAACAACAAAATTATACATTTTCTAGATGTTACTATAAAAGAATGCAACAATGAATTACAGACTTCAGTTTATATCAAACCCACTTACAGTGGAATACATTTAAATGCAGATAGTGAATGTCCGGACAGGTATAAAGAAGGCACTATCAAAACGCTCATTCATAAAGCCTATAAAATGTCATCAAATTGGGAGACGTTTCATCAAACCATATGAAATACAGAACAGGTATTGATTAACAATGGCTATACGAGTAGCAACAGCAAATTCGATGACATTCTACAGTTGTACATCATTCGAGTGAACAATGGGCAACAAGAAAATTCAAAAGCAATGGGAAATTCATAACATCTATTACAAAAACCAATATTCAAAGGCTTACAAAATAGATGAAAGAATATTGAAGAACATAATCAAGGACAACACAGAATGCATCAAGGCAGAAGACCAGCTCAAAATCAACATATATTACAAGAGTATCAGTACATCCAATATGATAATAAAGAACAACCTGCATTTAAAACCACAACTTCAGAGAACCAATGTAATTTACCAATATAATTGCTTAATAGGAAACTGTGAGATCCTAAAATCAAAACACGAGTACATTGGTTCAACAACAACAACCATTTCAAGAAGACTTACAAATGCATCTGTCTGCAGGAGCCCCAAAAGAACACACTGTGAAAGAACATAGAACCAAATTAACTAGAGAAATGCTGGTAAAAAACACTGAAGTTTTATACCATGAAAATGATCTACAAATTGCTGAAACCCTTAAGATAATAGAACTGAAACCAAATATGAACAACCAAACCACAGGATTTAACAGGACGTTAAAACTATATTGTAGAACAACGCAGGAACACGAACCAAGATTGAAGACCCAACAGATGGAACCTAGAGACATTTTATGAAGTTAAGTGGTACACCTGATTATGACAGGTGGCTAAAACTGCTGCAAACAGAATGTTTATTTTGGTGATAGAATTATTTCTGGATGTTATGGAAGATTATAGTGTTAATTTAAGAAATGTATAGTGTATATAGTGGTAGTTAGTAGGAATGAGTTTATATATATATATATATGCTTTGTTGAACACGACAGAGTAGTTCTTGTCTATAAGTTTCTTCGCGAAAACTTATAGACAAGAACTACTCTGTTGTGTTCAACAAAGCATGTATATCCGAAGGACTGCTACCAAAGTATATATATATATATATATATATATATATATATATATATAAATATGATAAACTCTGAAGATGGTCAAGGAGACCGAAAGATGTCAGTTATAAATAATAAAGCATTTGGAGACTAGTATATTTAGTACCAGAAAGATTTAAAACAAAGGTGAGAAACTTGAAAGATGCACAATGAAATTTACTTACGTCACAGTACAAAGGTTGTTCAACAAAACATGTATAAAAGAAGGATTGCTCCCCAAATTTACAAATATATATATATGATCAAACCATAATATGAAATGGGAAAAAAGACTAAGATCTTTCAATCGTAACATGCGGTCCTCGTCAGAGTCAAAACCCAACTGACTCAGAGAAAGCCAGGTCTTAAAAAAAGATCTTAGTCTTTTTTCCCTATTTCATATTGTGGTTTGACCATTGGTTGTTATTCACGTGTTTATGTGAAATATTGTTATATATATATATATCAATATAATAAAAAACGCACACTTATGTGAGTGAGGTAAACCAAGCTTAAGGAAACCAACCGTGTGCTTGGTTTCCTTTTCTTATCTCTCCTGATGACGGTTCGATCCAAAAATTAGAGACTGTAAATATGTTCTTTATTTATATTGTTTTATTCATTTTTGTTTCTTTATCTACATTGAGCTTATTTATCCATCTCGGATCATTTTTTCATAGTAAAAGTATATATATATACATGCAATACAAATACATGCTACCTTTGATTTACATATAAGAGTATGTATACATAAACAATATTCACAGAAAGAACACGTATAAAAGAGATCACAAAAACTCACTACTATAATTCGATTGCGTCTTTATCAGTTCAGTTGACTGTCGTCCCTCCGTCAATTCACTTCTTCTCCTGAGGACCACCGCCATTACTGTCGAAATATTGAAAAGTGAGTCTTGTGTTATGTTTCAGTCTATGTGTCACTGTTTATTTTAAGTGTTATCTGTCCTGCCGGACCGTGTTTCGTTTATCATGGTATATATATATATATATATATATATATATATATATATATATATATCTAAGCAATTATATAAAACGGTTCGACATAAATAATAACTTAATTCGAAAAAAGAAACTAAACATAAAAGATAAACAATCACTACTATATTTGACTGCATTGTCGTTAAGTAGTTTATAATTTATTTTTTTTTAAATATCTACAAAAACCACCAATATTCATTTAGTAAACATATTTCAAACTAAAATAACATATTTCAAACTAAGAAAACATATTTCAAATATTAAAACTAATATTTTAAGAGTGTCGTCAGGTGTTGAAAAGCAGTTCAAATAAAGTAAAATATTTCTCGTTTTCGTTCAAAGAGCTAGTAGAAAAAGATTACGAAAGAAAAAGTATCGGGAAAACAGGCGTATCAGCAAACGTCACCTAACTATCCTCGATTTAGTATTCAAGAAAGACGTTCAGGAATCCAGGGGTTCACTTCGAATTTTTTACAGATTTTTAAACCTTTTTATTGGCATTCCTTACGTAGTTTGACAACCCACATTATGTATCTGATATATGTCAGAATCTTGACTGGTGCCACTCGAGTAGTGAGTCTGAAGACTCACTGGAGCAGTCTTTCTCAAAGTGGGCGATAACGCTCCGATAGATGTGGGTTAGGAGGGCCATGTATAATTTGTAATTTCATTAACTTTATATAGTATTTTAAATTTCACTAATATTAAAACCCACCTACTACACAACAACGAATAATTTGTTTATATTTCTACCCTGTATGATGTTTTAAAAACTTAAAATACTTAACATAGATTTCGTAGGATAGCCCGCACACCGTACGCAATCAAGTTGTAACAAGTTTCTGCGGATAAAGGAACAAGATCGATGATAGTTAAAAAATTAGAGCAATTTTACCTTAATTATATTGCACCAGAAATTATTTTAAACATTAGGGAAAAAACTACCATGCAGATAAACTAACATAAATAAAGTAAACTAACATAAGTAAACTAACATAATTGAAGTTTTCTTTACTTTCTTTCTTGTTTTTAACATAAGTGCATATTACAATATTTTACTAGCATTTTAGAAGAAATTACTGATGTAATAATCATCATTTTTATATAAAATGGAAATACGTATATAATTATTGTTCAAAAAGTTGTGTTAGAAAATTTTTTTTACAATTAACTCATTACCGTCCAGTGTCAAATAGTATAGTAAGCCTAACCAGTTCACTTATTGTCAACATAATTTACTATTTCTATGTATTATAAATATTAAATGTTACAAATAATAAAAACGCTGGCTTAGGCAGCGGTTTTTATTTGAACCAGTTTTAAATTATGAACTAAAATTCTATGAAAAATTGCCCATATTTATCTATAATACGAAATGATATTATTAATTTACTTTCCGTAGCTAAATAAATTATTATTGTTAGTAGTATTATTTACTAGTCGAAATATAAAATTTTAATTATCCTATAATGAGAATCTTATCTTATATAAATGAGAAAGATATTCAACAAAAATAGTTTCGTTCTAATAAATTAGTACAATAAAATAGCAATGTATTTTGGTAATTCTGAATTGAAACAAACATTTTCATGAGATGAATTCATTTTTACTTTGCAAATTTGTAAATACACGCTCTGTAGCAATGTACATACATATATGAAGAAACAATAATAGCACCTACAAATACATATGTACTACATTTACTAAAATTAATACAACATTGAAGTGTAAAATAACAATGATATATATTTGTATCATTGTTAGTCCTATGTTCAATCCACAATTAAACCAAAATATATTTACTCAAAATCTAGGCTTTCGAGAAATGCATAAAAAGCAATCTCATTCTATTGAAAAAAACGTGTTGTTATTGTTTGGTCTCTAGACTCAACATAAGTTTTTAGCACAAAAACATGTACAGCACTATCAAAAATTATCGTATCTTAGTAAAGTACAAAACATTTACAAAAATATTAAGTTTTAATTTTTATCAATAGATACCAGTATATGCTGAACAATTTGTTTACTTTGCCTACTAAATGCTAATCTTAAATGACGCTATTGGTGCAATCCGGTAGAAATCGGCTGGTTCATCGACACTTGCTCAGTACGATTGAGCGTCGAAAGAGATAAACGAGTTTGTGCGTGTTTGTTTTATTCATGTCGTTACTTGCTGTATTTAAATCCTATATAAAAGCTCGTAAGTTTTCTTATATTTTCATTTGTGGTTTAGCGCACTATATTTAAACAAGTATTTAAGTTCAACTATTTATTTACATATTTTTGAAAACAAAGCCCTGTTGGAAGCAAAAAAGAAGAAACGGTAATACAGTGTAGAATATATTAAATATGGATTCTTAGAAAATTCGACAAACCCATCTTTGCCTTTGTGCCTTCTTTGTTCAAAAACATTTTCAAACGAAGCGATGAAGCCTTCAAGACATCAAGTCATTTGAATAAAATGCATCCGGATAAGAAGGACAAAAATGTAGTCTATTTTCAAGATCTGGAAAAGAAGCATAATGCTCAGCCAAGTGTATCGAAACTTTTTTCGATGGCTGCTAAGCAAGACGATGACGGACTTCAAGCTTCATACAGTCTCTCTCTGTTAATCGCTCAAACAGGCAAACCACACACCATCGGAGAAACGTTAATTTTGCTGGCGATAAAAGAATTTATAACTACTGTGCTCCATAAACCGGCGGCAGATATAATTCGAAAAATTCCTTTAAGCAATAGTTCTGTGAAAAGACGAATTGTTGAAATTGCTGAAAACATTGAAAAGTCATTGTGCAATCATCTGAAGACTAGTAAATTTTCAATTCAGTTGGATGAGTCCACTTTACCAATAATGAAACATTGTTGTTGTCTTACGTGAGATTTATTAAAGATGAAAAAATATGTCAAGAACTTTTATTTGCTAGAAATTTAGAGACAGACAGAAGGAGAAACCGTATTTAAAACACTGGAAAAGTTTTGTGATGAAAAAGGAATTCCGTTGAAGAATATTATATCAGCTGCTACAGATGGTGCTCCAGCCATGACGGGGTGTCAAAAAGGCTTCATATCCTACTTAAAAAACCAAATTCCTGATGTGCTTGCTGTATATTGCGTTATACATCCACAGCATTTAGTTGCTAGAAATTTAAGTGAACGACTATTTCAATCATTGCAACATGTCATCAGAGCAGGCAATAAAAGCCGAAACAACTCTTTAAATGACAGATTATTCAATCGGCTTTGTGTTGATAATGATGAAGATTTCAACAGATTAATTTTTCACACAGAGGTGCATTGGCTATCAAAAGGAAATTGTCTGACTCGTTTTTACACTACAGTTAAGCTTGGTTACAGTATGGTAACAAAAATTATAAAAATGATTGTGAAAAATTAAAAAACAAATTATGATGTGTAGGTTGTTCTTCCTAGTAGTTTAAGTTGCCGTGTGTCCTGTATGCTGTTGGTTTAATTCTGGTTTGTTTCCAGAATCAGAACTGCTTCAATTATTTGCAGCCTCCTCTGATCTTGTTCTTGTTTGAGCACTACGGTGTTTTCTATAACCGTATATATATATATTGGTATAAATAGGCAGCAGATCTTCTTTTAAACAAGTATCATTAAAATTAACCGCAGTCTCGGCATTCACGATCTTAAGACTGAGAGATTCGATCCTACGAACTAACCTCCTGCTAACAGGGTTCAACTGGAAAAGGAGTTGGCCAAGTGACATGTTAAATTAAAATCGATGACTCATGCTTAGTCATTGCTATAAATAGATTAAAATGATAGTACAGGTTAATGTAAAGAGAAGGTTAAAGGTCAATAATGAACAAGAAACAAGCGGTTAGAATAAAAGAGTTGAAAGTCCAAGAAATTCAAGAAAGGCCAAGTGACGTGTTAAGTTAAACTCGATGACTCATGCTTAGTCATTGCTATAAATAGATTAAAATCGATGACTCATGCTTAGTCATTGCTAAAAATAGATTAAAAGGATAGTACAGGTTAATATAAAGAGAAGGTTAAAGGTCAACGGTATAACTGGACTAATAGAGAATAAATAGATTAAGAAAATTAATAATAATAATAATAATAATAATGTTAATAATAATTAATAATAATAATAATTAAGATTAATAGTAAACTAGAAAAGATATATTAAATAACGAGTTGAAAGAGAGTAAGAATTAAAAGGGAAGGTATAGTTAGTTAGAAAAAAGAAAGAAAAGTTTATAGTTAGTTAGTTATAACGAAAAGAATAATAATAATAAATATAAGAAAAGTAAACGTATTGAGTGCGCAAGCTTTCGACATCACAGATGTCATCGACGGGCGAAGTTGTTCCTAGGAGATCCAGGACGCAAAAGGCATAGGGAAGGGAAAGCAGGCAAGTAGTGGGGGTAAGGGGAGTGGGGGTAAGGGGAGTGGGGGAGCCCAACTGGAGAACAGCTGCAGATCACCTGATGCCAGAGTCCGACTCGCGCCGAGCAGCCTCGGGAATACCGACCGCAGGCCGAGCGCCCGCCCTCACACCACTCTCTGGTCCACCAGTCCGAGTCACCAGGTCAACCGAGCCACTATTATCAGCAGCACTATGTGGCGCTACACTCAGTCCGGTATCCCGCTGCACTTCACCGCTTACTACCATACTCCTCATGCTGGGAATGACGAACATGTCTACCATCTGGCAGTTAAGGGAAGGCTTCTTAGACCTAATGTAGAGCGCTTCCAGGATTTTCAGGCGGTTAGGGTCACTTTGCAGTTGAAGGACTTTGGTTCCTTCGACTAACTTCTCCCTAGTGAGACGAGTACCATGGACTTCTTGTTCATGCTGTTTTGGTCCACCAGCAGACAGATGTAGGGTAAGACGCCTCGAGAGCTTCGTGTTTGTCATGCCGATGTATGTAGAAGGCAGGGCTGCACAGTTCCCTGAATTACAAACATATTCATACACGAGATGACTTTTCTGGAGCTCTGGGGTGACACACTGGGGGCTGTTCTTAAGAACAACATTACTGGTCTTATTGTTCTTATAGAATATTGTTAATTTAAGCTTATCCTCCTCCGTCGTCGTTGAAACGTGCTTAGAGACGATATTTCGCAGCGCTTGTTCATCTTGCTTGTACTGGCTGCTCATGTATGCCCTGTAATACAAGCGTAATATACTAAAAACGAGACACCGTATAGCGGCCAAGAATTTGAAACAAGATGGTTCCATCACAATCCGTAAAGCTGATAAAGCTGCCTGCTATGTTTTGATAGGATCAGATGAATACAACTCTAAAATCAGCGACATCCTAAGTGACCCTGCGAAGTTTCGTCATATTTCCCGTAACCCCACTGACGATATTAAGAGAAGAGTTAACAAACTGATAAAAGTGGTAAATGCCAAAACTGGAAAGAAAAGTCTTCCACCTATCATCGGAGACTATGGTTTGGGATATTGTTATGGCAATGTGAAAACCCACAAACCAGGGAACCCCTTAAGGCCTATTATCAGTCAGATTCCTTCTCCTACTTACCAACTGGCGAAGCGACTGAATGAAATACTCACTCCCTTCGTTCCCAAGGACTATAGCCTTGCATCTTCTACCGACTTCCTTGAGCTTTTAAAGGGTTCGGTGAGTACGGGTACTATAGCTTCTCTTGATGTCGAGTCCCTTTTCACTAATGTGCCGGTTGACAGGACGATTGACATCATCCTGCAAGAAGTTTACCCTGAGGGAGAGCAACCTAAGATAGACATCCCTAAAACGAGCCTGAAGTCCCTTCTGAAGATATGCACGAAAGAGTCTGCATTTATCTCACCTGATGGCCGCATGTTTCAGCAAATTGATGGTGTTGCCATGGGATCACCGTTGGGTGTCCTATTTGCAAATTACTTCATGGGCGCTGTGGAGAGGAAAGTCTTTTCTGAATTAGAAAGACCCACAATATATGGGAGATATATCGACGACATTTTCGTCTTAGCCAGAGACGTAAATGTGATCGAAAGATTGAAGGAACACCTGGAGAATGAATCAGGCCTTAGACTAACTGTTGAAAAGAGTATTGACGGTCAGCTGCCATTTCTTGATGTTTTGGTCCAACAACGGTCTAGGAGCTTTAGCACAGGTGTCTATTGCAAACCAACTAACCCGGGTCTGTGTTTGAATGGGATTAGTGAATGCCCGGATAGGTACAAACGTTCAACCATTGCGGCTTATGTAAGAAGGGCTCTAACTCACTGCAGTGAATGGTCGGATGTCCACTCGGAGTTGGAAAGAGCAACCCAGGTCCTGGTCAACAATGGTTATTCCAATAATCATGTGAGGAAAACTATCAGTCAATGCCTTGAGAAGTGGTATGGCACTACAGAGAACAAAGATGCCTCAGAGGAGAGGCATCAAGTAATACAAGTAATACGCTTTAAGTAATACGCTTGTATTACAGGGCATACATGAGCAGCCAGTACAAGCAAGATGAACAAGCGCTGCGAAATATCGTCTCTAAGCACGTTTCAACGACGACGGAGGAGGATAAGCTTAAATTAACAATATTCTATAAGAACAATAAGACCAGTAATGTTGTTCTTAAGAACAGCCCCCAGTGTGTCACCCCAGAGCTCCAGAAAAGTCATCTCGTGTATGAATATGTTTGTAATTCAGGGAACTGTGCAGCCCTGCCTTCTACATACATCGGCATGACAAACACGAAGCTCTCGAGGCGTCTTACCCTACATCTGTCTGCTGGTGGACCAAAACAGCATGAACAAGAAGTCCATGGTACTCGTCTCACTAGGGAGAAGTTAGTCGAAGGAACCAAAGTCCTTCAACTGCAAAGTGACCCTAACCGCCTGAAAATCCTGGAAGCGCTCTACATTAGGTCTAAGAAGCCTTCCCTTAACTGCCAGATGGTAGACATGTTCGTCATTCCCAGCATGAGGAGTATGGTAGTAAGCGGTGAAGTGCAGCGGGATACCGGACTGAGTGTAGCGCCACATAGTGCTGCTGATAATAGTGGCTCGGTTGACCTGGTGACTCGGACTGGTGGACCAGAGAGTGGTGTGAGGGCGGGCGCTCGGCCTGCGGTCGGTATTCCCGAGGCTGCTCGGCGCGAGTCGGACTCTGGCATCAGGTGATCTGCAGCTGTTCTCCAGTTGGGCTCCCCCACTCCCCTTACCCCCACTCCCCTTACCCCCACTACTTGCCTGCTTTCCCTTCCCTATGCCTTTTGCGTCCTGGATCTCCTAGGAACAACTTCGCCCGTCGATGACATCTGTGATGTCGAAAGCTTGCGCACTCAATACGTTTACTTTTCTTATATTTATTATTATTATTCTTTTCGTTATAACTAACTAACTATAAACTTTTCTTTCTTTTTTCTAACTAACTATACCTTCCCTTTTAATTCTTACTCTCTTTCAACTCGTTATTTAATATATCTTTTCTAGTTTACTATTAATCTTAATTATTATTATTATTAATTATTATTAACATTATTATTATTATTATTATTATTAATTTTCTTAATCTATTTATTCTCTATTAGTCCAGTTATACCGTTGACCTTTAACCTTCTCTTTATATTAACCTGTACTATCCTTTTAATCTATTTTTAGCAATGACTAAGCATGAGTCATCGATTTTAATCTATTTATAGCAATGACTAAGCATGAGTCATCGAGTTTAACTTAACACGTCACTTGGCCTTTCTTGAATTTCTTGGACTTTCAACTCTTTTATTCTAACCGCTTGTTTCTTGTTCATTATTGACCTTTAACCTTCTCTTTACATTAACCTGTACTATCATTTTAATCTATTTATAGCAATGACTAAGCATGAGTCATCGATTTTAATTTAACATGTCACTTGGCCAACTCCTTTTCCAGTTGAACCCTGTTAGCAGGAGGTTAGTTCGTAGGATCGAATCTCTCAGTCTTAAGATCGTGAATGCCGAGACTGCGGTTAATTTTAATGATATATATATTATATATATATATATATATATATATATATATATTGGTCAACGTTGAACCGTTGGTCAACGCAAAAACCTTCCTATTGCTATCCACTCTAGTTCTCATGGACTCGATTTTAATCACTCCTTCCGGGTCCAAGTCCTTAATCATATCCCTGTTCCGTCTTCCCGTATCACTTTAAGAGCTTCAGAGGAGGCATTTATCTGTCTTCTCAAAGCTCGCTCTTCTCCTGGCCTCAACTTGTACCGTTAATTTAATTATTTTTTTATTTATTTTTTATTTATTTAGTTTTTTATTTTTTTATTTTATTAATTTGTTTTTTATTTATTTGTTTATTTTTATTTTTTAAATCGTTTATTGCTTTATTTTCTATTCTTCTCATTCTGTTATTTTTATTTGCTTTTATTTGTTTTTTTTAGTTATTTTTTCTCTATGTAGTTAGTAGCTTACCTAGGGCGGCCGGCAGAGTGCGTGCGTGTTCGTTGCATTCAGCCTATCACTCAGTTACCTTCAGCTACTCAAAGGGACTACTTCTGCCCGATGACGACGACTGTCGAAATATCGTTGTGAGTCTTTTGTGTGTGTCTTTATTTGTTTTTCGCTTTCCTGTGTAAACTATATATATATATATATATATATATATATATATATATGATCAAACCACAATAAGAAATGGGAAAACAAGACTAAGATCTTTCAACCGTAACAAGCGGTCTTCGTCAGAGTCAAAAACCCAACTATATATATCACCGTGAACATAAAGAATGCTCTGAGGTCAAATTATGTCATCAAAGAACAACAAACTCACTATAGCAAGGTAACAAAAATGTTACAAAAGAAAGTAGATAACAGCTAGCAATTAAGTTAGATGAAAGAGATAACACTGACTGGCAAATGAGGAACACAATAAGGAAACAAGTGTATACAAAAAAAAAGAAAAAAACACAATAGCAGGGTAATTAGAGACGACTTTTTACATAAAACAATTGGAAATCACTTATGGGTCCAACTGGTTTAAAATACAGGTAATTAAAAATTCATCTAAGTTAAAAGGACTCAGGCTACTTCTGATGAGGGTTTGGAAACTACTTTTAATGATGACAGTTTCTACGATATTGTTCTGTCCTCGACCTGAACACATGCAAATCAATTGTTTGGTGTCTTCCCATTTTATTGAATGACACTTACTTTTGATATGTCGTAATAGAGCGATCCACTCCTGTTGTCTTAGTATGGTGTATCTGTGCTACTTAATCCCCGTGAGCATCCTCGTAATCACTTTTGAGTGTTATTCCGTTTTCAAAAAACCAAAACACAAAACTGTAAAATGAATGAAAGAAAGAAAAAAACTGCAAGTTCTTTACAAAACGGGGTGACACTTGAAAGTTCTTAAGATCTTTTCCTATTACCTTTATTTCATTTAATGGTGATTATGTATATATATGTAAAGATTTCACAACAATCAATGATCAAACCACAATATGAAATGGAAAAACAGGACTAAGATCTTTCATCCGTAACAAGCGGTCTTCGTCAGAGTTAGGTTTTTGACTATGACGAAGACCGCTTGTTGCGGCTGAAAGATCTTAGTCTTGTTTTCCCATTTTATATGGTGGTTTGATCATATATATATATATATATATATATATATATATATATATATATTATATATCAATGTTGAAACCACAATAAGAGATGTGAAAAAAAGAATATTTATACTATACTATAACTGTATTATGAGTAAAACTCTCTTCAGAATGTGTTTAGGAAGCGTAGTTTACCGTACATATTTTTCAGGATTTTAGATTAAACGCCATGTTCAAAAAATATTTCCAAAAAACGTTTCGTTTCAATGGAAATTTAAAGCCATTTTTTTTTTTGTTAATAAAGATTTGTTTCGTTGTCATGCTTTTCATAAATATTTGTTTGGTTATCAAATTCTTGAAAAATAGTTGTTACCAAAAGTGTTTTGTTACAGTAGCCGATATGTTAACTATAGTTAATATAAAAGTGTCCGCGGACAATCTAAAAATGCTATGTAAACAATAGTTTTGAGCACCACCGTGATATTAAGAATTTTATCTGATATTATAAAAGATAATATTTGAGAAGGTTGAAGTTACAGTAAAGTGAAAATGATTTTATAACTTCTATGAAAGCGATCAGATATCAAAAAGCTGATATCCAAGACAGGGGCTTTCGATTCCTGTCGAAGCTGAATCAAACAGGTTGACGCTTTCTCCTTCTCCAGTGTATTTGATCTCGTGTGAAAACACGGCTTTCAACACACCTTCTCAAAACCAGGCCACTTTTAGGCACGTTATCTTAAAACCCCCTCTCTATGAGCTCCCATCAATAATATCATTGTCACTAAGATCTATATATAATATAATCCATATAGCTAGATCTACGAGGTGTGTAAATGAAGTAGTGAGACTGGCAACGTCACTTTCGATCTGGCAACGCTGGAGACGCGTGGCCTTGAGTAGCGTCAGGTGCACGTGTGATGCGTCTCCAGTATGAATCTGAACTCGCCACAGTCATTTGTTTGTCCGTAGCGTTGGTTTTCGTGAAATGGTTTTTTCTTGAGCGTTTTAAAAATGAGTGACCTCAAAGTTGAGCAGCGGTGTGCAATCAAATTTTGCTTCAGACTTGGACATAATGCAACCGAAACTTTTGAAAAACTTCAGGAGGCCTATGGAGAACGTGTTTTATCAAGGGCACAGGTTTTTCGGTGGTTTAAGGAATTTTCAGAAGGAAGAGAGTCGATTGAAGATGAACCACGAAGCGGAAGGCCTTCAAGTGCAAACACCGATGAAAATGTCAACAGAGTACGGAACCTTGTGCGTTCAGATCGACGCTTGACAGTCAGAATGATCGGGGAACAGTTGAATTTGAATCACACCTCCCATTTTGACCAATGAATTGGAGATGAGAAAAATTTGTGCGAAAATGGTTCCGAAAAACCTGTCACACTGCCATCTCAATAAACGAGTTTTTGGCCAGTAAAAACATTCCTGTTGCTCCTCAGCCTCCTTATTCACCAGACTTGAGTACTTGTGACTTTTTCCTCTTCCCGAGATTGAAAAATCACCTCAAGGGAACTCATTTCGGGACACTACAAAACATACAAACTGCTGTAACCGACCAGCTGAAGGCCATTCCAGAATCCGAGTTCCAGCAATGCTACAATGATTGGAAGGACCGTCTCCAGCGCTGTGTGGCTTCCGAAGGGAACTATTTTGAAGGTGACAATATCACATTGTAATTATATTTGAATAGAAAATTTAAAAAAAATCAGTCTCACTACTTTATTTACACACCTCGTATAAATCTATCCATAAAATAGTATATCTGTAGAGTAATCTGGAATAGAAAAGTCCAAAAATAAGAGAACAATGTCAAATTCTGCTAGTTTTTTTTTAAAGAAATAAGTAATATGTATATTTTAAACCGTCGTTTTCTTTTAAACAAATTCATTGCTATCTAAGCATAAATTATAAAAAATATTGTCAATGATCAAACCACAATAAGAAATGGGAAAACAATATTAAGATCTTTCAACCGTAACAAGCGGTCTTCGTCAGAGTCAAAAACCCAACTGAACACTAGATGCAGAAAACATCTGGTGAGGAGTTGAGAAGAGTGGGAGGGAACAATGGTGGAGGGAACAACTCCTCACCAGATGTTTTCTGCATCTAGTGTTCAGTTGGGTTTTTGACTCTGACGAAGACTGCTTGTTACGGTTGAAAGATCTTAATCTTGTTTTCCCATTTCTTATTGTGGTTTGATCATTGATTGTTATTTCACGTGTTTATGTGAAATCTTTTTAAAAAATATTGTATATATTTCACAAAACCTGCCGATACAATTTAAAAGCTACCATACTTACAAACTTTTTTAATTTCAGAGGTTTTTTACTGAATATATAACCATATTCAGTTAATAAATAGGCATAATTTTTTAAAAATGTTACTAATCGATAAAATTATTAAACCAATTGTTATAGGGAATAAACAACGTAATCCCTTCATATTCTCTGCATTACGTATGCATAGGAATTAAAAAGTTCTTATTAGTCTTCTGGGACGTAGACCGCTCCTGGTCTAAACCACAATCGCTAATTGTTCTTTTCAATTGTTTTATTAATTATAGTCTTTAAATTAATCTTTTCTTTACTTATTTATTTTTATCATTACTTTTTTCTTGTTTTCCTGATTTGGGTAACCCCCAAATCAAGGAGTTTATTTATCACCTGTTCCCTTACATAGATCACATGTATTCATTTGCAAATCATAATAATTAAAACAATTCTAATACAAAGTAGATATTAACCATCAAATAATGAAATTTAGAAAAATTCAGTACAAAGGTATAACAATTGATACTTAATATTAATATTATAAATTATGATAATTATATTATGATATTGTTATAATTACTATTTAGGTCTTATAATAACACATAAATACACTTAGCAGTCATGTTACAATTTGCCTATGTCTAAGTAATTTAGGAATTTTATGAATTTACGTGTTTCAATGGCAATCACTTCGCACTCAGTCATTGGCCACTTTCCACCTTGTATAATCACTTCTTTTTTGAACATGGATTTTTTTTTTTCGTCTATTCGGCATTTATACAAAATATGATGTCAATTTTTGGAATTTACTCCACACGGACAAGTTAATTCGTCAATGATTTTAAAACGGGCAAGATAAGCTTTCCTTGTTCGGTGGTCAGTTAGAGCCACAGTGGTTTTATATGTATGTTGTATCTTTTTCTTCATTCTTCCTGTCACTGTCGGGAAATAAAGCTTATCATTAATTTATCTATCCTTCTCCCCTCCTTCCGTAAGTTGGCTGCACTGTTTGAGTGCTCTTCAAGGAGACAAGCCAGTCGTTATCTCTCTTTGGAGTGACTCATATCTATCTTCCTGACGACGAGGCCATCGAAATATATTACGGAGTCTCTGTGATTTCTTTTCTGTGTGTTCTTTTTGTGGATCTAGTATATATAAACCTGTTTATAATTGAAAAGGAGTAAAACAGAGTAAAGATAATCCGCCTTCAAGAGAAAAGAGAATAGGGGACCAAGCACTTTCTTGGTTAGTACTTACTTAAGTATTTACTTGGTTAATTAGCACTTACTTGAAAATTTGAGTTAGTAAGTGTGCCTATTTCTCTGTGTGTTATTATTCTTCACTTTTGAACTGTTTGTGTCCAGTTTTGATCGACTTTCCGATTTTAAAGTATATATATATATAACTTTTATCTTCTATATATATTAACCTTTACTTTTATCTTCCATTTGTATTAATCTTTATTAATCCATTTAATATATTAATACCTTTGACTACCTCATTGATTTTGTTTAACATGTCACTTGGCCAGCTCCTTTTCCAGTTGAATCCTGTTAGCAGGAGATTAGTTCGTAGGATTGAATCTCTCAGTCTTAAGATCGTGAATGCCAAGAATGCGGATAATTTTAATGATACCCGTTTGAAAGAGCATCTGCTGCCTATTTATACCAATATATATATATATAAAAAGAATAGGAAAATTGACCGAATCCCGATTACATTATACACTTATATATATATATAAAGATTTCACAAAAACACGTGAAATAACAATCAATGATCAAACCACAATAAGAAAATGGGGAAACAAGACTAAGATCTTTCAACCGTAACAAGCGGTCTTCGTCAGAGTCAAAAACCCAACTGAACACTAGATGCAGAGAACATCTGATGTCAGATCACGTGTTCTTAGGTATTCACTATGTCCTAAGGTAGATTAATTTTCTAGCTGCCAGTTACCTATAGGAAGGTAATAAGTTAAACCTATAGGAAGATAATAAGGCAGAAAGAGCATATCAAAAACAACTATTAACAAAACAACTGATGTAACAACTAAAACTTCGGTATCTGTCATGAGGGGAAGAAATGACCTGCTAAGTGCCGAGACATTAATTAAACAAACGGGAAGTTCGTTAGACCACTTGGGGTTACTACAAATGGGAAAGTATAAAAGGTAACAACTGGAGAAATTGCAGAGAAGAAGACAAAATATGAAGCCGAACTAAAGACTGAAAGCAAGTGATAATAGGTACTATAATTACAAAATATTTAACAAAAAAATAAATAAGGCAAACTTCAATGATAAAGACTCTGTTAGCAGAAATACTCGGGCAAAAAAAAGACAAACTATTTAATCGTCATAAATAATTTCATATAATATAATTTTAAATTAGTTTAAAAAAAATATTTTTATCTAATTAATGCCAGTTTAGTAAATATTTGAACAATAAAAACAGTTATTGGAGTGAAGTGCTATCTGTGGGACAACAGTGGAACTACTACCAGCAATGAGCTAAATCTGACAAACTCAGAAGGAATTAAAATACCAATCAAACTTCTTTCAGTCTTTTAGAATATGAATTTTAATTAAGAATTATTAATTATTTAATACAGTTAGCTACTTTATAGGAGTCTCATTAAAGATTTAATTAAATAAATAAAAAGGCTATTACCCAAAACTGGCTTGATTCAACACAGGCTTGATACTAAAAACAAAAAAACAAGTTCTATATTTGGTAAACTGACGTTTTATATTATATTATGTAGAATATAACATTAGATTTATGTTATAAAAATAAGCCGGTAAAGGGCTGACATTATCACCCAGTAGGGTGTCGGATTAAACAATAAAAGAATAGGTAAAATTTAGGTCTCTCAATGTAGCATGTTGATTGAGTGGTGTCACAAAGGGTCTATGTTCGGCCTACATCTCTTGTAGGACTCCCACTACAACCTAACCTAATGAGTCGTTTGAAATATACTACTTAAGACTATAGAAGTAAAATACCTTTACAAGTTTGTAAAGCATTAGTTAAGGAAAGAAGGCTTTGATAAATTTAAAAATTGAATTCCTTAGAACTTTATAGTGTCTAAGATTTTAAAGTGATATTTGTGAAATAATTGTCTTTTGAACTGCAAAAAAAAAAGTACTTTGACAGCGTGTCACACAGATTTAGCGAGAGGGATTGTTTGAGGGTAAACTTTGTTTCTGTTCGTCAAACTGTAGGAAAAATGACACTACTCCTGAGAGGGGAGTTTTCAAACTTTTCAGAATCTACGAGCACATAATAAATATATCACTAAAGGACGACGTTATATGTACAATTCAATCTTTATCCTATTATAAAACGAACATTAATTTAAATCAAAAACACCATTGGATCATTTTAGTAGTATTATCCCTATTTTGGTACAATAGTTTTTTATCAGTTTATTTTATTAAAAATAAACATAAACTAAAAAAAATCACCACACACCACTGCTACACACGTACACACAGACACAAACCATGGAAACACACACACACGCACAAACCACGGATACACATACACAAACAACACATAAACATAAACACACACATATATCTACAAGTACATAATGTCACACATAAACTAAAAAAAAAATCACCGCACATCACTGCTACACAAGTGCACACACAGACACAAACCACGGATACACACCCACGCACAAACCACGGATACACACCCACGCACAAACCACGGATACACATACACAAACAACACATAAACATAAACACACACATATATCTACAAGTACATAATGTCACACATAAACTAAAAAAAAAATCACCCCACATCACTGCTACACAAGTGCACACACAGACACAAACCACGGATACACACCCACACACAAACCACGGATACACACATAAACATAAACACACACATATATCTACAAGTACATAATGTCACACATAAACTAAAAAAAAAATCACCGCACATCACTGCTACACACGTGCACACACAGACACAAACCATGGAAACACACACACACGCACAAACCACGGATACACATACACAAACAACACATAAACATAAACACACACATATATCTACAAGTACATAATGTCACACATAAACTAAAAAAAAAATCACCGCACATCACTGCTACACACGTGCACACACAGACACAAACCACGGTACACACCCACGCACAAACCACGGATACACATACACAAACAACACATAAACATAAACACACACATATATCTACAAGTACATAATGTCACACATAAACTAAAAAAAAAATCACCGCACATCACTGCTACACAAGTGCACACCAGACACAAACACGGATACACACACCACAAACCACGGATACACACCCACGCACAAACCACGGATACACATACACAAACAACACATAAACATAAACACACACATATATCTACAAGTACATAATGTCACACATAAACTAAAAAAAAAATCACCGCACATCACTGCTACACAAGTGCACACACAGACACAAACCACGGATACACACCCACACACAAACCACGGATACACACATAAACATAAACACACACATATATCTACAAGTACATAATGTCACACATAAACTAAAAAAAAAATCACCGCACATCACTGCTACACACGTGCACACACAGACACAAACCATGGAAACACACACACACGCACAAACCACGGATACACATACACAAACAACACATAAACATAAACACACACATATATCTACAAGTACATAATGTCACACATAAACTAAAAAAAAAATCACCGCACATCACTGCTACACACGTGCACACACAGACACAAACCACGGGTACACACCCACGCACAAACCACGGATACACATACACAAACAACACATAAACATAAACACACACATATATCTACAAGTACATAATGTCACACATAAACTAAAAAAAAAATCACCGCACATCACTGCTACACAAGTGCACACACAGACACAAACCACGGATACACACCCACGCACAAACTACGGATACACATACACAAACAACACATAAACATAAACACACACATATATCTACAAGTACATAATGTCACAAATAAACTAAAAAAAAATCACCGCACATCACTGCTACACACGTGCACACACAGACACAAACCACGGATACACACACACATACAAACCACGGATACACACATAAACATAAACACACACATATATCTACAAGTACATAATGTCACACATAAACTAAAAAAAAAATCACCGCACATCACTGCTACACACGTGCACACACAGACACAAACCACGGGTACACACCCACGCACAAACCACGGATACACATACACAAACAACACATAAACATAAACACACACATATATCTACAAGTACATAATGTCACACATAAACTAAAAAAAAATCACCGCACATCACTGCTACACACGTGCACACACAGACACAAACCACGGATACACACACACGTACAAACCACGGATACACACATAAACATAAACACACACATATATCTACAAGTACATAATGTCACACATAAACTAAAAAAAAAATCACCGCACATCACTGCTACACACGTGCACACACAGACACAAACCACGGGTACACACCCACGCACAAACCACGGATACACATACACAAACAACACATAAACATAAACACACACATATATCTACAAGTACATAATGTCACACATAAACTAAAAAAAAATCACCGCACATCACTGCTACACACGTACACACACAGACACAAACCATGGAAACACACACGCGCACAAACCACGGATACACACACACAAACAACACATAAACATAAACACACACATATATCTACAAGTAAATACTCTCAAACATAAAATAAAAAAAATCACCGCACATCACTGCTACATACGTACACACACAGACACAAACCACGGATACACACACACGCACAAACCACGGATACACACATAAACATAAACACACACATATATCTACAAGTACATAATGTCACACATAAACTAAAAAAAAAATCACCGCACATCACTGCTACATACGTACACACACAGACACAAACCACGGATACAGACACACGTACAAACCACGGATACACACATAAACATAAACACACACATATATCTACAAGTACATAATGTCACACATAAACAAAAAAAATCACCGCACATCACTGCTACACACGTACACACACAGACACAAACCACGGATACACACACACGCACAAACCACGGATACACACACACAAACACGTAACACATAAACATAAACACACACATATATCTACAAGTACATAATGTCACACATAAACTAAAAAAAAAAATCACCGCACATCACTGCTACACAAGTGCACACACAGAACACAAACCACGGATCACGACACGACCTACGACAAACCACGGATACACACATAAACATAAACACAACACATATATCTACAAGTACATAATGTCACACATAAACTAAAAAAAAATCACCGCACATCACTGCTACAACGTGCACACACAGACACAAACCACGGGATACACCACGACAAACCACGGATACATACACAACAACATAAACATAAACACACACATATATCTACAAGTACATAATGTCACACATAAACAAAAAAAATCACCGCACATCACTGCTACACACGTACACACACAGACACAAACCACGGATACACACACACGCACAAACCACGGATACACACACCACAAACACGATAACACATAAACATAAACACACAATATATCTACAAGTACATAATGTCACACATAAACTAAAAAAAAAATCACCGCACATCACTGCTACACACGTACACACACAGACACAAACCACGGATACACACACACGCACAAACCACGGATACACACACACGCACAAACCACGGATACACACATAAACATAAACACACACATATATCTACAAGTACATAATGTCACACATAAACTAAAAAAAAAATCACCGCACATCACTGCTACACACGTACACACACAGACACAACCCATGGAAACACACACACACGCACAAACCACGGATACACACACACAAACAACACATAAACATAATCACAAACATACACCTAGAAGTACATACTGTCACACACAAACTAAAAAAAAATCCATAATGGACTTAAAAGACCTAAATACGTATAAATCCATCAAAGCATCGGAATCAAGTTTTTTTTTTTAATCTTAACTATACTTTACTTCTATAGTGAAGTAATAATTGCACATTAACACTACGACATGTTGACATTTACTTCTGTCCCCTAATATAGTTAAAGTCGCAAGCGAGGTAGATGTGTTGGGGGGTTTATGCTTTCCTCACGGGTAGTAACGCTACCATGAGGGAGTTTATTTTCGTTAACCTGTTCCCAGTGGGGCTTTGAGTGTGTAGCCTACGGGCAGATTTTATTTTGCTTTTTGGCACAACTGTATAAAGATAATTCTCCACTTATATATTATTCTAATAATTCTGAAATCAGTTATTCAGTCTTATTGGCAGCCAAAATTTCCAAAAAAAAAAAAAACAAATTTTTATAAATCTTCGTTTTATACCTTGTCACCACATACGAATTAATATAAAAACGGACACGTCGTGTTTAGAATGCGTTGATTTTACTATAAACCTGTGCTTCAAGTAAAGACTATAATTTCTTAATATAGACGAATACGTAAATAACAATGTATATTACAAAATAACAATTGTTATAAATTTATAACAAATTTATATTCCATATAAATCAGGAATTGATTAATAAATCGTTCTTGATTTTGATTGAACTAGGCGTTCCCCCTTTCAGCTCCCCTGATGTATACCTGAATGTAATTATTTTAGGGTTGCCAAAGACATTCTGTGGTAGTAGCGCCTTCTTTTTCAAATAAATACACCAGCGGGAAACCATGTTTGAGGGCTACCAAAAAAAAGCATAAAAAATAACATATAAATTTTCACAATGTAATCAATTCTCTGGCATAGATATAAAAAGTTCTTTGATTTGTTCTGTTCAAAGACATTCCAAAACTAATAAGCCAGAATGATGGTTCTTGGCTTAAACCTAGTATGGTATACTGGTGTTTAACGACTACACCATAACTCCTACTCCAACTGGGGTTGGAGAGCTACCTACTAGGAAAAATGGTGCCTGAATGACTGCGACTTTCAGTACTACTTGTAGCAGTAAGAATTTGTTGAATTTAATCAAGTTTTGAAATGGGTTTGTTATGATTTTGCTAATCATTAATAAATAGTTGTTTCTCTATTGATGTTGTTTATCTAACATTCATCCTGGGCATAAGGAAATCACGTGCATTCTATACAACTGATATGCCAGTCTTGTTGTTCTACAAGGTATTCACTTTAATTAGCACGTTGAATAGAACATCTGAAATGAAAAGAGATTGCATTGATTAGCTGATGATAGGTGGAAGTGGTTAAGGAAATGGCACTGTGCCGAGGTCAGGGATAGCCTGAAGATCGATATTGTGCCAACTTGAAGCACTTCTAACCAGTAGCTCTTTCTTTGCCTCTCTCTCTCTCTCTCTCTCTCTCTCTCTCTAGAAACACGCAAATACTAAATTAGAATTGAAATTACAACCCTTTCTTTTGGTAACAAACGATAAATATATTAGTTGAATTATACAACTAAAAGAAATAAAAGTCCTTCAACGAATTAATATGATGTATTTAGAGTCAGTGTAGCTCAGTGGCTTGTGAGCTCGTCTCTAGACTAGTACATCTAGGATTTGAGTCTCACTCTCGCACAGGAGGTAAAAACGCTGAGTGCGTCATCCCTCGGAGAGCCAGTCGATCTTGTATTTGTGGTAAGTACTCGTTAAAGAACCCTAATCTAAATACACTTGAGACTAGGACTCCCAAAGTAGTGTTAAGTCATGTTAGGTTGCAGTGGCAGTCCCATGAGAAAACATACAAATATGGAATATTAGCCCTTTGTGATACCACACAATCAATGTTCTACACTGGGAGTCCTACATTTTGCCTAACTCAAGTGTATATTGAGAGAGTTGTATTTACGAGTAACTGACATCGTACAAGCTCGAGGCCGACAGCTTAGCGTCCTCTCCGAGGGACAATGTAATCAGCTCTGTTCACGTACCATATGAATAAATCGAGGGCCAGAGTGAGTATTGAACTCCAGATCTACCAGTCCAGAGGTGAGCGGGCACATTGCCACTGGACTACCCTGACCCATTGTCCCGTGTATTTTTTTTTTAATAAAAATGTATTCAGTACGCCCATATAAATATTACATGCTATAATATAACTAATTAGATTACTATTATTACTACATTACTTTGTGTATTTTCTAGGCTATATTTTGATGAAATACCTCAGAAATTACTTTACAGTATACCCTCACCCATTCCGGGACACTGTTTTTGACCCTGCATATTCACGCATTTTTCTCTTAAAAAAAAAGTAATACATTTGGCAGTTAATGTATTTTTTAGACAATTTTTTTTTAGTAGAAAAACTCTCATGTTCATCCTAACGATAAATAATTTTAAAATAAAGTCAGTAAATATCAAATGTTATCAATTTATCTTTACTATGTACATATTATGCTACATTAATTCATGTTTACCACATTATTGCTATATTAATGACTGTCTTTAGTGTGTTTAAGAAGCATATTTTAGAGTATATAATGTCATATGTAGGCGATTTTAAAACTGCATCACTAATTCGCGGATTTCGAAGAAACACAGAAGGTTAAAGAAATGTGACCACAGCGGTTAGCAGGGGCATTCTGTGTATACAATTAAAAATATGAAGTATTGATGTATAAAAGTAGGGGTTTTCAATTTTTTTTAGTCCTTTCGAACTCACAATGTGTGTGTTACAAATAAACTGGTAATACGTCTTGAAATTTTGTATGTGGAAAACTTAAGATATTGCTTATATTCAGGGCAGCCCAGTGATAACGCGCTCGCCTCTGGACTGGTAGATCTGTAATTCAATACCAGCTCTGGCCCTCCATTTATTCACGCGGGAGATGAACAAATCTGAGTACGTTCCCTCTCGGAAACGTTGTTAAACCGTTGGTCTCAAGTCTGTACGAGTCAAGTACTCGCTATAGATCTCTACTCTAAATACACTTGAGTAATGAAAACTTTAAGACTCCTAATGTTAAGAATGTTTATTGAGAGGTAATACAAAGGGCCAATATTCTGCCTATGTGCGTTCACTTGTGGGACTGCCACTGCAACCTAACCTAACCCAATCAAGTGCCTGCGTTCAAATCTATAAAAATTATGCTTAAATAATTTTTTTAAAAGAAATAAATTGAAAAAATAAATATTTGATAACACAGAAGTGATTAAAAATTGCATCCACTACAAATTGTATTCAAAATATTTGTCTCTAAGATGTAATTTAAGGTCATATACCTCCACAAATCAGTGATGAAGATGTCTTACCGAGTAAAGTATAATATCCCTTTTCTAAGATTTGTTTTGGTTGCATTAGTTTCTTCTTCACTCGGGTAATAGCGTCAGCCGTTTACGGCTTTTTGTTTCATCGGTGATTCTACTGATTCTACATTGGGAGTCCTACATTTTGTCTAACTCAAGTGCATTCTCATAGGGATCTTTAACGAACATCTGACATCATACAGGCTCGGGACCGACGGCTTAACGTTCTCTCCAAGGGACAACGTTCTCAGATTTATTCCCCTCATGCGTGAATAAATCGAAGGACAGGTGGGGATCGAACCCCGGACTACCAGCGCAGAGGCGATTACGTTAACCACTGAGCTAACCTGACCCCCTTATTCACATGTAAGTGGGTTTTGTTAAGGAAAGGTCAAATGGTACCTTTAAGGTCGCAAGTCTTCCTCGCCTTACCACAGCCCTCCGTTAGCTTCTTCATCGACATGTTGATCTCCATCTTCTCCTTCTTCCTCGGAGCTGCATCCCTCTCACCCTTCTCCGGACTATACGGCTCTTTTTTTGTTGTCAAATCATCACTCGATTTTTCCTCTTCCATCTCTTTCTCTTCTGTTACTTCATCCTTTGCCATACATGTTTCTTTCTCTATTACACATATAACTTCTTCTTTTTTCATCGCTAATGGTTCATCTATACCATTTGACACAATTCCATCCATTTCTCGTTCACTATTCGTTTCTTTTAATTCCCGATAATTAATATCTAATTTAGGCTTTGTATAGATTTCTTTAATTTGATTTCTCTCAAATTTATTATGTTTTTCAGTTAAATCTTCAACACCGTTATTATTATTTGAATCGGCTAATTGTTCTTCAATATTTTCCGTATCTTTATTATTCTTATTTTCTAGTGCTTTTGTTACAAGTTTTTGCGCTTTTAACTCTCGCAGATTTCTATTTTCTGAACAACAATCATATTTACAAATAGATTCAGAGAATGAAGAAGGCTTGATTGTTGATTTGGTGAAGGTGACTTCAATTTCTTCACGAAGGTTTATCTTTTCATCTGAATGCTCAATACAAACATTATGACTGTCAGTATTTTCATTAAGCGATTTATTTGGTAAAATTGTTAAACTTTTCCAAGAAGTTGGAATTGAACAGTCACCGTCGGTTAGGTTATCTAATTCTTCCAAGCTGTCTGCTTGAAAACTGTCTTCTTCGTCGTTGCCTTCTGAATCCAACGTGTGGGCCAAATGATGAAACCCAGGATAGTTTGGATTGACAAAGCCTCTTCGTGGTAATTCTTCAACTTCTGCGTCACTTTCAGTGTCTTCGCTGCTTAAACTCTTGCTACAGCTTGAGCTTTCAGGACTCTCTGAAACAAAATCAACAAAAATTTAAAAAAAATTAATAATCTGTACACAACAGACAAAATATTAAAGGTCTTTTATTGGTAGCAAGTACCATTCAGTTGACCTTTGGGTGAATTATAAATACTTCAATATAAACCAATAAGTAAATTATAAAAATTTAAAACTTGGTTCTTGACCATAATTCGTTTCAGAATTTTGGTTGGTAACCGGTTTGGTTGAAAACCAGAACTGATTTTTTCTATATGAAATTGATAATGGCGTAAGCAAGTCCACTGATATGTTTTCTATACTCTTTAAAACGCTATCTAATGATCAGGACATCTAAGAAGGGTAAATAACAATTCACTTCATGTTCCATTGTGAATTGGATTGTCGACACGACGCCCTTCAAAATACCTCTCTATCCTCCTTCCCTTCTCAACAGCCACACCAGACGATTTGCATCACTTCTTTCATTATCAGTCAGACTCTGCCGAAGACCACTTGTTTTAGTTGAAAATCTGAGAATTTCTTCTAATTTTCTTACCGTCGTTTAGACGTTGATATATATATATATATATATATATATATATATATATATAAAAGAGATCACTACTCACTACTATATTTCAACTACGTCGTCATTAGGTATAAATAAAGAAGTGAGAGATAAACAAGTAAGCGATTAACAAGTGAAACAAAAAAGAATCAACGAATAACCACAATAAAAATTCATAAAATTATAGTAAGATGTTTTAACAAGGTACGGTCTTGGTGAGAAACAACTAAATAAATAATGGTTTCATTTTATAGTGTGTACCTTTATATATATATATATATATATATAATATATATATCAGATTCAATAATATATCGGCCGTTTGATAGAATAGGTGTGTTCTCTAATGGGGATTTGGTCGATTTTCTAGGATAAAAAATCAAACCCTCGTTGCGACTACACGGACTAGTTGAAGGTTTTGTCCGGTCAACATTGATGTTAGTTTAAATAATGTAAATTTCATTTTCTTAGTTAAAAAATTCTTACTTCTGACTATGGAAAAGGTTTTAAATAAAACCGAAACGTCGGCAACGAGAGTTTGATTTTTTATCCTAGAAAATTTACCGAATCCCGATTAGAGAACACATCTATATTATATATTATTTATATATATACTCCTTTCAGAGTAACTATAGGTACACAGTAAATAGCAAAATACACTTGCAGTTTTTAATCTCCGGTTTAACCGTCATCAGGTGAAAAGAGGTACTCCAAGCGCACTTGAGAAACGGCTGTTGGAGACAACAATGTTGTCACATGTGTGAACGGTTCAAGGGAAATAAGAAAAATAAACTAAGAATATGTGAAGAAGAAGTGAAAGCTGAGAAAATAATAGAGCAATGTGAAAAAAATATAAATACAAAAAAAAATGAGGAAATATAAATAACAATTTTTTTTATTTATTTTTTACTATTATTATTTATTTAAGTTATATATATAAAAAGATTTCACATAAACATGTGAAACAACAATCAATGATCAAACAACAATAAGAAATGTGGTTTGATCGAAAACAAGTCTTAGATCTTTCAACTGTAACAAGCGGTAACCCAGTTGGGCTTTTGACTCTGACGTTCAATAAATACATTATTGAAAATGACACCAAACTTAGCTGATACCTGTTTCTTAATAACTTTCTCAATTTTTCTAAATAACACTCTCGTTATTTCGTCTACACAATAAAGAACATCTCCTATAGTCGATATATTTCGAATGATCAACATTCATCACCAGGACGTGAATATTTTCTTGGTTGAATTTTCTAGTTTATTATATATGTAAAGTGAAGACAGTAGAAGTATTAAAAGATATTGTAAAAAATAATGTCAGCTACAAAAACTTGAATGAAAAAGTAACACTGGTGATTTACTATAAAAGTCCACCAGTGAGTAGCGTGTTTATTAAAAATAATAACTAAGATAAAAGTTCATCTTTAAAGGAAAGAAATCTAGTGTACAAACATACATGTACCAATGGGGACTGTGAAACCCAAAAACATACGTATATAGGTCAATGATCAAACCACAATAAGAAATGGGGAAACAAGACTAAGATCTTTCAACCGTTACATGCGGTCTTCGTCAGAGTCAAAAACCCAACTGAGAGTCAGTTGGGTTTTTGACTCTGACGAAGACCGCTTGTTACGGTTGAAAGATCTGAGTCTTGTTTTCCCATTTCTTATTGTAGTTTGATCATTGATTGTTGTTTCACGTGTTTATGTGAAACCTTTTTATCGTATATAGGTATGACTACTACCTCCCTATCAAGAAGGCTCACCTTGCACTTAATGGCCTTAAAAGGTCCGTTTTGGATCGTATTTTCAACGAAAAAGTGTATATATATATAAGTTAGTGTAAATGGGCAGCAAATCTTCCTTCATAGAAATATAATTGAAAAACAAAGTGGCTTCCGTGTTGACGATCTTTTTAAGAACGTTTTCTTTTCTTCTGAACACTTTATGGTGTTGCAAGAGCAACTGAAAAAGCAACTTTCCCAAGAACATGTTAAAAACGTTAGTTTCAATATTGGTTCTTGTAATATTTATGTTTCTAAAACCTGATGATGACCAGTGAGATTGAAAGCTCGGATTAAACAACTAAAGTTCTTTTGTGTTCAAAATATTTTTTAACCTGTCCTTGGGAGAGTTGCTTTTTCAGTTGCTTTTGTTGTCTTCTTAAGAAGTGTTCAGACACGTTCTTAAGAAGATCGTCAACACTGAAGTCGCTTTGATTTTTAATGATATATATATATATATTATATAATGTTGGAATGAGCTAAGAGGAAATATCATCTCAAGCACATTGAACTTAACTTCACAACAGCTTCTGCCTTGACTATCTTCTACACTGATTATCATTTTCTAATTTTTTTTTGCAGATGTGCCAAAACAAACATGGTGAATAGTTAGACGGATATAAACTTTAAAGACAAATAGTTCATGAATGAACTCCAGTGTTTCAGTACAACCCTTATACTAAAGACTACTGATTTTTAAAGACCTGTACCTTGAGAACTAGAATCTCCAAGTGATTTCCAAGTTTGACTAGTTATGACTAGTGAGATTATCAGGAAATGATACCATTACCGCCAGCAAGAGGAGAGCTTCTCGTCTTAGCTGCAGGAGTTCCCAACCTGAACATCTGTTGAGAAAACTACCTGGAGAAAAGTCCAGGTAAATAATTATTCAAATAATTTTCACGATTAAAATATTCATTAACCCTATCAGAAAATATTTTATTTGTTTCCTTTTATGAGCATATTTCATATCTTCGGTTGGTTTTATACTTATTTTGATTTGAGCACAGTATAATATATATTTCAGGTTTGAGTGAAATTTTTTTAGGTACACGGGACGAGTTAACCACAGCTTTAGCAGTGGTATACTGCACTTGATTACATCCCGAACTTCACTACCCCCTCCCCTCCTCTAAGTTATGCCAATTAACTTTAAACTTGACTTAGAGCAGTATATATTTATGCTATTTATTTCCTTTTAAATTTATTTATGCGCAGTAGTGCAAGAGCCTGACAATCACTCACATAAAAGTCGAAGTGTCATAAATTAGAATAATCTGTAATATTGATAACTTTTTTTTTTTGGTAGAAGAGAGTCTTCTAGAAAGCTACACATCTGACACTGATATATGCATCTTCCTAATGGATTCTACATTAGGAGTCATGCATTTTGTATTTAAAAGGAAGGACCTTTGACGAGTATCTGGTATCGTATAGGCCTTCTTGCGTAAAAAAAAACCAGGACTGCTAAATTTTCAAATCTAAACATTCCAAAGGCGAGCATCCAACCACTGGGCTACCCAACGCTCTTTTGTGAAACCTTGTTTTAATTAATATAATGGTTCAATTGTTTTAAGTCATTAAGGTCGGCCCGTTTTATATTTAAATTACAGTGTGTAATGACGGCATGAACTGCTTGCCTCTGACAACTTTGGTAATCACAGCCCACCCAGTGAAAATTCAATAATTATAGTCAATCAACAAGAAGATGGTCCATGCAGAATCTGCTAAAAAGTTTAGTTCTATATATACAGACTGGCAATGTACCTGGGTAGTCAGCTGGTTCTGGGTCGGACACGTGGTAATTCTGACTGTTGATTATTTCGTTTGTTTCTCTGTTGTTCCAATTCACTTCTGGCCATCTCTCGCACCTGAAACGGAATTTCCTGTTACACACATACAACATTCTATAGAATAAATAGTTCAAATTATGCTGTCCACAAATGTTGTGCAATTTCACTGATCTAACGAGAACTGATGTGGTCAAATGGCTGCAGCTTTTGGCCTGAATCAATTTGATATTCCTGTCTACAGCTCAACTGCCACTTACGTCAGTTTAGTAAGTGGCAACACAATGACTGATACAATCCATGTAACACAAAAAACACACTAATACTCATGATTCTCGATCATATTGGCTACACGAAGTCTTCAGGAGAGGGGAGGAAGAAGATGAGTGTGGAATCGTGAAACGCTTCACTGACCGATAAAAGGACACATATATATATATATATAATATATATATATATTAGTGTATATTGGCAGCAGATTTTCTTGTAAACATATTTTATTAAAGTAGACGGCAGCTTCCGCATTTACGACTTTTGAAAACTAGAGAAAACGAGCAAAAAAGTCGTAAATGCGGAAGCTGCCGTCTACTTTAATAATATATATATATATATATATATATTTATATATATATAAAGATTTCATATAAACACGTGAAATAACAAACCCAGAGTTGGGTTTTCGACTCTGACGAAGACCGCTTGTTACGGTTGAAAGATCTTAGTCTTGTTTTCCCATTTCTTATTGTGGTTTGATCATTGATGTATATATATTATATATATATATATATATATATATATATATATATATATTGTTAATGATCAAACCACAATAAGAAATGGGAAAACAAGACTAAGATCTTTCAACCGTAACAAGCGGTCTTCGTCAGAGTCAAAAACCCAACAACCCAGGGTTTTTGACTCTGACGAAGACCGCTTGTTACGGTTGAAAGATCTTAGTCTTGTTTTCCCATTTCTTATTGTGGTTTGATCATTGATTGTTGTTTCACGTGTTTATGTGAAATCTTTTTATATATTGTTAAATAACGCCCCATATTTGGCTTGTATCTGTTTCTTACACAATTTCTCCAGTTTCCGGAATTCCTTCCTCGTCTATTCATTAAAACTATAAAGCTTATCACCAATATTACTAGTCGACATGTTTCAAATATACCAGATTCATCATCAGGATAATAATGAGAATAATAGTAGGATTGTTAGTTTATATATACAGAGGTGGATTACTATTGAAATGTTCATAGGACATCGCCCTGGATCACGGGGCACTATGGGGGATTAAGGTAGGCTGGTTGGACTCACCTACTACCAGGCTAATCTGGTTTGGCCTGTTGGAAAATAGTTTTAAAATTGGACAAGAATTATTAAGTTGGATATTTATGGCTGGCTGCTTTTCTAGAATTATTAATACTTCAAATATTTGTAATTTAACATGGTTTCTTTTTTTAGCGATAATTTTCGTCGAATTCACCATCATTTCTCTTGTGAGTTTTGTCTTAATGGAGTGCTCTTGTATGGCATTTTGGCGCGCCGGCAGAAAGGTGCATCGTAATTCTTCTTGTTAATGAAGTCGTGGTCATTCCTATATATGAGCTTATATAATTAGGTGAGCTTATATAATACGAGCTAATTTCATATTAGGTGAGTCCAACCACCCTACCTTAATCCCCCATAGTGCCCCGTGATCCAGGGCGATGTCCTGGAACATTCCAACAGTAATCGACCTCTATATATATAAACTGACAATCCTACTATTATTCTCATTATTGCCCTGGTGATGAATGTGGTACGTTCGAAACATATCGACCAGCAATATTCGTAAAAAGCTTTATAGTTTTATTGAAGAGACGAGGATGGATAATGTCAACTAACCTTGACATTGTACAGTGTCCTTCACACTGCTTTTTAATTACACTACCGTTACTTAAATTTCCTAACTCCTCTTATAGTTTTTTTGGTTCTAGTCTTGTGTGTAATTTTAGGACCATAGAAGACTGTGAGGTTCTCAAATCCAGCTACATTGGTTCTACGATCACGACACTTTCACGCCGACTTACGTTGCACCTAGCTGCTCGAGCACCTAAAATCTACACATCAAACATCCATAATATCAAATTAAACCGAAAAACATTAACAGGAAATATTGAAGTGTTATATCAAGAAAATGACTACAGGAGTCTACACATAATAGAATATGTATAAAGGAGAAGAAGCCGGACCCTAACGATCAGCCACCTGCTTTGCAAGAATTTTAAAATTACACATATTACTAGAACCAGAAGTATATAACAGAAATTTGGAAATTTAAGTAAGGTAGTGTAATTAAAAGCAGTGTGAAGGAAACCTGTTAAAGTAAGGTTATGTTAACATTGTACATAGTGAAAGAATTCAATATGAGATTAATGTATATTATCAGTTTTATGAGTGATTAGTAATTGTTAATAATGTTAAAAAATTGTTATTGTATTACTTATACTTGAAAATGATCAGAGTTGATCGAAACGTCGGAATGAGTGTAAGTAACCTAAATAATAAAACATTCGGGGAATCGGTGTACATTTTACCTGAAAGATTGAAAAATTATATTAAAAAATTAGAAAAGCTATGCAAAAAACGGACTAGACTAAAAATAAGCAAGGCATTTAATGAAACATGTATGAATAAAGGTCTGCTTCCAAAAAATACAAAATATATATATATATATATATATATAACTTTAAATTACACAAAGCACGACACAGAAAAGAGAATAACAAGAACACTTACAGAATTCAATATTTCAAACTGTTGTTCGTCATCAGGAGAGTAGACTAGAAGAGAGGGATTCAGTAGACAAACTGAATATATATATATATATATATATTATATATAGTTACAGTTTGATAAACTAAATAAACTAAATTCACAAAAGAAAACAGGTACAAGAGATCACAAAAATTCACGACTGTATTTTGACTGAATTGTCATCAGGTGGGTTTTATCGAACCCCTGTTACAGATAAATCGCACAGATATTATGATATATATTTCTACTGTTCTACAGAAAAGTGTGGCAACATCTATAAAATACTTTTTTCTATTGTGAATATATTCAAATCATTTGTTTAACTCATGAAAACTTTGTAAACCAGTACTTTATATTATATATATATATATATATATTATTAAAGAGTATGCCGATATTCATTTTTCTTCGTTTTCTATTTAATTTCTCAAGTTTTCTAAGCTTGGTTTTTAACTCTTCAGGTAAATTGAACACTAACTCTCCGAATGAAATAACCAGGAACCAATTTTCTCAGCAATATAAAACTGACGAAAGAGTAATCAAGAAGATTGTCAAAGTTAAAATTAATACTAAATGCATCAATCCCGAAGACCGGCTTAGGATAAGTATTTATTACAAAAGTGCCTCCACAACTAACTTGATTGTCAGAAACAACTTACAGCAGAAGCCTCTCCTCCAGAAAACTAATGTAGTTTATCGTTATAATTGTAATACAGGAAACTGTGAGTTCCTAAAGTCATCATACATTGGCTCCACAGTAACCACATTATCACGGAGGTTGACTATGCACCTTGCTGCTGGCGCTCCAAAAGATCATTCCCACAGTATACATAGCATCAAACTGAGCAGAGAAGAATTAACCAATAACATAGAAATTCTATACCAAGAAAAAAAGACTATAATAGACTGAAAATTCTAGAAGCCCTATGTATTAGAGAGCATAAACCCAACCTCAACAACCAGACAGCGAGTTTCAGCAGAATTTTATAGCTCCACGCAGGAAACCAACAAAACAGCAACCCCGAGTCAGCGACAGCCTCATAGTGTTATAGTGAATTTAATTAACCAGATAAATCGAACTGGAAAACCTGAAATTTTGGAACCTCCATGATGGTGAAACCTCCTTGTCGTATTGATGTTGTCAATTCATTAGGTTAGCAATGTAATAATTCGTAACTAGAATGTTTATAATAATTATTGTTAGTGTTTTTTCTTAAGTTAAGTTTTTTAATCGTCATTATTGTAAATCCCTGAAGATGGTAAACTAATATATATATTCGTAAATTTTGGTAGCAGTCCTTCTTTGACACACACATTATTGAAAATGACACCAAATTTAGCTGATACCTGTTCCTTAACAAGTTTCTCAATTTTTCTAAATAACACTCTCGTTATTTCGTCTACACAATAAAGTACATCTCCTATGGTCGACATGTTTCAAATGATCAACATTCATCATCAGGACGTGAATAAGATCTAAGGTGAAATATCTGGTTTATTATATATATATATATATAGCAGTTTGCTTTTCAACGCGAGTACTTCGCACTTCTTTCCATTGACGACGGATGTCCAAATATCGAAGTGAGTTCTGTAGTGACTTTCTGTATTCTTTTCTATGTTTTAAAGTTTATATATATATAAAATATTATTATTATAATATATATAATTATATTATAATAATATTTTATATATATATACTACTACCAATTACGACGTAGTACATAAGTAAAAATACGATGTTTCAAAACAACAGACATTAGTGAGGACGTTTCATGAATTTCTTTTATATTTTCTAGGCTTTATATAATTACGTAGTCCGTCATGAGACAAATGTTTGATTCTCAGTGCCCACACTGAATAATACCAATTATTATTATTATTATTATTATTATTTATAATAATATAAATATTCGTACTTCCAAAAGATTGCTTATGACTTTTTAGTTACTGTTTATTGACTACAAAATTTTCAAAACATTGACGAATGTTACTTGTAGCAACATGCAAGTCTCTAGGCACTCAAGCGGTGCCTAGATTTTGTTTTAAATGACAAGAGAATACTGATTTGGTTAAGTATATTGTTGTAAATTGAATTATTACAGACAAAGTAGTTTGGAACAGTCAAGGAAAAATGTCCAACACCCAGCACCAATACTCTTGTATTGTTAAGTATAATAACAACCCTATATGTGAAATATACTCATAAAACGAAAACAAATAGGTTTTCGAACAAGCTGAATGAATATATTATTTATGGGACATAAAAATGTTTTAATGATATAATAATATGTTATTATTTTCCCCTGGAGTGCGAGCGCTCCTGGCTTGGTACCCCTGCTTTAGAAGATAAAGCCCTTGAGAGTCTAAAGTCTAAGCACTTTGAAGCCGCCATTGTATTCTACCTAAAGCCATGCTAAGTCTCAGTTCCATTTGAACAGACCATGACTTAGCTTGCAACATAGTACTGCTTTACTTGTAATAGATAGCTTATTGTTCATTAACAATGCTAATTAAGGTTATTTCAATAGATGAAAAAGTAGACAATCTAAATAAATTAATTAGACATTTATAATAATTAATTAATTGATCTTTTTCCATCATAGCAAATCTCTATCAATCGTCTTCCAAGGCTGAAGACTGTATAGCAACGGCTAAAACGTCGTTATACCTTGTTACATACAGATTTAATGTAAACACGTGAAAAATATCAACATCTAAAAGACAGTAAAAAGTAAAGAAATGGGCCTGAAATCTTCCAACTGAAACTACTGAGTTTTTTTTTATACTTTTCTCTATAAATCTACACCCATCCTACAACTAGGAAGGAGTTTATTTTCTTTTATAATACCTAGCCCTCAATAAGAAAACATAGAGTAGAATAGAAGAGGTTAAGAACAATTTTTCGAGTATATATATATATATATATATATGATCAAACTACAATATGAAATGGGGAAACAGGACTAAGATCTTTCAACCGTAACAAGCGGTCTTCATCAGAGTCAAAAACCCAACAGTTAGGTTTTTGACTCTGACGAATATTACTTGTTAAAGATCTTAGTCTTGTTTCCCCATTTCATATAGTTGTTTGACCATGATTGTTATCTCACGTGTTTATGTGAAATCTTTATCTATATATACATATATATATATATATATATATATATATATATATATATAAACTAGAATTTAAAAAAGAACACATAGAAAGGAAACCACTGAACTCACTACTATATTTCGATGTCCTCGTCTTCAGGAAAAGAAGTGAATCGCTCCAAAGGCTGATAACGACTGACTTGGCGTTCGAACATGAAGCACTCAAACAGTGTAGCCAACTTTCGGAGGAAAGGTAGACAGGGAAGATAAAAAATAAAAGCCAAATAAAAATTACAAAAGAAAACATTTAACTAAAATAAAATTAAAAGCTGATAACAACTTTTTTAAAAAAAAAAAATTAAAAAAAAAAATCAACGATTGAGGTTAAGCCCAGGAGCCGATCTACCGCCCAGAAGACTAATAAGTGCTTCTTCTGAACCTCTCAGAGTAACTTTCGAATTAGTCTGATCAATCTACCTCAGGACCTGTACACGGAAACAGTCATTAAAACTGAGTCCGTGAGAACTGGCATGAGTAGCAACGGGAAGGTCACTGCGTTTGCCAACGGATGACCTGTGATTATTCATACGCAGGCTTAGCTTGGTGGAAGCCAAACCCACATAAAAAGAATCACACTGGGTGCAATCCAAACGGGAAACGCAGTTACCAGAGGTACAAGAGGTCTTGTGAGAGATAGGGTAGGTGCGTTTACTATGGACAGAGGTAAAGGAAGGAACAGGATTGATGATAGGACAAGTAAGACATCCACGACGTCCACATTGAAACATACCACCAGCAGTTTTTGGAGGCTTAGGAGAAGAGATGTGAGAGAAGATAGATTGAAGATTAGCAGGTTTGCGATAGGAAATGGAAGGTGCCTCACTAAAGACTGAAGAAGTACAGGACGAAGAAGAAAGTATAGGGAAAAACTCCCTGACAACTGCACCCAGCCAATGAGCACCAGGAAAATAAGTGGTGATGAGGAAATTAGAGTCACTGCGATCCCTCCTAGGACCTGAATTATGATGAACGTCTGCAGGGACTATACGGTTGTTGATGAAATTAGAAGGATATCCTCGGTCAGAAAATTTCTGTTTCAATAAATATTTCAATAATATATATATATATATATATTATATATATATATATATATATATATATAAAACTAAAGTTTATCCGGACTCGGTCAGTTCTTCAGGTTCAAGTTAAACTCTCAATGCCATCGTTTCGGTTTTTATTTAAAACCTTGTTCATAAGCAGAAGTATAAATTTTGAAACATGTGATACTTAGTTTTTCTGCCTCAAAATGTATATTTCTGCCTATAAAAAATTTTTTTAATAAAAACCGAAACGTTGGCATTGAGAGTTTAATTTGAACCTGAAGAACTGACCTAGTTCCGATAAACCTAAGCTTTGTAAATATATATATTAAAAGATTTCACATAAACACGTGGACATTTCTGGACATTAGTCCTTTCCTGCGCTTTCACCCTTTTAAAATACCACTCTTCCCTCCCACTCTTCTCAACTCCTCACCAGATGTTTTCTGCATCTAGTGTTCAGTTGGGTTTTTGACTCTGACGAAGACCGCTTGTTACGGTTGAAAGATCTTAGTCTTGTTTTCCCATTTCTTATTGTGGTTTGATCATTGATATATATATATATATATTGTAAAAGACGAGCCAATCCCTGTTACGTATTACTTTGGGCACTTCTTATTGGTTGTGGGTGTTTATTCGTTGAACACGTTTCTCCTTAGCACACTCCGTCTGCTCGGCCGCCTCAGCCTTCACTCCGGGAGAGGGCTCGCAGTCCCTACTTAATTTTCCAATAGAGTTGGATGAAGGTCTTGGCGTCCTGGCTTGGAAGTGTACCTCGTCGAACTCGGTGTTTACTATGGGCTTAGTGGATTTCATTAGATACTGGTTGTTGGTGTTTTCTGTAAATTCTATTGATGTGGGTGTATGTAGACCTTTTCCCCGTCGGTTTCTTAACACGCTTGGCTGCATCCGCCGTCCTTCCTGGAGAGGGCTCGCAGTCCCTACTTTAATTTCACAGAGGGCAGGAATGGCATAGGCGTCCTCACGCAGAAGAGTTCCTCGTAAGAATCTGGTCCGGGCTATGGGCATTATGATTTGAAGTTGAAGTTGAGTGTGTGTGGCGTTTGTCATTAGACCCCTTTACTGCAGTGTTTTCTTGAAGAATGCGTGGCGCCTTCCTCGTGTCGTTGCGACCGGTTTCGACCGTTCCTCGGTCATTCTCAAGCTGGTGGGTCATTCTCATACCCACCAGCTTGAGAATGACCGAGGAACGGTCGAAACCGGTCGCAACGACACGAGGAAGGCGCCACGCATTCTTCAAGAAAACACTGCAGTAAAGGGGTCTAATGACAAACGCCACACACACTCAACTTCAACTTCAAATCATAATGCCCATAGCCCGGACCAGATTCTTACGAGGAACTCTTCTGCGTGAGGACGCCTATGCCATTCCTGCCCTCTGTGAAATTAAAGTAGGGACTGCGAGCCCTCTCCAGGAAGGACGGCGGATGCAGCCAAGCGTGTTAAGAAACCGACGGGGAAAAGGTCTACATGCACCCACATCAATAGAATTTACAGAAAACACCAACAACCAGTATCTAATGAAATCCACTAAGCCCATAGTAAACACCGAGTTCGACGAGGTACACTTCCAAGCCAGGACACCAAGACCTTCATCCAACTCTATTGGAAAATTAAGTAGGGACTGCGAGCCCTCTCCCGGAGTGAAGGCTGAGGCGGCCGAGCAGACGGAGTGTGCTAAGGAGAAACGTGTTCAACGAATAAACACCCACAACCAATAAGAAGTGCCCAAAGTAATACGTAACAGGGATTGGCTCGTCTTTTACAATATCTAATCTGGCATTCAACATAATATATATATATATATATATATATATATATATATATAAATATTGATATATATATATATCAATGATCAAACCACAATAAGAAATGGGAAAACAAAACTAAGATCTTTCAACCGTAACAAGCGGTCTTCGTCAGAGTCAAAAACCCAACTGGGTTTATATATATATATATACCTCATTAAATATCTTGCAAACTTGCAAGAAGGTCTGCTCCCAAAGCATACCAATAATATATATATATATATATATATATATATATATATATACCAGACAGTAATGAATTGTTGGCCGTGGGGCAGATATGTAACTAAATATCATAGAAGCTACATAGCGAATTTAAATAGTGTTTATTCTAGTGCTTTTTAATACCTAAGGTTTTTAGTGAAAAAAATTGTTCCATCGTTATCTGCTCACGAACTGTACATAGATGTTAATTAATGATTGTCATTTGAATAGTTTAACCTTCCATATTGTTTTAGTAATGTAATTTGTAACAGTTCGTTCATTTTCAAATATTCCTACTTTTGTATGTTCATTCTAATTTTTTCTAGATAGGTTCCTTCTTTTTACTTTATTATAAGTAAAGTATAGTGGTCGTGAAAAAATTCGATCTCCAAATTTTTATGGAATTATATGTTTTGAGGTCACGAAAGTCGTTTTATGATGTCTGTGTGTGTGTGGGTGGGTGAGTATGTTAGCATTGCTTGTTACCACGCTACAGTTCAGAATCTTTGATGGATCAAGTTAATGTTTAAAAAAAAAATGGGCCTCATAGTGTAGATGATCCCTATTGTTAGGGACGAATTATGCATGACGGGAAAGTCACTTTTTTTTACCAATAACCTGTTTTTAGAAAACATATTTTTCTCCTAAACTGTTAACTCTAGAAGTTTGAAATTTGGGTATTATCTTTATGATTACAAATGAAATAAATGAAAAATATATTCAGAATATTAAAACAAAGGGAAATATTTTTTATTCAATAAAATGTAAAAATTTTGACTTATAATCGATCTCAAACCTTGTGAGAGCGATACAAGCCATACCGTTTGACAGATCAAAATGAAATTATGCCTGAAAATAAAACATTATGTGGAGAACTATCTGTACTATCTCAGGAATGAAAGACTAATAAACATCTCCCATTTAGACGATTATATTATGCTTAAATGAGACATTATATATTATATACCCAAGAAGTTTTATATTAAGTTTACTTATAGTAAAGTTGAGTGTAGGCCACTCAAGATTTTTATTTTATTATTGTTATCCTAATACTCATGATTGTATTTAATATTTCATAATGTATTTCTGTTTGTTTGAGTTAAAAATGTACGTATTTAAGTTCTTAATTTCCTTTGTATTGTAGGTCTTTGAAACAGATTTTGAATAAAATCGAAACGTTGGCAATGAGAATTAGATTGGAAGTGGAAGAATTTGACCGCATCCCGATTTATCCTTTTTAGTTTTATATATATATGATAAAACCACAATAAGAATGGGAAAACAAGACTAAGATCTTTCAACCGTAACAAGCGGTCTTCGTCAGAGTCAAAAACCCAACGGTTTTCTCTGACGAAGACCTCTTGTAACGGTTGAAAGATCTTAGTCTTGTTTTCCAATGTTTATTGTGGTTTTATCATTGATTGTTGTTTCACGTGTTTATGTGAAATCTTTATATATATATATATATATATATATTGCTAAAAGTATCGACCGTGGAATAGAAACAAAACTAAAGTTTATAGGGACTCAGTCAGTTCTTCAGGTTCATATTAAACTCTCTTTGCCAACGTTTAGATTATTTAAAACTTTTTCCATAGGCTGAAGTATAAATTTTGAAGCAGAAAAAGTAAATATTATATTACAAATTATTTTACAAAGAAAAATAGTCTGTGGATTTAAAGAACAACTATAGTTTGAATGAACACATGACACTGAACTGTTCAAAATAACAAAATAACTGAGAAGTACTGCCCTAGCCTAAGATAGGTGTCATTCTTCCTCCGCGATACGCCCAAGGTGGACCTCGGGGTTATACCTGTTTTGGTTTATTGCCGTGTGCCTATGCCTTTCGGCTATACCACGGAATAAAACAGAGCAGATCGATGTTTTTTAACGTGGTGCCCTTTTGTTATGCGGAGGGGATACAGCGGACCAATAAAGGTATTGCCGGAACCCCACAGTATGCCCAAGAAAACCTCTGGTGGTACCCAGAGGTGAGCTCCCACGACCTAGCATCACACAAAACTTACATAACTTGCTAACCAAAAAAAAGTTCTGCCTAACTTAAAAGCCTCCATGAAATCGACTCTTCACTTAATACTTACAGGCATCTTTTTAGGGTGGGAGGGTGAGGGTGGGGGGTTAGTTCTGGTGTGTCTTTCACTCTTCTGATACGATAAACATAGAACACAAATTGTTTCTTAAAATGAGCAAGGGCACATATATGTTTGGGCGCATGTATGTTCAATTTAGTTAAATAGGACGCCCTGTAATAACTTCATAACCAAAACACACTTCTCCGTACCTCTTTTGATTTGTTATCATGTCTATCAACCTTTCAGCCATTCCATGAACAAAGCACAACAGATGTTAACGTGAGACCCTTTAGCCACAGCAACCCTCCATAAGAGAGGTGCATTGTACGGTAGATGCGTCCAAGGTGGACCTCGAGGAAGCGGCTTCCACTTCACCCCACACTTCTCCGTACCAGTTTTGCGTTATAATTTCAACTTCAAGTTTTACCGACTTTATAGCTACCCCGATAAGACACAAAACCCTCCACATGGTCAAGTTACCTTAGATTATTGACAGAGCCGGTGTTTGACGAGTTGTCATTATCATTCCTTGGAATAACTTCAGTGTCATAAGTCGATATCTTTTCCGATGGTACTTCTTTAATGAACCTGCAACAAACAACAAAAATGCAATAATTCATTGACTTATTATAATAAAATATGATTATAACATATTATAAAATTGTAGTATAAAAACTAATCCTTTAAAAGTAAAATACTAAATTAAAGTCAAAGATTGGGTTCAAAATAATAACATTTAATTATCAGCAGACGTTTCACCAAAAACCTTTCGACATATCAGGGCTACAAACAATTTAGTAACAATTAGTGATACCATAAATAACCCTGGAAAAGTTCTTGTACAGAATATCAAATGCTGGAAAACTAAATGTACAATGTTTTTGAGTTATAGAATTAATAACATTGCGTACTTTTTTGTTTTTTACTTTTGCAATTTGTATTGTTCGTTTCTGATTTTTGTAATCTGTGGATGTACTTTTCCAGTGTTATTTATAGTATTACTAATTCTATTTATTTTTAGCCCTGATAATACCAAAATATGTTCGGTAAAACATTTGCTGATAATTAATTGTTAATTAATTAATAAATTTTGGACCTAATGATCAACGTCCATTTAAGTACTTTTGGCATTCAGTGCCAAGAAAATATAGCAACTATAAAAATGCATAAAAATATGCATATTCTTTTGTACTAAATACGTTAGTGTAAGAGACAGTCAGTAAAAAAGTCGTAAATGCAGAGGCTGCTGCATATTTCAATTCAACTTGTTTAAAGAAGATTTGCTGCCTACCTATACAAATGTATATATATATTGTAAACAGGAAAACGATCCAAAAGGACAATAAACGTTTCACGGTAAATCAAAACACAGAACAAAGGAACAAACACACTTACTGTCTCTAATTTTCGGTAGAACCGTCATCAGGGGAGAAGTCATAGGGACACCAAGCGCACTCGCAAAGCGACGGTTATTTATGGAGACCCAACTCTCAACTCTCCTGATGACAGTTCAGTAAAAATTTGAGACAGTAAGTGTGTTCGTTTCTTTGTTCTGTGTCTGTGGTTTACTGTGAAACTTTTTTCATCCATTTGGATCGTTCTCCAGTTTACTATATATATATATATATATATGATCAAACCATAAGAAGAAAAACCCAAGAGTTGGGTTTTTGACTCTGACGAAGACCACTTGTTAGGGTTGAAAGATCTTAGTCTTGTTTTCCCATTTCTTATTGTGGTTTGATCATTGATTGTTATTTCATGTGTTTATGTGAAATCTTTTTATATATATACAAAAGTAAAGTTAATCTGGACTCGATCAGTTCTTCAGGTTCAAATTAAACTCTCATTGCCAACGTTTCGGTCTTTATTTAAAAACTTTTTCATAGGCCTACAAAAACAGAGGAAATATAAGAAGTAATACAATTATTCAAAAATCAAACACACATAAAAGTGCAATTAGTTACAATTAAGAAATTACATTGGAAATTTTTACTATAGGTTAGTGAGAAAACTTACAAAAAAATTTATACTTCTGTAAGTTTTCTCACTAACCTATAGTCAAAAAAAAGTATGATATAGTACCATTATATATATATATATATATATATATATAGTATATATATTGTAAATTTTGGTAACAGTCCTTCCTGTGAATATGTATTATTAAAAATATAATCATAACTTACAGAAACTTGCTTCTTGTTAAGTATCTGTGTCTTCCTCAATAACGTTTTGGTTATTGCATCTGAACTAGATAACATACATGCTTCTGTCAATGGGTTTTAATTATTGCCTAGAGCCATCTTCAAGAGGAGAATGACTGTCTAAATATCAACAATTAGGAAACAGTAGTAAAATCTTAAAGTTATTTAGTTCATCACAAATACAAGCCAAACAGGCCCAGATAGTGTCAGGTAGAACAACTTTAATCATCTTTACGTCTCTAATCTGCCTATGTAGGCAAATACATTGATTATTTGTAATTACGATACATATATACCATATCAATCATCAAACCACAATAAGAAATATAAGACATCAAACCACAATAAGAAAAACAAGACTAAGATCTTTCAACCGTAACAAGCGGTCTTCGTCAGAGTCAAAAACCCAACTTTTCTTATTGTGGTTTGATCATTGATTGTTATTACACATGTTTATGTGCAATCTTTTTATATATACCATATACATATATAAAAAATTAAAGACGGCTCTAAAAAGAAAAGAGTTGAAACATGTTGGAAGTAGCAAGTATGTTATTTAATTTAGATTGGTACAACAAAATCGTTTTTACCTAGAAGGAAGTTTCAGCAAATAATACTTATATTTGTAGTAATATATTAAAAACCAGAAATCGAAACTTCACATTCAGAAAAGTGCTTTCAGTATAGTGCCTAGTTGTTATAACTTTAGTAGTAACTTTAAGATGGTCAATAATTATAAGAATGCTGGCTTGGTGAGAGGGGCGAAGAGCCCAAGCAGGTCGTGGTCTACTGCACCCACCTCCACCCTACCCTGACCTTCCTAGCTCCATATGAGTCAGTAAGATTTACGCTCTTGCAACTAGCAAGTACTAAGTAAAACCTGATGCCGACCTATCTGTAGGCCAAAAACTTGTTAAATTAGTTATACACCTTAAAAATAAGTTATAGTGGTTAAGAATATAGTTTACTAGACAACCCGTGACCTTTTGTGTCAGAAATGATAACAATAGGTATTTTTTTTTTTTATTGTCAGAGAACAGCATGCTCCACCTGAAGGCACCACATGCATCAAAATCAACAATAGGTATTGAAATTAATTTAATGAACATGATTGACAGGGATAATTTTAATTGTTGTTTCTTGTTATTAAGGCACGGTAACAGATCCTTATATGACCCAAGCTTTTGATATAGTATTCTTAACATGACTCAAGATATATATACAGTTAAGTTATTTTAGAAAAATAAAAATCATTTTAAAGTAAAAAAAATCATTTATTTTCTCATATAAATAAATAAAATAGCAATTCAAGTTATATACACAATGTATATAATACACAATGAAAATTTAAAACAAACAAAACTTGTAAATTGAAATATTCAATTTATTTACTCAACATAAAATAACATTAATGAAAGGAATGTGTCTTTATAATATTACCTTAGAACATTCGTATTTTATCTGACAGTTGTGTTCAAGTTTGTTTGTAAAATCATTCATTTTTAACCTCTAATATGAGCCGTTTATTTTGAAAGTGGCCTAATTCCATTTTCCAAAAAAATTTAGCTAGCTATTTAAATAATTACATTTTTACGTTATCTTTACCTTTTGCAGCAAATTGTACAAAATTTATTTAAAATTACTAAGAATATTTATAACAAAAATTAGTTGATAAATAAAATGACAATATTTTTAAATTTTGTAAAACGCAAACCCTTAAATATCTCGATTTTAACATAAATGGAATTAGGCCACTTTCAAAATAAGCGGCTCATATAGTAGTTTATTATGTATTTGTTACATTTATTTATAATAAATTTGCACTACTGCCATCAGCGAGCACGCAACCCTCTGGGCTACTCTTGCTCCATGCCTTTATTTTATTACCAGTGTTTATATTTCGCAAATTTTAAATTAAATTTTCTTTTTTTGTTACATTTATATATAATACATTTTCACTACTGTCATCAGAGAGCACGCAAGCGACTAGCTACCCTGGATCCATGCCTCTACTTTATTACTATTGTTTATATTAGTCAAATTTTAAATTCAAATATTTTGTCTTATATTTATTTTCAATATATTTGTGCTACTGTCATCAGCGAACACGCAAGCCAGTGGGCTACCCTGGCTCCATAGCTTTAGTTTATTACCAGTGTTTATACTACGCAAATATCAAACTAAAAAAAAATTATTACGTCTATATATATATATATAAATTTCCTGTATTTGTTGGTTTGTGTGTTCACCCATTTCCCGTGGAGATAGAGATCTGAAATTAAATATATATTATTTGTTACCTGAATAATGTTAAATAAAAGAAAATTATCACTATATTCCCAAATTTGGAGCCAGGGTGGAAAGTGTCTTGCGCGTGCAAGTATGTATTATATATATATGTAACAAAACAATTTTTTTTTAATTTAATATTTCCGTAAAATAAACACTGGTAATAAACTAAAAGCATGCAGACAGGTTAGTCCACTGCCTTGCGTGCTCGTTTATATAAAATATTTTTGCACTGTAGGAGTCAAGATTTAGTTAGATAATGAACTACTTCCTCATCACTAATCACTCTCTTTACTGACTTGTAAGTTCTTTCCTCCGCTTGATATAGCGTAAGAACTTGTTTGTTGATCTTTGCTGCCTATTCATTAGTAAGGGTTGAGAATGGATCATTTACAAAGCTATTTATTCTGAATAGATAGTACATCTTGAACTCGGGGAAACACCTTGTCAACAAGCTCACGCAAAATATTCATATACCCAAATGAAATTAAAATCAACTAACAATACCTACTTGCTACACCTGTATTTTTTCAAAATAAACATGCCTGTGAAGTTAACGAAATAGACCTTAAAGGTTCATAACTTCACTTATACCTGAATTTTCAATCTATTCACTGTGTCTATCTGTGTGCTATCTTCTTTTTAATTGGTTTATTTATATATATATACTTCTTCGTTGGAAATACGATCCAAAACGGACAAATATAGTTCAATATAGACAAAGAAACATAGAGAAATCAAAAGAACACACTTACAGTCTCTAATTTTCGGTTTGAACCGTCTTCAGGAGAGATAAGAGAGGGAAACCAAGCGCACTGAAGACGGTTCAAACCGAAAATTAGAGACTGTAAGTGTGTTCTTTTGATTTCTCTCTGTTTCTTTGTCTATATTGAACTATATATATATAACCTTATTACAAATTACATTCAGGGCAATAACTTTGTCTACTTTTTTTTTAGCAGCTAGCAGCTAATGTTTTTTAATTCGATCCTGATTTTTTTCCTTGTTCACCCTCTGTTGGCCAACCCTTTCTTCCATTCCTTTGCCTATAAGTCTCTTAGCTACCTCCCTCCCTTCTTCAAACTACACATCATGTTTGCATTTCATTCTCAAATCATCAAGTGACTCTGAGGAAGAGCAGTCATTTCAGTTGAAAGCTCTTAGTCTCATTTCTGTATTTCTCACAGAATTCGAAAACGTTTATATTATAAATATAATAAATAATTTACTGGCTCATATTTAGACAGTTATACATAGTATCTAAAATTGGATAATTGGATCTAGTTAATAACTTTTCTAATAAATTTGATAAATGGATATAAATCAAATTATAAAAACAGTAAACCTTATATCCCTTGTATGACAGAATTGTTTTCTTCTTTTTTTTTTGTCACAGGAAAAAAACTGTAACACCATTTACTGTTGGTTGGAGTATAATAAAGTTTTGTATACTAAAGGGACAAACAAGTTGATTGGTTTGTTCTATTTATAGAGAGAGATGTTTAAAGGCAGGCGCCGAATACACTGGTGACGGTCTGACCGTAGTGAACAAGGTGAACCAATCGATTATAACTTTGGGCCAATTAAACGCATAATCAACAAGCCTGCCAGAGTCTATTCTAATTTCTCAACAACTAAGCGTATTATATTTCCTCTGTTTTGTAGGTCTATGAAAGCATTTAAAAGGTTTTAAATGAAAACCGAAACGTTGGCATTGAAAGTTTAATTTCAACCTGAAGGTCTGACCGAGTCCAGATAAACATTAGTTTTGTATGTATATATATACACAAAATTATCACAATAACACGTTATATAAATATTCAGGTAACTCAACACAAATGATTGAAGATAATCGTCCTGAGGCCTTCCGTTTTCACGTCGTCCGACAGTAAGTGAATATTTTGATTTTGATTAAAATTTTGGATTTTGATTAAAAGCTGGATGAAGATTGATATCATTGACAGTATTTTTCCTATTACATTAGAAATAATCTTAATTTGTTTAACGATTCCTTCAATTAGAAATTCATCCTATTTAAAAAAGCCCTGGACTAGGGTTAACTAATCTCTTAGAAAAGCCTTTTATGAGGGCGCTTTCAACAATGTTTCTTCTTCTTTCACATGACATTTCTAATATTAGAAGACAGGATGATAAAAGTGCCTTGTTTCTACATAATAGAGACAAAAATGACTTAATAAACTGAGAAGAAGCAAAGGAGTTAGTATTTACGTCATGTGAAACAAGAAGAAATATTGTTGAAAGCGCCCTCATAAAAACCTTTTCTAAGAGCTTAGTCAACGCTAGGAAATTATTTAATTAACAAATTACCTACTTTATTACGATTAAAAAACAAAATTAAAGTTAAAATTTTGATCAAGATGAGACCCAAGCTTGAGTTTTTGTTCAAAATAAACAGTGACTCCTGGTAAGGCAAACATATGATATCTGATACAAAAGAGGATTTTGTTAATGGACCAAGAGAACGTTTTTTTATCGCCTTTTAAAGCTGTCTTGGCATTAGATATTTTAATGAGTGAAGCAAATGAAATGATGTAATTAATTAATTTATTGTAGTAAACTAACATTTTCGTCAAAAAAGTATTTTTTCTTTTCTTGATGAAAATATTGAGTGTCCTTCAAAGTTTTTTTCAGTAAAATATGACTTTGGCTGCAAGAAAAAATATACATACAATCATGGAAAAAAACGTAAAAAATAGGACTTTGGGGACCTCAAAGATCCATTCAATCGTGCTTAGGATGATAAGCCGCCAGTCTTGTGCCTGTACTATGTCAAGACCTTGTTAAACATCCCCTACTCTAAATACTTTAGTTATAGTAAAATCTATTACTCGCAATGTGGAAGGTTGATTGTGTGGTATCCAAAGGGCCAGTGTTTGGTTTCTGTGTGCTTTCCTACGGGACTGCCGCTTCAACCTAACCTTAAGAATTTCACTTACATGATGGTGTTGGGATCGTTATGACTTTCGGATGTTTAACCTGCTTACAAATAAAAAAAATTAACAGAAAAAATTGTGGACTAATTTTATTTCTCCTTAATATTTGTAGGTGTTAAAACCATTAGGCTCACAACTTTTGAAATAGAAGTAAAAGTAACCAACCATAGTAGATGCTATACTGTTGATAGGTTTAAACAATGATCAACGACCAAAGAATATCTAAGCGCTTTAAGATTAAAATTTAATTTTATTGTTATCTGTCGAAATTTTTAGAAAAATTTCAGTTCATAATAACTGAGCACGTCTTAGGGCGCTCTAAGGAATCTCAGTCTGGAATAAATAGAGCAATTCATCACTCAACTGGAGGCACCGAAATCCAATCTCACCTAAACCCATGGTTTAAAGTTTACTACTGGAGTTCTATCATAGAGTTCGCTGCTTAAAACTAACTCACCCTAGACCAGTGCCTCTAGAGTGCATTGGTGTGCCTTGGCAGGTAGTCAGGTGCGCTCGAAAATGACTGAAGATTACATTTATATAACAGATTTATATTTTGAAAATGTGTACAATGTCCATTTATTTTAGAAACACCAAATATGTGGTTTTCAAGTCTGAGTTAAGTCTCCTCCTCTTAATAATTTGCACTAAATTTCTTTAACCTTTAAGCAGTAATGGTTAATACTTTGTCCTTTCTTTTCCTTGGGGATTTAAATCATTTGTTACTGATTTCTATTTCTCTCTCACTCTCTCTCCCTTTTTCTTTTTCTTTTCCTCTACCTCACTCTCTCCCACTCCGTTCCCCTCACTCCCTTCCCCCCTCTCTCATTCTCTCCCTCTCCTTCTCTCTCTTTAAAAACTATTCCGTTTAATTTCCTATCATTTAACTATTTTCAATTTGAGGACAAAATTTTCTAAAGCTTTGGTTATATCATAGGTTCGCCCTGAAGTAAAAAAAGCTTGAGAAACACTGCCCTAGACTAACTGATTTTCCCACTACTTCAGTGACATAACTGTAAGACTACACGACTAGGAAAGTACGAGTACGTTGTTCTTAAGTTCCTGAACTGTCAGACCGACAAACTAGACAAAACACAACTGACATTCTTCTACTGACCTCACTTTTATAGTAGAATAGAAAACTCATCAATTGTCGGTCTGTGATCTGGAACTGCTAACTATAACGTCCACGACAGTGTGCTTAGATATTCTTTGGTCGTTGATCATTGTTCAACCTATCAACAGTATACCACCTACTATGGTTGGTTACTTTTACTTCTATTTCAAAAGTTGTGAGCCTAGTGGTTTTAACACCTACAAATATTAAGGAGAAATAGAATTAGGCCACAATAGGTAGAATAGCTAGTTACAAAGAGTAAGTACGAACATAAGAAGAACTGTATTCTTAATTGGCTCGTATGTGGCCATCAATAGCTAACAAATAATATCTTCAGGGACTATATTTTTCACAAAGTGCAGCTGAAAACTTCTAGTAAAGATGATAAGCGATGACTGGCAAGTTTTAATTCAATTGTGACCAAAGAGTAGACCAACTTAAGAATAAAAACTTAACCTTGGCAAAAAGTAATGTAGAATATACAGCTATGAAACAGAACAGTAAGTATTTCGTAGCAGCTTATACAAAATGGTAAGAAATGGGTAAGTTTGACTTGCTGTCTGGTTATTCCCCTGAACATAATGGAGAGTTGGAGTCATAGCCTAGTCCTGCATAGTCACCGGCCACCTCTAAAGCAGTATAGTCTGGGACATGCCTTCTGTGCATTTCATAAAAGAATGACAGTGATCATCTGTCTAGCTATGAACCACATAGCCCTTTGTGATACTACACAATCAACATTGAGAGTCCTATGTTTTGCCTAACTCAAGTATATTTAGAGTAGGGACTTTTCAGGGGTACCTACTGTCGGAACAGCTTAACACCCTCTTCGAAGGAAGACGCCCTCAGATTTGTTCACCTCCTCCGTGTACCCCAGATCTACCAGTTAGGAGGCGAGCACGTTGCCATTGGGCTACTCTGACACCATTCAATCGTATTAACTATCTGTGTTGTTTAGATATCGTATGACTGACTTTTCCACCTATACTCACATTAGAACTGTGCAAATTTTAGAAGATTTCAGTATTTTGGTTACACATGCATCAATCCACGGGAATCCTGATATTATCCACAGATAGATATATATCCAAAATAGATTCAGGGGGTTACGAAACGCCCAAATCACTCAATAACATAAAGTTGATTTGTCCCATGATCAATTTTACTACATGACTTCACTATCAATAAAGTCATTAAAAAAAAGGGAGGTTATTGAGCCTATTTTTAATCCAAATATCTACCTTCATAGTACTTCAGACCTTTTTTATTATTATTATTGTTTAAACCGATCCCTAGCGGGTGATAGCGTCAGCCATTTACCGGCTTTTTGTTTGATCGGTGATTCTACAGATTCTACATTGGGAGTCTTAACTTTTGCCTAACTCCTGTGCATTTCGAGTAGGGATCTTTAACAAGTGCCTGACATCGTACAGGATCGAGACCGACGGCTTAACGTCCTGTCCCAGGGACGACGGACTCAGATTTATTCACCTCCCGCGTCAATAAATCAAGGGCCAGGTGAGATCGAACCCCGGACTACCAGCCCAGAGGTCAGTAAGTTAACCATTGAGCTAACCTGGCCACCTGTAAAGTTATACAAAATAAAAGTTTATCAAGGCTGCGTCAGTTCTTCAGGTTCAAATTAAACTCTCATCACCAATGTTTTGGTTTTTATTTAAAACCTTCTTTATAGGCATTCTTCTATATGTCTTTCTTTATGTAAGTTATCAGTGAAAAGTACTATGGTTGGTACCAAGAGAGGAAGTTTTTGACTCATTTGTGATCACCCATCCATTAAATCACAGAAAAATCATACACTGAAAACACTAATGGCACGTAGAATCACCCGTCCAAGTCTTGAACACCATTAATGTGAATAACTTCGTTCATCTCTTGGAAACCAGTGTATTCGACATTGTGATGGCATTTGACCAACCCATTTTTGATGTTACTATCTATAGTATATCTTGTCACCCATCCAGGAGCTAATGACTCCCAAGTGATCTAATATGAATTGGTGTATTTACATGGTACATCCGCTGTGCTTGGAAGACCTGAAAAATGGATATTTTAAAAGAAGATCACTGTTTTTATTTTAACCTTTTTGAAAAAAGAAGGCTATCTGCAAAACATTGATAATATTGTTATAACTCATAACGGGAAATATATTAAATACATCCTTCTTGTTTTTCTAAATATTCTAAAAAACTATATTCAAACCCATTAATTTATAGTTTAGATTGTGTTATTATTAAGTCTAATTTCATGAAGTAAAATTTCTGTTGAAAAATTCCAATAATAACCAAAGCAGTAGAAATAAACAGTAAAAGCAATATTTTATCGATATTATTACTAGGCTGGTGGACTTAATTAACAGAGACTAAATCGATTTGGAATGTATTTACCCATTCCATTTAAGAGCAGTGTAGAATGAGGCGATATTTGTCTCGATGTATCCTGTGAAATATACCAATTTACGAAATTCCCTCCTCACTAGAATCGCATTAGATTAAGCCAAAAGCAATCATTTCTACAATTCAGGCAATTCAATAAACTCTTGTGGTCGTCAATATGTTTCCTTGTTCAAACAGACCGTATCATATGGTCATTTCAAAACTTTATTTAACCATAAATATTTTCCGATGTACACCAATTTGAAAATTTTTTAGCTAGAAAATATAAATTGAAATTATTTAATAATTATTCGACGAAAGTTGATTTTCATAACAAATTATTACAAAAACAGTCCTAGACTGAATTTAACGCTGCTTAATTTACTAACAATGTTTTACACTGAAGTAAATGAAAAAAAAAACAGTTTAGATAACAAATAGTACATGACTGGATACAGCTAATTATGAATCTGGAGTGTCATTCTAAAGAGAGGATGGCCGATTCCTACGAAGTCATCACTTTTAGGATTACCTCCTTATCATCCAATAGGATTCCGTCGTCCCTCCGAAGGGAAGTGCATGGATCAGGCCTCTAGTGAGTGAGTACCAGTAGTCACGTCCACCTGCTAACTGTTAGTACCTTACGGACCTTACAGTAGTGAAGGTCTCTAGGTCAGTGACGGCAAACCTTTTGAGTTCGGCGTGTCGAAAATTTTGAAAAAAGTGAAAAATCATTTTCATTGTGTGTCACACCTCACAAAAGTAAAGACTAAAAAGAAAAATAGTAATATTTATAAATTTTGTAACTTAATTATTTACTTAATGCTATTTAAAATACAAAAACTAAAATTATAAAACCAATATTTTAGATTTAGGGACTTGTTTTACATATTTCATTGACACTCAACATGGATAATTATATAATATGAGCCGCTTATTTTGAAAGTGGCCTAATTCCATTTATGTTAAAATCGAGATATTTAAGGGTTTGCGTTTTACAAAATTTAAAAATATTGTCATTTTATTTATCAACTAATTTTTGTTATAAAAAAACTTAGTAATTTTAAATACATTTTGTACAATTTGCTGCAAAAGGTAAAGATAACGTAAAAATGTAATTATTTAAATAGCTAGCTAAATTTTTTTGGAAAATGGAATTAGGCCACTTTCAAAATAAACGGCTCATATATATTTAATTAGAAAAAAAAATATATAGGATTAGAAAATAAATGTAAATTTATGTAATTAGAAAATGAGTATTCATGACAAATTAGTGACCTTTCTCGTGGTGAAGTTTGCTAAATCTTCTATTTTGGGGTTATAATGGTACATTTTCTAGGCAGTGCAAGAGTCACTGACTTCATCTATTGTCCGATTCCGTTTGTTTGTCTTAATCTTATTTCATAAATATTCGAATTACGAGTATTAATTTTTTCATCCTTGAAGATGCGTTTCATTAAAAATGTACTTGCATGTCAGGACTGACACGCGTGTCATAGGTTTACCATCACTGCTCTAGCTCGCTGTTGTTGCTATGCAGAGAACATCCTGATGCTCATGCATCGACTCCCTAGAGCCTATGCTTGCTGGGCGAGGAACCACAGCCACCACGAGTCCTTAATAACGATCATTACCCATTACGATCATTGATAGTTATTTCACGTGTTTATGTGCAATCTTATATATATATATAATATAGATATCAATGATCAAACTACAATATTAAATGGGAAAACAAGACTAAAACCTTTCAACCGTAACAAGCATCTTCGTCAGAGTCAAAAACCCAACTGTTCAGTTCATTTCAGTTCAGTATCAGTAGAGTTTTTGACTCTGACTCTGACCGCTTGTTACTGTTGAAGGATCTTAATCTTGTTTTCCCATTTCATATTGTGGTTTGATCATATATATATATATACACTTTTTCGTTGCAAATATGATCCGAAACGGACAAATTGCACTTGGTTTCCCTCTCTTATCTCTCCTGAAGACGGTTCAAACCAAAAATTAGAGACTGTAAGTGTGTGCTTTTAATTTCTATATGTTTTTTGTATATATATATACACGTTTCACGATGAATCACAAACACAAAACTAAGGAACAAACACACTTACTGTCTCTAATTTTAGAGACAGTAGACTGACCAGTAGTCCCAGTAGACTGTGAGGATACTGGAACAGTTTAGTCTGAAAGTCGTAAATGCCGAAGCTGCGGTACATTTCAACAAAATATGCCTCAAAGAAGATTTGCTGCCATCCTATTGTAATATATATATATACTTTTTTTCGTTGGAAATACGATCCAAAACGGACAAAGATAGTTCAATATAAACAAAGAAACATAGAGAAATCAGAAGAACACACTTACAGTCTCTAATTTTCGGTTTGAACCGTCTTCAGGAGAGATAAGAGATATCAATGATCTTATCTCTTATCTCAGGAGATATCAATGGTCTCTTATCTCTCCTGAAGACGGTTCAAACCGAAAATTAGAGACTGTAAGTGTGTTCTTCTGATTTCTCTATGTTTCTTTGTTTATATTGAACTATATATATATATATATATATATGTGTGTGTAATAAAATTATAAAGGAGAACATAGAGAATAAAGCATAAAAACTGACTACGTTATTTTAACACACACACACACACAGCTCAAAGAAACAAACATATACATATACATCATTAAGGAAAAGAAAAATACATGGAAAAACGCTAATAAAGACTCATTTTAACTTTCCATTTTAGAAATGTGTTTGTTCTTTAATTGTGTGTTTGTGATTCATCGTGAAACGTTTGTTGTCCTTTTGGAAAATATATATATATATATATATATATATATGATTATTAAAACGGTCCAAACCGGACAGATGTATAAATGAAAAAAGACAACAAATAGAAGAAGCGAGAAAACTTACTGGATCGATATTTCGAACTGAAGTTCGTCGTCAGGGAGAGAGTAGAAGGGAAGAAGAAGAGGTAGAAGTGAAAGCACGTACCTCTTCTTCTTCCCTTCTAATCTCTCCCTGACGACGAACTTCAGTTCGAAATATCGATCCAGTAGGTTTTCTCGCTTCTTCTATTTGTTGTCTTTTTTCATTTATATATATATATATATATATATACCATGATAAACGAAAAACGGTCCGGCAGGACAAATAACAATTAAAATAAGCAGTGACACATAAACAGAAACACAACAAAGACTCACTTTTCAATATTTCGACCGCCCACTGCTTATTTTAATTATATATATATATATATATATATATATTATATATATATATATATATATATATATATATATGATCAAACTACAATAAGAAATGGGAAAATAAGACTAAGATCTTTCAACCGCAACAAGCGGGCTTCGCCAGAGTCAAAAACCCAACTGAGTCAGTTGGTTTGATCATTGATTATTGATTATTGTGGTTTGATCATTGATTGTTATTGTACGTGTTTATGTGAAATCTTTATATCTATATGCCATACTAGATATTATATTTTGGTAGATTTTTTCTATAAATTGTCATTCTTCTGTATTTAGTCATTTAGAGAGAGAAACATTTTTTTTTAGAATCATAGAATATACTCTAACGGTTATAAAACCGTCAAAATATCGACAAGAATGCTTTTAAGTCTGTTCTACTTTATTTATGGTAAAGTGAAAACCTGTTAATAAAATTTTAAATATATAACTATGTAATGTGTGAGATTATAAATTAATATTATTATTTTTAGTGCCTAAAAGATTATTAATTACAATTATTCAAGGATGAAACATACTACATTAAATATTCCTTTAAGATATCATATATCATACAATTTGAACATGTACTTTTGTATCCACTCTATGTAGTACACACTTTACCATACTAATGTTATCCATCTTCCACAATCAAACTCAACGTTTCAAAGCTTCGCTCTTTTAGATTCAAAAACCGATCGAGTGAGATAAGGAAACGGTAAGTTAAGGCGTTTCACTTTCATAGTATTGCTATAGCATATGTAGTCCTCTTTAACTTGAACATCATACTAAAGAATGCAGATAAGAAGGTAACATGTTTTCTATGTTATAAATAACAACTTTTATGATGATAACAAGGTTATTCATTTCTTTGTCTGATTTTCCTTTCTTTGTCTTTTATTAGGTTAATCTGCTACAGTGATTAAATTCTGAGGTATATGTAATGGTATAGTCAGTACATCTGTTCAATGAATCCATGGTATAGTCAGTACATAATATTGTATATATAAATGGATTGTCAGTACATACTGTGTTATGGATAATTGCTATAGTCAGTATATACTATGGTATGTATAACCGGCATGGTCAGTACATACTATGGTACGTATAAAGCATATTTTGTTGCATACCATGTAAAAGCCGATGTTTTTTTATCTCTACTCCTTCAATTCTCAATCCTCTTTAATTGTTACGTTTAGATCGAATCATCTTTAGATACCCTTATACCTTACGCCTGTTTAAGGCAAATCTACCGCTTCTTTTCCAACAGATATGTAATGTTTTAATCTTTTGTTCAAAATGTATTTTAATTAATATAAGAAGTTAATATAGCATAATATGTGTATATTTGGTAAGTACCAATATAAAGTTTCATAATATATAATTATATTTCGTAAATAATATATGCACTAAAACAACAACAGAAACTACAATATGAACTTCCAGAAATGGAATTTATAACCTTTCAACCAAAATAACTGATCTTCCACAGAGTCATTGCTAGTGATAGCCTAGAACTGTTATTCCTCAAATTAAAATAAAAAGAAATATTAATTGATGTTTTGTTACCAATTTGGTTGTGTTGATGAATGGGATAGTGAGAGGGATCTGAGTTTGTGGCAGTCTTGAATGGAAATGAGAAGAATGGAATGGGCACGGTCGACGCCCAGCGCGATGGTTAGTACAAGCGAGCACACTGAACAGGCCCCCAGTCTTAATTTACTCCACACTCCCTCTCGCTTCCGCCTCCACCAACAGTCTCCAGCCTCATAGACCGCACTCGAACAATGCTTCTATCCACCAGTCTAGCCTAATGCAGTCCAATCACCAGCACTCCTTCATTAGTATGTCAACACAATTATTAATATGTAACTAAACCGATTAGCCCACAATAATTCATGTTTGGACATATACACTACGTTACCATCCGCATGTAAGGTTAGCTCAGTGGTTAACGTGTTCACCTCTGGGCTGGTAGTCTGGGGTTCGATCGCCACCGGGCCCTCGATTTATTCACTTGGGAGGTGAATAAATCTGAGTATGTCGTCCCTCGGAATGTATGTTAAGCCGTATGATGTCAAGTGCTCGTTAATTTTCATTTTAACCATATTGGGCTAAGTTTTTAATACTTTCTAATATTATTGAAAGCAGCATGTATTCACATTGATGACAACAACTTATATTTATTGTTTACAAATTCAGCATAGAAATCCAATCAAAACATTTTTCTTTTCCCACATACAATGAAATTCTCGAAAAGCTTTACGGTGCAGATAACATTTTAAATTTATGACATTTTTGTCTGGGATTGTTGTATCATATTTGCCATAATGTTTCAACTACAACAGATATCTTTAAAATCAAGCAAGAAGGATACTGATGAAAACGTGTTATCTATCAGTTTACTACTAGAGAGTTACACAAAAATATAATAAATACCTCTATTACTAAAATGGATGACATTAATGAGCAGAATGCCATTCATGAGAAGCAACAACAAAGCTGATATTTATTAGTCTCGAATTCAAGAGTTTTAACCGCAAATCAACACTTTTTCCCAAGTTTAGTTTGTTCCTTTATTTTATCAGAATTGCCCAGAACTCCTGAACACATTTGCCCAGAGTAAATATATATATATATATGTATACACAAAACTAAAGTTTATCGGGACTCGGTCAGTTCTTCAGGTAAAATTAAACTCTCATTGCCAACGTTTCGGTCCTTATTCAAAACCTTTTTCATAGGCAGAAGTATACATTTTAAAACAGAAAAACTAAGTATTACATTACAAATTATTTTACAAAGAAAAATCCACATACTATTTTACTTTGTAAAATAATGTGTAATGTAATACTTAGTTTTTCTGCTTCAAAATTTATACTTCTGCATATGAAAAAGGTTTTAAATAAAGACCAAAACGTTGGCAATGAGAGTTTAATTTGAACCTCAAGAACTGACCGAGTCCCGATAAACTTTAGTTTTGTTTCTATTCCACGGTCGATACTTTTATCAATATTTATATATATATATATATATATGACAGGACGGTTCACCGCCCTGCCTACCTACGGGGCTCTTCGCTCTTCACACCTCCTGATGACGACGATGGTCGAAAATCGATGTGAGTTGTGTCTGTGTCTTTCTGTGTGTTTCCTTCGTTTTGAATTTATTTTATATATATATATATATATATATATATATATATATATATATAAAGATTTCACATAAACACGTGAAACAACAATCAATGATTAAACCACAATAAGAATGGGAAAACAAGACTAAGATCTTTCAACCGTAACAAGCGGTCTTCGCCAGAGTCAAAAACCCAACTGAAACACTAGATGCATCTAAGCATAACTCAAAATTGAAAACTACATCTTAAATTAAAAATTATCTTAAACCGACATTTTTGTTTTGTTGGTTAAAACTCTTAGTCTTGTTTTATAGTTCTAGTATATATATATAATATATATACATTCAATGATCAAACCACAATAAGAAAATGGGAAAGCAAGACTAAGATCTTTCAACCGTAACAAGCGGTCTTCGTCAGAGTCAAAAACCCAACTGAAACACTAGATGCATCTAACCATAACTCAAAATTGAAAACTACATCTTAAATTAAAAATTATCTTAAACTGACATTTTTTTTTAGATGTTACTGATATTTTTCAAAGAAATATTTCTTTTCAAAGGAATATTTTTTAGTTTTAATTGAGTAAATTTGTCTTAAAAATATTCAATGTAGAAGAGAGTGAGGTAAACCAAGTAAGAATCCCCTGGCTAATGGAACAAAAGTCATGTTCTCCTGTAAGACATGATTTCGTAACACGAAATCTACCTTTTTATTTTTCAAAAATGTTCTTACTGCTGTAATTACGAGTATACTAATCATATTATAAGGATCATTGGTGTCATATACAAAAGTAAGCATATATATATATATATATCTATATATATTGGTAAGTGAAGAATCACTGTCTTTACTACCTCCAGGAATGAAAAACTAATAAACATCTTAGACTTTTATTTTATACTTAAATAGAACATTTTATATTATATACCCAAGAAGTATGATATATCTTTACTTATTAAAGTTGAGTGTACGCCACTCCAGATTTTTTCAAGTTCAATCTGTTTTTCTCTTTTGTCAGAATTGCATTTGCATGCAAGAAACCCTCTTCACATTACCAACAACCTTTCGTATCGTGTTTACTTTTCAATTCTTTCATGTATTTGTGTTGTTATAAACTCAACTATGAGCTCTTAATATTTATCGATCCTTCTTTCGCCGCTATGAATTTATCGACCTCTAGTATATTCATCGACTCCCTTGGCTCTCTCATCGATCCCTGGTGGGTCGATATAGACACCTTTGGAGACCTCTGGATTACAGAGACCTATAACCTATAACCTTATAACCTAACACAATGTTAGTTTATCATTAAAAGTACCTTTTCGATTTTTTTTTTTTTTTTTTATAAGGAAAACTTTATTATCTAACATATAATATATAAAAAGGGTACTGTCAACCGTAATCAATTAAAATCGGGGTTCCACGATTGGATTGAACACAGTTATAGCTTACTTTTCATTTGAGTTGTCAACCAAGACATGTGCTTCTACTTGCTTTAGCCGCATAACTCTTTCCTGAAAAAAAGAAAAAAAATATATATTTTAATAATCATTCAATTTAAATTTGCTAAGTTGAAACAATTTAAATTTGTTTTATTAACGTATCACTTCAGTCTGGATCATCGTCATTAAAAGATTGGGTTAATTGGGAAATTAGCTTTTCCACTTATAAGATTTTAACAAGCAAAACTAACAATTCAATTATCAGCTACCAAAAGATGTACAAACATTTTTTTGGGACACCTTGTATGTAAGTGTTTCCAGCTCTTTACTAGTAAGTAATACTGTAGTTTGAAATCTTGACATACACCTTTCAGTACCGTCTTTTTCCGAAAATAAGTCCTAGCGTGATTTTCGGAACGTTTTGGAATATAAGCCCTCCCCTGAAAATAGTCACTAGTAAAAATAATGTGAAAAATATAATTCGTTAAAAAATTGCTGTTGAATCTAGTAGGTCTCTCTAACTGTCGTAATATTTCAGAGAATTCTTTGGAAAAAAATATTCCATGAAATTCCTTGTTTACTCCTAAAGTTCGTTTCAAGCAGGCTACTTATGGTAGATGAAGAAGTATTCATTTATCGACAGCTATATTGCAAGACATGAGAGATTCAGACCAATGATTCTACAGGAAATAGATTTGGAGTAAAATCAGAACGGAATTCAAAATTTTGATCATTTATAACGCTGATCCAAAAGATGACATGACTGTAATAGAATAAATTTAAATTTTTGTATAAAATGAAATATTAAACAAAAAATATGTAAATCCACTTAATGTACTTGAAACGCTCCCCCGAGAATAAGCCTTAACATGTATTTTGACCTAAAAATGAAGTAAGGCAGTGTCTTATTTTAGGAAAAAGACGGTAGTATTCATCAAATTCTTTACCATACAACACTTTCCATTATTCTTGTATTAATACCAAATATATATATATATATATTGTCAATGAATTGACAATTCTTCAATGAACAATGTAATGAAAGGTTAAAAGAGAAAGAACCTTCCAACCCTGCTAAATAACTCCTACTCTCTTTTAGTCGCGCGCTAAAAGATCGTGCACTTCGACTCTTGTTAAAGCAGAGTGGTGTTACTATTGTGATCAAGAATGGTGGAAATATGATTGTTTGCCTGGTAAAGCACTCCATTCGTAGTAATCAAGTGTCGCGCATCTATTCCTTGCCCAGAGGCGTAGCAACCATTTTCCCGCCCAGAGTGATCTAAGATTTGCAAATATACAGTTGAAATCCGTTTGAAAACAGTATTACACAAATAAAACATAAAAACGATTACGACCTTAAAAACTCATTTTGGTATAACATTTCACATTTTTTTGGTCAGCTTTTCATTATTTTAATTTAGTTCTATTTTCTATTTTTATCCTCTCAAAATGCTACCTCTGGCACGGACTCAGCCCCCCCCCCCCCTTATCAAAAATGCTATGCCATTGTTCTGGCCTTCACTGCAGGTAGTAGCAATGGCATTGCAATGGAGAGCATAAATACATACTAAAAGCATTCTTTCTCTATATTAATAAATTAAAACATTCTATGAAATGAGAACCAGCCTAGGTCTTAGCGAGATTTGAACCTGTAATCTTCAGTACTTAAGGCAAGTCATACCTGTTAGACTACCCGTGGTCCGATAACGACAATTTAGTATAGGGGTAGCTTAAAATACTAAAAATAATATAACTTATGTATTAAAAAGAGAAGTCAATATCAACTAAAGAAGCCACACAATCTTTTCAATGGAGAGTTGTCTTCCTTATAGATTAACACAGCGAGCAAGGGTAGCCCAATGGCTTGCATGTTCGCCTTTCGAATAGTATATCCGAGGTTTGACACCCACTCTGGCTTTTGATTTACCCACGGAAGAGACAAAAAAATCTAAGTATGTTGTCTTTCGAAGAGGTCGTTAAGCCGTCGGTTCCAAGCCTATGTGACGTCTGCATTAGTGGCAAAATTAAGAACTCCAAATGTAGAGTGTTGATTGTGTGATATCACAAAGGGTCAATATTCGGCCTATGTGTGTTCAGCCTATGTGTGTTTGTGGGACAGCCACGCAGCCTAACCTAACCTAAACTATTATTTCAGTTTGGGGGTTGTAGTAGCCAAGTGTCGTCACCTCTGGACTGGCAGGTCCAGGGTTCGATACTTACTCATTGACTTACTATTCGACTCCACATTGACCTAGACATTTTTGAAGTGAATCAACTGAAATAAACTTGATATTTTGAGGTTTAATGAACAACTTTGAAATGATTTAATAACTTAATATCAGATGTAAGAATAATAAAATGCTGACATGTAAAAAATCAACGCCAATCAAGCATAAATTTCTTATGCTTTCCATGGTATGATGGAGTTGTCCAACAAAATCCTCTAATCCATGTATATGTTGCACCCTTGAACAAAACTTAAAAACAGTTGTAGATTTTTTTGTTTATGAATAATATTACCGTTGAGTAACATTGAAGTATGAGAAATGGACTCTTCCGTTCTATGTATTACAAAACAGATACTAATTTTAAGGTAATTCTTCTAGTTGTTAAGTAGTTTGTTATCATGTGTACTTATAGTAAAGTTGAGTGTAGACCACTCCGAATTTTTTTTACTCTGAGAACAATGTGAGAAGGCGAGGGCCTTTACTTGTAAACCTTGACTGTTTTCCATAATACCTTCCTCCCCCCCCCCCTCTCTTGTCAATCCCACCACCTACATAATCCACCACTAGTTATCCACCAACTCTTCCCACCTCCAGCTACGCAAAACTCTTATTACTATAACTTCTGTACCTTTGTCATTCAATCAACCAAAACTGCTTTCTGATTATTTATATTAAAGATGTAAATCTGATAAGGGACCTTAAGATGTTCAAAACTTTATTTATTTTTTTTTAAAAAAACAAACAATAATTCGTGGGGACATTAATTTATATCTTTCTTAATATGAAGACAATGTCGGTACATATCAACCAATTCTTAGTGGTGTCAATCCATAAATAGCAACTATTTTTGCCGCAACTAACCTTTAAAATACCAGAAAGCCCTCAAAATAAATGTTTTTTCATGTAATTACAATCAACAGATTGCTGTTGTTAGACTCAGACTTTCATTTTCTTACAGTACTCCTGTAAACATTCAGTCGTCATAAAAAAAAAACAAAAGATTTTTCAAAACAAAAACGTAAAAAATTTAACAAAAAGTTAAATCATAAAAAAATTGTTAAAATAAATTAATTTGTTACGCAAACAAAGATAATAACTTTCAATCCCTTTGAAAAACTAGTTTTTCATCATTTAAAATGAATTTATTTTTAATGTTCAAAGCATTAAATTTCAAAACAATTACGACCTTATAAAAACTCATTTTGGTATAAAATTTAAGATTTTTTGTTAGTTTTTTTAATTTTTTCTACTTTTTATTCTACTTATTTCTTCAAAGTGTCGCTCTCCTGCCACCCTAGCTCTTGCTGCGTCACTGGTTAAATTATTGATAAGTATATTTATACGTATAATCCAATTCATAAAAAAATGTTAAAGTAAATTCACAAATTAACTGGATATGCAAAAAAATAAAGAAACTTTCAACCCCTTTGAAAAACTAGTTTTGAAAAATTTAAAACAAATTCATTTTTGATTTGGAAATATTACAGTTGAAAAATACGTTTAAAAACAGTTTTAGACGCACAAAACATAAAAAGCCTAATGGCCTTAAAATCTCATTTTTGTGCAAAATTTCAGATTTTTGTTATTTTATTTTGTCCTATTTTCTATTTTTACTCCCTCAAAATGCCGTTCCTTGGCACATGTTGTCTGAAAGAGGCCCTCCCCCTCTGCAAGGCCACTGTCAATACAGTAACAGTCAGAGATAAAACAACAACATGTCTATGTCTATGCAACATAGTCTACGTGTCTATGCAACATGTTCACAAGGTTCACACAACATGTTGCAGTTTTTTGCGACTTCTACTATAAGTATCCACGTCAGTTTTATATGAAAAAGTAGTGTTTAAGCTTTGTGAACAACTGTTTTAATAATCTCTTAGTTGTTTGAGTAATTTAATGCCTTTATTCTTATTTGTAACTTATTTCTTGAATAAAAAAGATTTAGTAGTAGTATATTATCGTATATGAGTGATGAAAGGCGATTACAAAGCTGTAAGAAGAAAGGCGATTAAAAAGCTGTAAGAAGAAAGGCGATCTATAATGACGCTTGGCCAAAGGCCGCTGTTAGATCGATCACATCTCTGGCAGTGCAAGTCACTGATGTCTTATTACCCGTAGGCACGCCACCGATGACTGCCTTAGGACGCTCTTCATCATTACAGGGTCTCCAATACAACACAAGCCTTGTGATGTACAACTCAATGGACAGAGTTCTGCCTTTTGACTTGTCAATCACACACTAACACAACAGAGGCCTTGTGATGTATTTGTGTGTCATGTACAAGTCAATGGAGAGAGTTCTGCCTTTTGACTTGTCATTCAAACACTAGGTTCGGTTAGGTTAGGTTGCAGTGGCAGTTCCACAAGGGAACACACTTAGGTCGAGCATTGGCCCTCTGTGATACCACACAATGAAGATTGATTCTACAGTGGGAGTCCTAAATTTTGCCTAACGCAAGTGTATTTAGAGTAGGGATCTTTAACGAGTACCTGACATCGTACAGGCTCAGAAACCGACAGTTTAACGTCCTTCTCCGAGTGGACGACGTGCTCAGATTTATTCACCTTCCGCGTGAATAAATCGAGAGCCAGGTGGGGATTGAACCCCGGTCCTATCAGATCAGAGGCGAGCACGTAACCACTGAGCTAGCCTGACCCCCCCATTCAAACACTAACACACACAGGCCTTGTGATGTATTTGTGTGTCATGTACAAGTCAATGGACACAGTTCTGCCTTTTGACTTGTCAATCACACACTAACATATGTAATAGTTTAGAAGTTTTCATTATAAGTATCAAAATCTCATAACTTTCAATTGTTTTTAAGTTTGCACACTTTTTTAATATTCATCTATGTTGTGATTTTACGTCTCTGTGTTCTATTTCACTGTTCACCGCTATACGATGTCATATATTTTATTTTACCATCAAATAGAACAATAATTCGCCTTACGATTACACCACAGAAGACTTTAAATAGAACCCCGAAACATGGACAGTTAAAAGTTTGGTTGAACCAACCATTTAAAGAGACCGATCCTGAGTGAGACAGGGTCGATAACCATTTATTTTGACTGAATGATCTCATTCGAATCTTTACAGTTCTATAGACGATGATTTTAATTTCACATGTTTACTGTGAATTATTTTTATATATATACATATATATATAAATATGATCAAATCATAATAAGAAAATGGGAAAACAAGACTAAGATCTTTCAACCGTAACAAGCGGTCTTGTTACCCAACTGAGTTGGGTTTTTGACTCTGACGAAGACCGCTTGTTACGGTTGAAAGATCTTAGTCTTGTTTTTCCATTTCTTATTGTGGTTTGATCATTGAGTGTTGTTTCACGTGTTTATGTGAAATCTTTATATATATATATATAGATATATAAATATATATATGATTAAAAAAAAGTAGTTTAGGACAACTTATCAAATGATGAAGAGAAAGAAGACGGAGAAAGAACAGAACTTACTACATTATTTCGACCACGTCGTCATCACGAGAAGAAGAGCTCTATTTCACCTGGCAAGCAGTTACTCTTAAATATATATTGTAACAGAGCTACAAGATTTCTGGAGCTTTGTTGGATAAAGGTACATGTTGGGAGTTGTAGGGAAGGAGTGAGTGGGTGTCTGAACAAAAGTGGACCTCTTATGATCTAGCGTGTCCCATTACTTACTCACTTGCACCAATTACGTTTATGAAGAAGTAATTGGTAGAAGGCAGCTGATGCAGTCAAAGGAAATAAATTTGGTAGGTTACGACAAACACATTGCTTGCTGCGTTTATTCATTGACTTAAGTCAAAATCCTCATCTCATACGGGTTAAGGAGTAGCGCCTGTTTTTGTTCGTAAGATAAACCCTCATAAACATATATATTCCAAAATGTGCCGTTCCACATAAACGAGGCTACGTGGAAATGAATGTCTCATTTACAAATTATGTTGTGGGACATTTAAAAACATGCCTGAGGGGACTGCACAACCTGTAATGAACCAGTGTTGCACAACCTGTAAATGAACCATGTTTTTCTGTATACGTTGACAAAATGTGTAGCTTTGAATGTGTTGTTTTGAACTGTGTAAAATAAAAGCTGACATCAAGAATCTCCTTTCGTTAAATTATTTGATAACGGACCCTCAACAGGTTATGGGCCCAGGCCGTTAAATATTGTTAATTGAGCAAAGTTGTGTGTTTGAACTTGGACTCGTGTTGCAATTTGTTTTGTTTGTATTTTTGAACAATGGAAGCGACAAAAGTAAACATTGGCCTTCTTGAAGGAAAGAAAAACTGGTCTACCTGGAAATATAAAGTAACAATTTTATTGAAAAGTACTCCTGGTGCACTGGATATTGTGGAAGGGAGAGTGGTTGCACCTGAAGATCCTTCAAAGGATGCAAGTCCATCAGTGGTAAAGGCATTTGAAAAAAATTATGAAACTTTTACCAAGTTAGATAGTATTGCTCTATTGATTATTACTACTAACATGACGGAGGACACTTTGAAGTTGGTGATGCGCTTTTCTAATTCTAGGGATGTTTGGCTGGAATTACACAGGTTATTTGATGGCTGCAGGGAGGACAAAGCAGAGAGCAGTAATGCCAATGAATTATTGGTAACTGAGTATTCAAAGTCATCGAAAAGTATTAACAGTTCTCTAAAGCATCCATCCAAGAAGATAGTGTGCAACTACTGCAAGCTTCCTGGACATAAAATAATATTTTGTAAAAAGTGGATTTCTGATGGAAGACCACCAAAAACAGAGAAATCTACCCAAAAATCTCATGGAAAGGGAGTTAACATGATGTTGTTGGCCACCACCTCCTGCAAACTGTCAGCTGAGTGCAATCAACAAGACTGGTTTGTTGATAACGGAGCCACGAACCACGTCTGCCGCTGGAAAGATATGATACGTGATTTCAAACCATTCTCGACGGATCACATGGTGACAATAGCGAATGGAGAGTTGATGAGAGCCTTTGGGAAGGGCTCAGTGGACATCGTTGCTCTAGTGGATGGGCGACAAGAAAATATCACATTGAGTGATGTGTGGTATGTACCTGATGTAAAGAAAAACTTATTCTCTGTTTTGTCTATTCAAGATAAAATTCTGAGTAGCAAGTTCGAGTCAACGGGAGAGAAATGCTGCTTGACCATTGATGGTGAGACCAAACTGGTTGGTTCCAGAAATAGATTTGGAGACCTTTATAAGCTTCACATTGTCACAACTCAACCACCCGCGCTCTATTCTACTTGTCATGAAAACCTGCTTCAACTTCATCATGAACGTATGGGACATCAGAATAAACGCCATGTAAGGGATACGGTTAAGAGAGAGCTTGGTATAGACCTTCCACTTGACAGTGAACTGTGTGAAGGCTGTATCTACGGTAAGGCACATAGAAAATCCTTTGGAACAAGGGTTAGATCCTGTAAACAGGGTGACCTGTTACATGCGGATGTCTGTGGACCATTTGTACCTTCTTATTCAGGATACAAATACTTCGTTCTTTTCAAGGACGACTATACACGTTTTCGCTTTGTCTATTTCATAAAACATAAATCTGAAGTGATCAATACTTTGAAAACTGTTTTAGCTGAAATAAAAACTGCTGGGTACACTGTGAGAGAGCTTCTTTCCGATAACGGAGGGGAATTCAATAACCTCGCTGTAAAGAAGATTTTACAAAAACATGGAGTAAAACAGAGGCTCACTATGCCCTACACCCCTGAACAACATGGCTGCGTAGAGAGGGACAACCGGACAGTAGTGGAGACTGCAAGAGCGATGATGCACGCTCATGAAGAATTGCCTCAAGCACTCTGGGCAGAGCTGATAAATTCTGCTGTGTACGTATTGAACCTGACCGGTACCTCCAGTCAACCGCGTATCTCCCCATTTGAGCTTTGGAAGGACGAAAACTTAGCCTGAAACACCTAAGAATAATCGGATCAAAATGTTACGCTCATGTTCCTAAAGAAAAACGTAACAAGTTGGATCCTAAGGCTGTCAAAGGTGTTTTGATTGGATATGAAGCGGATGGGTATCGGATTTGGTGTAAAAGCACTAACAAGCTTATACGATCTCGTGACGTTACATTTGAAGAGACTCCTCTTCGAGTTCAACGTGATAATATACCTAAAGAGGAATGTGACAAGACACCTAACGAGCCTTCTGAAACATCTCCAAAACGTGCTTTTGAGAAGCACGTTTCAGAAGACGAATCTGTCGAAAATAGGACTGCTCTTCGGGATCGCAACATACTGAAAAAGCCGGCAAGATATTCGGATTTTGTCATGATTAATGAAAACATTTCAGATGTTGAAGAACCTACTTCATACGAGGAAGCTATTGAGAGTCGTCAGTCAAAGCTTTGGAGACAGGCAATGGACTCTGAGATTCGCTCCTTGCAAGACAACAACACATTGGGACTTGTAGATATGTAAATCATTGTTTGTTTTTCAGTTTTTTTTTATGTTGTTAAATGAGGGAGAGTGTTGTGGGACATTTAAAAACATGCCTGAGGGGACTGCACAACCTGTAATGAACCAGTGTTGCACAACCTGTAAATGAACCATGTTTTTCTGTATACGTTGACAAAATGTGTAGCTTTGAATGTGTTGTTTTGAACTGTGTAAAATAAAAGCTGACATCAAGAATCTCCTTTCGTTAAATTATTTGATAACGGACCCTCAACAAATTATACTTAGGATTTCTACAATGTCATAGGCCATAACAATTCATATTTTTTGGGACAACTTTTTTTACCACTTTAACTGGTCTTTAGTTCTTAGGATGCAGTATTATAATCACTCTCAATTAAAAAAAAAATTGTCCTAGTCTTTACTTATAAACTATTAACAAAGGTTTTGGTATTTTACATATGTATAAACTTGACGGAGAACTTTTCAGATTATGAGGACATATAAATTTTGTTTTGAGATTTTTCGAGGGTTTTAAGTTTAGATATTAAAAAAAACTTCTTTGCAACGTTTCGACATATATTTCTGTCTTCCTCAGGGCTAAAGACATTCAGCACTATTGTAACAATAAATTAGGTCTATTGTTTGCTATTATGTACAAATTTTAATCGGGGGGCTTGTAATGTGTATTAATTTAACAACCAAACTTATTAAATATGTAGTGTAGATTAATAGAGATGAAGAAAAAACAAGGACAATAAAACAGACTTCCCAGGTAAGCAAATTTAGATCTATGTAGTTTCTAAACATTATAAAGCATACTTAAATATGAAAATCTATAGTTTATCATTATTGTACATAATATCAAACAATAGACCTAATTTGTTGTTATAATAGTGCTAAATGTATCAATGTTTTCAGCCCTGAGGAAGACATAAATATAATGTCGAAACGTTGTCAAAAAAGTTTCTTTTTAATATCTAGACCAAAAATCCTCAAGAAATCTCAAAACATATGAATAGATTGGTCAAGAACAGATTAAAAATCATTATGATGTGTATAAATCATTAGATATTATAAGCCATAAAAGTTAAAAAAAAATTGACTGCTAATTATTCAGAAGAAAATAGTTTAAAATAGAGAAAACCTGGAAACACATTTCTTTATGTGCTTTTCATGATGATGTCATTTCAGTACTTAGGTTAGTTTAGGTTGTAGTGGCCGTCCTCAGAGAGAACACACTTAGGCCCAATGATACCACACAATTAACATTATTTTAACCAATTAATTTTAACTACTTACATGGAGTTCATACACTTTGTATGATTTATAGTTACATAGAACACTGATTTTATGCAAAATGAGATAGCTTTAGCATAAGAAGGCTTAATGTTTGAAATATTAATGTCTGAAATGTGCTTATAGAAGTATTATATAATTTTCTTCAACTTTTTACTAGATTTGCATTATTATTTTTGTAGTTGAAATAAATACCTTATCGACGTTTTAATATGGGAGTTGAACATATCAGTCGGGTGCTTGTTTTCTAGAAGTAATGAAGCAGTTAATAGAGTTAATGGAGTCTCTAGGTAAAGAATGACTTTCAAATAAATCCCCCCCCCCCCCCCACTCGATTATTCTAAGAACAGGTCAGGTGCTGTCCTTTCCTCTATTCAGCATTTCACTTTCATTCCTGCCTAAATATCTTCATGGTGAATAACAAAAGGTAAATATAATTGAGAAAAGGAGATACATAACCTTCATGTAAAACAAGGTAAAGGTTATTTTACTATTTGGTTATTACGAATTTAACTAATGTTGTTCCTATTAATAGCCTCCATTGACATTCATTAAAAGAAAAAAAATTCATTGAAGTTTTTGGTAAAAAAAGAAGGTATTCTTTTATATTACATTTAATATAATAAAAGAATTATAAAAAATGTTTTCATCTGTAAATATGGAAAATTGTGATAAAATTAGTAGCCAATATACAATTATAATAACAAATCACAGAAATACATTAAATATTTTTTTGAAGTCGATTAAAAAGACAGAATGATTGTATAGAACCTTGCTATAAAAAAACTTGTACATTTTTAAGGGTTGAAAACTTGTAAATTTCTTCATCAGTAGTTTTTACCTTCTGTTAATATTGTTGACTTGGGCGCACTAATGCAGTGAGGTGGTGTTTAATTCACATTTCAATTGTCAAGTCTTGAACTATTATTATTATTATATTTTTCCTAAATGCATTTAATATAGAGCCTGCTTTAAATTTAGTTTATTAAAAAAGAACCTAATACACTCACACTATTATGCATATGCATTTAAACACACACACACACACACACACACACACACACACACTGAACATAAACAAAAACGAAAAAAGGTATGAACAACGAGTTCTGAGGAATTTAAAACAATTTTTATGTAAATTCTTCGTATAATAATTTACGTATATAATTTTGACTTGATAAAGAATGTAGGTTAATTAGCATGATAGTAAAACACAAACGAGTAATAGGTTTTTGTATAATATAAGATTTATAAAGCAAGGAGTAATGAGAAGGGACTGGTCTGATGAAATCTGGTTGAGTAAATATTAATGGGGGAAGACTATTAGGGATTCTGGAATGACGGTCCCAGTGACGCCTGTTTGTATTCCAGAAGGGATTCTGCCCCCACGCAGCTCCTCTCATAATCGTATTTCTCAAACTCGCCTCCAAGCTGGCTTCGGACGCCAGCAAATAAAATCTCCTTCAGGTGTACTAAGACTCTGCGAGTTATGACAGGAAATCAATGGGGGGGAGAGGCTTCTAAGCGCCTCGAAATTAAAGTCATTTCAAGTTAACTTGAAACAACTTTCTAATGCATTAAAACAAAAAAGCTATCGATAAATTTAAAAAAGAAAAACTTATTTGTTAAGTTAAGGTGGATTTATAATAAAATTTTGTTAAAGACTGATAAATTTCATTACTTAGAACAATGTAATATGATTTATTAATGATGGGAGGGAAAGCATTAGATTGAGGGAGACAGGGGTTTATAGTAAAGAGGAGCCATTCATTTTAGATGACATTTCTGTTCCTTTATATCAATACTACACTACGCGTATACGTAGACTAACATTTATACGTATACGTAGACTAACATTTATACGTATACGTACAGTAACGTATCAATATGTGACTACCCTTTGTGTCACTCAGAAATTATAGCAATAGTTATTGAAATAAATTCACTGAACATGATTGACAGGGATTACTTTAATTGTTGCTTCTTGTTATTCAGGCAGGGAAACAGATTCCTATAAGGCCTACGTTTTGCGTAATTCAAGTGTATTTAGAGTAGGAACTTTAACGAGTACCTGATATAGTACAGACACGGGACCGACGACTTAATGTCCTCTCCGAGAGACGACATACTGACATTTATTCACTTCCTACGTGAATAAATCGAGGGCCAGGTGGGGATCGAATCCCAGACTACTAGCCCTGGAACGAATAAACATGTAAGAAAATGATCAACCTGGCTTGCTTTTTCCTGAATGATAATCCCGAATGCACGTTAAATGCTCATTAACGTTCAGGTGGTAGTTAGCCAACGGGAGACCTTAGAGGTTCTCATAACTAGCCCATACAGGTGGCGTTTAGCCAAAGTGAGATTTGAATCTTTCTCTATGAGTAGTTCCACTTGACGTACTAAGACTCCTCACAATGACGCCCTGATGGGGTTCTTTTTCTAGAATAAAAATGGCTTCCAAAATTTGCAGTCTGATATGGTCATGTTCCTGTTTTAATATCACGGTGTTGTCAGTTACACTCAAAATACGTTGGTTCTACAACAACAACGCTTTCTAGAAGGCTCACAATGCATCTTGCACCCGGAGGACCTAAGGAGCATGTCGTAACAGTATATGGATTAAGATTAACGAGGGAAATGCTAACCGACAACACCGTGATATTAACACAGGAACATGACCATATCAGACTGCAAATTTTGGAAGCCAATTTTATTCTAGAAAAAAAACCCACTATCAACAGCCAGGCCAGTGGACCGTGGCCAGTTCACAAGAATTCTGAAACTGTACGAAGGCAGTCAGAGGACGAACCAATCAAAGAGAGGTAAAGAAAAGACCCCGGGGAAACCTCACCTTGTCACTACCTGTTGATAACTTCCGTTGTTATAATTATGTGCAGTTGACTTTGTGTATGGTTTATTTGAGTTTTTCGGTTTAAAATTGTATTAGTTTTAAGTAAATTGTGAAACTACGTTTGTAAATAACATCCTTGAAAATGGTCGATGAAGACCGAAACATGTCGGTATACAGAAATAAAAATTTTTGAGAACTGATGTATCTTGTCCCAAACTTATGGAAGCCAGAGGTAAGGAAATTTGAAAAATTAATTCGAAAATGTGTTAAAATAGAAATAGGCATAGGTTTTAATTGAACTTATATCAATGAAGGCCTGCTCCCCAAATATACGAATATATATATATATATATATATGATAATTCACAGAAGGGGTTCTTGAGGATTTTGGTCATAATCAAGAACCCCTTCTGCGAATTGAATTTGAAATATCAATGGTCGAGAAGCTATAACAATATATATAGGACAATTTGAAATGAAAGTGCATGTAAGCCATGTAATCCTTTTTATATGATTTGAATATAAATACAGATAATATAGATGTAGATAAATAAATAACGTTGTTTGTGTTAAAAACTATTAATCCTTAAATTTGCAAAGGTCAAAGGATGTGTTTTTGAATATTTCATCCTTTTGATGTAATCTGTTTTAGAAGTATCACTTTGATTATGCGAGTATTCATGAGTTTATGTAGATTGGAATCCTTGAATAGCTTGCTTTGTTATCTATAAAGAATTGTTTAAATGAATGCTTGTTTATTGCAGACATTGTTTGGTGATGGCTGGGAGTGGGTGAAGAGGGAGGGATGAGAAGACAGTAAGAAGGTTTAGTGACCCAGACAAGGCTTATAGAGGGACCTCAGTTGGCTCCCTGGGGAGCTCAGCATCCCGAGACCTTTCTATCTGGGATTAAATGTCACTGCTCATCCACCTCCAGCACTACTCTCCTTTCAATCCAATCTGATATCTCTTTATTATGCACCTTTAGTAGCAAAATAGATAGTCTTCTCGTAGTGAAATCAACAGCAGCCTTCACTAATGTATTACAATATGATGTAAATATGGGAAAATCTATTACAAGCCTAATGATAATGATATATGAAATGGCATTAGTAAATGCCTGAAAAAATAATAAAAAGTTCAAACACCAATTGTGTATTCTTCTCTCATTTAATCATTCTCTACCTCCCTCCTTCCCACTCTCTCTCTCTCTCTCTCAACAGTCTAATATCATCATATATCTCCCTCCATACATCCTCTCTCAGTCAATCATCCTTCAATCAATCACTTTTGACTCTCTCTCTCTCTCTCTCAACAGTCTAATATCATCATATATCTCCCTCCATACATCCTCTCTCAGTCAATCATCCTTCAATCAATCACTTTTGACTCTCTCTCTCTCTCTCTCAACAGTCTAATATCATCATATATCTCCCTCCATACATCCTCTCTCAGTCAATCATCCTTCAATCAATCACTTTTGACTCTCTCTCTCTCTCTCTCTCAACAGTCTAATATCATCATATATCTCCCTCCATACATCCTCTCTCAGTCAATCATCCTTCAATCAATCACTTTTGACTCTCTCTCTCTCTCTCTCAACAGTCTAATATCATCATATATCTCCCTCCATACATCCTCTCTCAGTCAATCATCCTTCAATCAATCACTTTTGACTCTCTCTCTCTCTCTCTCAACAGTCTAATATCATCATATATCTCCCTCCATACATCCTCTCTCAGTCAATCATCCTTCAATCAATCACTTTTGACTCTCTCTCTCTCTCTCTCAACAGTCTAATATCATCATATATCTCCCTCCATACATCCTCTCTCAGTCAATCATCCTTCAATCAATCACTTTTGACTCTCTCTCTCTCTCTCTCAACAGTCTAATATCATCATATATCTCCCTCCATACATCCTCTCTCAGTCAATCATCCTTCAATCAATCACTTTTGACTCTCTCTTTTTCTCTCTCTCTCTCTCTTTCTCTCTCTCTCTCTCTCTCTCTCTCTCTCTCTCTCTCTCTCTCTCTCTCTCTCTCTCTCTCTCTCTCAACAGTCTAATATCATCATATATCTCCTTCCATACTTCTTTTCTCTATCAATCATCCTACAGTCAATCACTTTTGACTCTCTCTCTCTCTCTCTCTCTCTCTCTCTATATATATATATATATATATATATATATTTACGAGCTCGAGATTAACAAAGAGCAACACACAAAGTAGGGAAACACACTTACAGACTAAATTTTCGGGTAATCCGTCTTCAGGAGAAAAGAGAATGGGAGACCAAGCACGTTGTAGACGCAACGGCAAGTAACCCGTTATATATAAATATATATATATTTATATATATAGCTCTCAATAGTTTAATATCTTCATATATCTCCTTCCATACTTCCTCTCTCAACAGTCAACAGTCTCTACCCAACCTCTACCCCCATTGACATGAAGACAAAGGCTGCTTTTCATAGAAGATTGAAATTATCATTTATCAATTAAAATAAATTCAATTTCCGTAGCAGATAATAGACAAAATCAACACCCAACCACCACAAAAAACAGAAATAGAAAGGGAACAGGAGTTCACTGCAAAGTGAGGCTCATGTTTTTTGCCAATAATCTTTTTCACAGTGTGACTGTGCAACCTCTATACCCATTGGAGGAATAATGAAGGCTTCACTAGGTTGCGGGTAACTGGGACCGCACGCATGGACCTACTAACTCTACTTCCTATTGGTCAGCATTTCAACGAATCATACATATATATACAAATTTCCGTTAATAATAGGATCCAAAACGGACAAATAAAGTTCAATGTAGACAAAGAAACATAGAGAAATTAAAAACACACACTTATAGTCTCTCATTTTTGTTTTGAACCATTTTCAGGAGAGATAGAAGAGGGAAACCAAGGCCATTGGTACAGAGATGGTTGGAGACCAACTATATATATATATATATATATATATATATATATATATATATATATATGTGTGTGTGTGTGTGTGTGTGTGTGTGTGTGTGTGTGTGTAAGTAATTATAGAAATTGACTCAATAGCTAAACAAAAAATAAATTCGCTGAAAAGAAACTCATACAAGAAGATGATAACTCACTACTATATTTCGAAAACAAGCGATAATTAAAGGTTCATTCAAGAGGTACTCCATCAGTGTTACCAACATCTTTCCACCTAATGACGACATGATTAATATATGTTTGTGAGTTTTTTGGCCAATTGTATGAGTTTTCTTTCTGTTAATTTAATTTATAGATATAAATACTGTGGTTAATTTTAGAAGGAAATATAATTAAAGATTTGTCATGAATGGTTAATTGATTAAAGGAGGTGATTTATGTTTACTCGGTCCACTTGAAAGTGTGATATAAGCCGTGTCCGAGAGACTCCCCCAGGGGCAATACAAATGGCTATTGTGACTAAGATTTATTCCCATTCTTGTTTGACATATTCTCATTGTCAAGAAAGGTTCCCTTGACAATGGCCTGTGTAAATAACTTATCAAAACATCTTCCCTTCAAGGGTGTACTACTATCAAAAATTGACCTTACTCCCTTCTGACTTCCTCTTCATTGCATTCCACAAGTATAGCAACATACATTACCTTCGCTTATATTCTGTCTTACTAGAAATGTTTAAATTGAGGAAATCCATATTATGAGGGTGAATAAGTGGAATTTAGTTTCTAAACATACCAATATTAGAATATTTACTAGATGACTAAATAATAATAAATATATAAAATGAAATCAACTTCCAAACAATAGTGAGCAGTTCAGAAATTGTACTAATATCTTTTAACCAAGTAACCAGCCCTCAGTTCAGAAATGGGACTAAAATCTATTAACCAAGTAACTAGTCGTAGATCTGACAATTAATACATACTTGACGAGGAAGGCTATAAAGATGGAAACAGAAGTAAAAGACTATCTAACTTACTGCAGGAGGCAAAAGTAGCCCAGTGGCAACGTGCTCACCTCTGGACTGGTAGATCTGGGATTCAATACCAACTCTGGCCCTTGATTTATTCACGTGGGAGATGAGAAAATCTGATGATGTCGTACCTCGGAGAGAATCTTAATCTTAGAGCCGTACCTCGGCTATACGATGCGAGGTAGTCGTTAAAGATATCTACTCTAAATACACTCGAGTTAGGCAAAATGACATTCTTATTTTTGTAATATTCATTGTATCTTATTATAAGGAAACAATGTTCGGTCTATGTGTTTCTCTTGTCAGACTGGCACAGTAACCTAACCTAACCTACTGCAGGTAAAGTAAAACTCCCGACTAGTTAATAAATGAAGGTAGACACCACAGTGTCTACCATATATTGAACCACGGTCCACCAGTCCAGAGGTGAACACGTTGCCACTACTCTGTCCTCACCCTAAGCAACTACTACTTCTTCTTCGGGGTTATATCGTCAGAAACTCAACTATTTAATCCAAAATTTCAAAAATTTACATTTTCATTTTCAAGGCTACAAGAAAAAGTATAATTTATTACTGTTAATAAAAAAGTTAGAACCGCTCTTTGTAAGGTTTGTTCATCTGTTATCATTTCTTTACATTAATTTCATCTTGGAGATTTTGGAGAAATAAGCTTTTTTTTTAAAAGAGTGGTCGCTCTTTACTAATCCACTAATATTCATACTCTATAAATATAAATAAGATAAGTAGAAAAGTATGTATTTTAAAAATAACAACAAAGTAATAAATATGGAGTGTACTATACTCAACTTTACTATAAGTAAACATAATATCAAACTTCTTGGGTATATAATGTAACATTTAGGCATAATATAAATGTCTAAATGGGAGACGTTGATTAGTCTTTCATTCCTGGAGGTTGAACAGATAGTGATTGATCCACTTATCAATAAATATGCTTATTTTTTTATGTCATACCATTAATGCCTATACTATCATTGGTGTAACTACAGGAGCAATAACATTTTTGAAAAACAAAAACAAGATCTCGTGTTACGAAATAATCTCTTACAGGAGAACATGGCTATTGTTCCAACAGCCAGTGGATCTCTTACAGGAGAACATGGCTATTGTTCCAACAGCCAGTGGATCTCTTACAGGAGAACATGGCTATTGTTCCAACAGCCAGTGGATCTCTTACAGGAGAACATGGCTATTGTTCCAACAGCCAGTGGATCTCTTACAGGAGAACATGGCTATTGTTCCAACAGCCAGTGGATCTCTTACACAGTTTACTTGACTTCCTTCTACATTGAAGATTTAAGACAAAGTTCCCATTTACAACTTGAAAATATTCCTATTTTCTCTGTTAAATGTTAGAAACATGTAAAAAAAAATGTCATTTTAAGATAATTTATAATTTAAAATGTAGAATAATTTCATTTAATATTTCTCAAAAAATGTTTTCAATTTTGAATTATCTTTTACATTTTTGGTCTTTTTTAAAATTATTATACTGGGAATTTTATGGGATGCTAATGATTTTTCTAAAAAATCACTTTCCTTTCCCTTTGTAAAAAATCCAATTTACTCTGAGCGAGTGTTATCTATATCATGCATGTAGTACTCTGTTATAAGGCTTCTGTAAATGTATTAGTAATTAGCCAGTTTTGCATATTCAAATAAAATTCTAAGCCGGTTTTTCAGTATAATTTAAAACAGTTATAGCTGGAAGCTTTAATTCTTCAAAATAATAGCTATGAAATAATAGATTAGAATAGAAAAAAATCTGGTATTGTCAACAACTGAATAACTGTTCTTGAGGAAAGAGTCCATTCCTCACATAAAGTACAAAGAAAGTCAAGACTTTTCAGCTGTGCTGCCTAGCTACACAGGCATACGGGCATTTTTACTGTAGCAAGCAGATATTAGTTGATTCTACTTTCGTTTCCGTTTATCATTTGTTCCCATTACTACATATATAGGAAGTATACCTAGAATAAAAACAAAGTTTATTTCAGTATCTAAAGCTACAAAACGCAAAAGAAACTCCAGATCTACTGCCAGTTATAGGCTGCACTAATAATGATATTTGTTACTATTCTATAATTTATGATAATATTTTGGAATACCACGGATCATCTCTGAATTTTTGTAAAATACAATTCAAAGATAATAGTCATACCCAGCATGTTTGCTAGTCAAATGCAAATTAGTAAATATATGCTAAAAATCATTTACTAAGCATGTTCATTGTTTTCAGTCAACTATTTATGAAAAAACATTAACTTAAAAAGTATTCAAATTGATATAGTCAATGATCTGAATTACTCAATTTGAAATAAGTACAAGCATAGTCATTGACCTTTGGCCCACAGATGCTTAACTTATCTTAAATAACTAAGGTCATTTATATTAATATTATTCATATATAAAGAACATTATATCACTTTTGACATATATTGTCATTTATAACGTGTCCATTTCAAATATACATTAGCAACAGTTTCAAGTAATAGTAGGTTAGGTTACAGTGGCCGTCCCGAAAGAGAACACACATAGGCCACAAGCCGGCCCCTTGTGATACCACAAAGAGAAATTGAGGCTATTCTCCCCCGTCACTGGTCCACTCGAACCATTTCGAGAGAACAATAAATCTAGACAGATCCCTGATACCAGTGGATGCTAAGTTCTCAAGATTGTCAAAGAAGTACTCTCCCAGTGCCTCTTTCCTTCTTTGAGCCAGACCAGGGCATTGACAGAGAAAGTGAGAAATCGTCTCTTCCTCTTCCTCATCCTGGCAAGCCCTGCAAAAATCCCTCGCCTCCAATCCTAATCTGGTGGCGTGTCTACCTACGAGCCAGTAACCCGTGGAAACAGCGATCACATTGGCTACATCTCTTCTATTCTTAGAAAGAAGATCCTTCGTTCTTCTGGAATTACAAGAAGGCCATAACTGCTTAAGTAATAGTAAACATACAACACAGTAGACATTCAGCCAAATCAGAGATGATTCTCCTTGCACCAAATTTACATTTAATTTCACGCTTGGAAGAAAGTATGGTAGTTTATATAATGTTTTATTTAATGTCGATCGTTAAATTAGATCGAGGAAATGAAAGAGCAGCGCAAGGATATGAAATTGCGACATGTTCAGCATATTTAAAACTGGAATCGATTGTCAAATTAGCAACTAATAAGTAATTACTACTAAATCATTATAAATTTACTATCTAAATTTTATTTTTATTACATAATTAAAAATGGCGTGTATATTAAAAACTCTATTCGATTGTGCAAGCAATTACTAGTAATTAGTCATCATTAATTATCTACACAAATGTTATTTTTGTTTAATCATTAAAAATAAAGTCTTTAAAAAAACACAATTCTATTGCGTAAACAATTATAAATAATTAAAACCATAATGAGTAAAATCGTATTAATTAATTACTTAAAAATGATCAGCACATTTGTAACCGTGATTACTGTCCAATTACCTATAATTAGTAATTATCAATGATTCATATAAATTGAATTGTGATTATTAATTTAGATGGTTAAGACATTTACAACTTGGGTTTATTGCATTTAATTTTCTATCTATTGGTAATTGTAAATTAGTCAAGGAAATTATATTTGTGTTAATTAATAATTAATCAAGGTGTACACTGAAAGATGTACTTACTAGAGCAAGGCAGGTTGATGATTTAATATAATTCAGATGATTTGTTTTTTGGTTTTAATTTAAGACAATGTTCTTAGTTAAATGTAATGAAGTCGTGTATAATCAGTGTCTGTATTGGCGTTTTGGGGGTTAGGAAGTATGCCGTGGTTGGGCATTTGGATTGACAGCGTGACATTGTCTGAATGAACGACATGAATGAGTGAAGTTGAAGGTGTTAGCAGACTTACCATATCGCCGGGAAGGACACATATTCCCTTGAGCGAAGGGATGTAACTGAAGTGCAGGGCCCAGGAAAGCTTCTGCGCAGCTGTACTTGGTGCCCAGCCCCAAACTCCTCTATTACAAATGCAACCTGCCGCTGGTTATTGTCAGCCTTTCTTAGCTGAACAGCCCGTCTGCATTCGACTGGCGCTATCCTTCACCCATAATCGCGTCTTTCATTCCATTCAATCGATGTTTCTTTACTATTTTAGTGGAACAGAAAAAACAAATACCTAGACGGTCTCCTCTAATCTATTAAATCACTTTATGCTTGGCTGGGCCCGCTCCCTTTACATGTCTCGATGATTAATTACACCAAATAAAAGTTGTATTCCTTATTCATAATTACTAATTACTAGCAATTACTTGCACAACCATTGAAGGTTGTAAACACATTTCTAATTAATTAACTCAAATGAAATTAGTTTGGGATATTCACGAATACTAATTACTAGTAATTACATTCACAATCGACTAAGCTTGTAAACATATTGATCAATTTCAATTAAATAACCAAAATGAAATTCTATAGCATATTCATGATTACTGATTAGTAGTAATTACTTACACTATTGATAAGGTAAAATAAATTGATCATTATAATTGTCCAATATGAAATTCATATGGCATATCTATAATTACTAATTAGTAATAACTAATTGTACACTCAGCTTTAATACTTTTTATATATTAATCAAAAAAAAAATACTATAACTAATTCATAAGTGATGGTTATAGCAATTACTTGCACAAGTTAAACAACTTTAAAAAATGTACTGTTCATTTTTATAAATAACTTCAAAAGCAATTTATATTCACGTGACTCATTCATAATTAGAAATTATTACTAATTAGTTCAATAATGGGACAAATTTTTATATGCTGAGGATATCTTGACATACTCATATTTGTTTTCATTCTTTCCTTCCTCAACCAAATTTATGGTTAAAGTAATTTAGGGTAAGGTTGTTAGCTACCTAATAAGGGTTCAGAGTAACCCAGTAGCTTACAAGCGCCCTCTGGACTGTTAAATCTGGGGTTTCTTACCTACTCTGGGTTTCGACTCTTTGGCAGGAGGTGATAAACAATCTGATTACATCGTCCCTCATAGAGGATGGTAAGCCGTCGGTCCCGAGCCTGTACGATGTCGGTTACTCGCAAAAGTAAAGTGGCGATTTTGACGGGGCAGTCTCGTGTCCCGCCAATTTTTAAAAATACCCCCATTTTTAGAAAATATCTGCATTTATTATTTTAAATGTACTGTAAAAATATATTACCTATTACTTATTAGGTATTGTCATGGGTATAAAATTGGTGGATATTATTTCACAATGCTGTAAAAATTATTGAAGAGGAAAAAATTCAATTACGAAGTGTCAAATGAAATCAATAATTTAAAAACAAAATTACGAAAAAGAATTGATAACCATTATATTCCTTTAATTATTCGAAAAAGCATCACTGGGTTGGAAGAACAAAGTGCCATTATACGATTTTACGGAAATATGTGGAAAAATCTGTTGTATATATATTAGTAACAATTTACCGAAAAATAACATTTGCGAAAATAATCTTTTCGAAGGAGGTGTTATTGGTAAAAAGATATGTTACAGATGACAAAATGAAATCTTGGTTATCTGCAAATGTGAAAACAGACAAAAAATGGACGGAGTTATTCCTTCATTTTAAACAGAATAATATTCTTTATCAACATATTTTCAAAATTGAAAAAATCGCACTCTCCCTTCCAGGAACAAATGCAGCAACAGAACGTGTTTTTTCTAGTACCAACAAAATATAGACAACTGTAAAAACACACTTGAATATTAAAACTTTAAAATCTATATTAAGCGTAAAACATAATTTGAACAATTCTTGTGAAATATTTCACGACTTATAAAATGATCTGAATCTATTGCAAAATATTCACTCGGATCAAAAATATGACTGTAAAAGAAAACCATAATTTTTTTTTAAAAAGAAATTAATTTGATTAAAACCTATGATGTTAAAAATATTATTTTTTACAAATTTTTTTATAGTTACAAATAATTAATAATAAAAAACATTTTTGTACAAGTGTATGAATGTATACAACAAAATATATATAACAAAATTGTAATTCTAATTTCATACCATTTGCCCCGCTTTGTTTTAATGAAAATGTGGCCACTACGCAAAATACACCGTATTTTAAATACACTTAAGTACTGTGTAATCCATAAGGGAATACATTGTAAATATACAGTCCAGATGCAGGGTAACTGCCTTGAGGCAAAAATTTAGCACTCTCAATGCAGACTGTTGATTAGGAATGTATCAGAAAGGGCCAATCTTTAGCCTAATTGCTGTTACTGCCACTGCACATAACCCAAGCTACCTGCTTATTGAATAACAGACACAACCGTAGTTACTGGCTATGCTGAGAAGTAGTTTCCGATTAGTAGAGCCAGGTAGCAGAGCCATACGTGCGGCATTTATAAAGACCATTGGTGTAAAAGCTATATATTGGATAGTTTCAAGGGATATATTTTGAATTCTCCTATTTCGTTTTTACTCTTTAAGTCCTAGAAGGTCCATACTTAGGGTAGACAGCACCAGTGATGCCACCGTAGAGTGCTGGGGAGGCTATGGGCTATTCATAGATATTGTCCATTCTCTCAGAAAAGATTCTGAAAAAGAATGGGGTTAAATTGAAAAGCCGTAAGGCCCATATTATCAGTACAGAGTCCACTGAGCCCCTGCAACCACTTGTTGATTCAGTAAAACCCTTGTAATCCAGAGTATCACCCAAATACCCTTAACGCATAATGAGTTCAATGTGACTCCATGCTTCATAGCATAATCTTATCAATTAGTGTTAGACTCGTATGACTATGATTCTTGACCAAGGATGTGTAGACTCCTCTGAACTGTACAGTCCATGGGTCGCTGTGTGAGAAGTATACATTCTTTTAGGGTGAGTATTTGCTTACTATTAAGATGAGTTAAAGATCTAAACTTCAACTAGTAAGTAAGAAGATTTCTTTTTACGGGAAGAGCTCTGGTTACTGGGCCCAATTTAATGAAATCAATCCTGTACTAACGGGTATACATAAACAGCTATGTGCTCGTTCAAAAGCAGTCACTAAAGAGCATTCTGTCTTGGTTAGTCACTAAATCAATAGTCTGCAATGTCGATGGGTTCATGAGCATCCCCTGAGGTGCGGTTAAACCTCACGAATGCTATCTACTTGTTTGATACACCCTCGTCATGCCGCTAAGTGACAGTAGTGAGTCCTCTTAATGACTCTACAAACAACATTCTGTGTAGTCACAAATACAGTCAGTTGTACCAGGTGGCCGAGTGCTCGTGAGTCTTCTCTTAGGTGGGGTAAACCTCACGATTACCAAACTCCCGTTTGGTAAATCCTGAGTGAGTCGCTAAATAACAGTAGTGTTCTTTTTTAATGACTCTCTAAATCAACACTCTGTGTAGGTCAGCAGCACACTGTCTCAGTAGCCCCAAGTGGTCGAGTGGTCATGTGTCTCTACTTTGCTGGAGAAAACCTCACGATTACCGATTACCTGTTTGCTATATTCTCGCAGTACCACTAAGTATATAGCGTACTTTCTCAATGAGTCTCTACAAAGCCGTCAGTCGCCAACCATCTCAGTAGTGTTAGGATACAGACAGTACATGAGTCTCCACTCAGGTAAGTAAACCTCACGATTACCGATTACCTGTTTGCTATATTCCCGCAGTACCACTAAGTATATATAGCGTACTTTCTCCAGACAGTACATGAGTCTCAGGTAAGTAAACCTCACGATTTCCAACTACCTGTTTGAAGCGTCCTCAGTGTTTCTCCGGTAACTGTAGTGTATTGCCTCAACGAGTCCGTAAACAGCAAACTGTGTAGGTCATTAGCCCTCCATTTTGGTATTGTTAGGATTACGGACAAACCTATACCAACCTATGAGCACTAGAAAAGAAAGTAGTTTTAAAAAATGTGGAATTACACGGTCTCTCTTAGGATTAAAACAGTAATGAGCTGCAGCAGGTCAGACCGACTATTGATTTAACTAAGATCATAGTTATGATATATATAAATATGTATATGATATAAATATATAGTTATGATATATTTTTCAGTTATTTATGACTGAAAAAAACAACATATAAAGAATGAGAACACTTAATGGATTAATATTTCGAATCGAAGTTCGTCATCAGGAAGAAAGTAGAAGGGAAGAAGAAGAGGTCCGTGCGTTCAAGATTGTGGAAGGAAGCTGACCAAGTCGAGTATGATTCGCCTTCCAACCACAATCTAAAACGCACGTACCTCTTCTTCTTCCCTTCTACTCTCTTCCTGATGACAAACTTCGGTTCGAAATATTAATCTAGTAAGTGTTCTCGTTGTTTATGTGTTGTTTTTTTTTTAGTTATTTATCTGTCACGTTTAGACTATTTAGTATTTCATTTATATATATATATATATATATATCACTCAAACTTCGAAAAAAACGATCCAAACAGGACTCAAATCAGCTCAAAAACGAAGAAAACCAACACACAGAGAAAGAGACACGCTTACAAACTAAAATTTCCATCCGTCTTCAGGAGAAAAGAGAATGGGCGATCAAGCACGCCGGAAACACAACGACAGGAAACCGTCCCCGCAACCCGGGTTTGTAAGTGTGTCTCTTTCTCTGTGTGTTGCTTTTCTTCGTTTTTGAGCTGATATATATATATATATATATATATATATATATATATATATATATATTTGTAAAAGTTGGAAGCAGTCCTTCATTTAAACATATATTGTTAAATAACGCCCCATATTTGGCTTGTATCTGCTTCTTACACAATTTCTCCAGTTTCCGGAATTCCTTCCTCGTCTCTTCATTAAAACTATAAAGTCTATCACCAATATTACTAGTCGACATGTTTCGAATGTACCACATTCATAATCAGGACAATAATGAGAGTAATAGTAGGGAAGCTAGTTATATATATAGAGATGGATTATTCATGGAAAGTTTACAGGTCATCGCCCTGTATCACGGCGCATTATGGGGGATTAAGGTAGGGTGGTTGGGCTCACCTACTACCTGGCTAATCTGGGTGTTTCTGTTTGCAAATAGTTTTAAAATTCGACAAGAATTATTAACTTGGATATTTATGGCTGGTTGCTTTTCTTGAATAATTATTGCTTCTAATAGTTGTAATTTAAAATGATTTCTTTCTCGAGCGATAATTTTCGTGGAATTTACCATCATTTCTCTTGTGAGTTTTGTCTGATGGACTGCTGTTGTATGGCATTTTGGCGCGCCGGCAGAAAGGTGCATAGTAATTCTTCTAGACAATGAAGTCGAAGTCATTCCTATATATGAGCTTTTACGGACCTCACAGCTCCCGATATTACATGAGTACTCATATACAAGATTTGTTTCTTTTGACTCCTTTACGCTAGGACTATTTTTCATTAATAAACTGCTTATTGAAGGGCTTTGGTAGTAAGTTATCAGGGTCAAACTATCGTCAGGCTTAATACATTTAACATGGCTTTTTATAAAAATTAAATACATTAAATTTTTGAAAAATATTATAAAAAGCCATGTTAAATGTATTAAGCCTGACGATAGTTTGACCCTGATAACTTACTACCAAAGCCCTTCAATAAGCAGTTTATTAATGAAAAATAGTCCTAGCGTAAAGGAGTCAAAAGAAACAAATCTTGTATATGAGTACTCATGTAATATCGGGAGCTGTGAGGCCCGTAAAAGCTCATATATAGGAATGACTTCGACTTCATTGTCTAGAAGAATTACTATGCACCTTTCTGCCGGCGCGCCAAAATGCCATACAACAGCAGTCCATAAGACAAAACTCACAAGAGAAATGATGGTAAATTCCACGAAAATTATCGCTCGAGAAAGAAATCATTTTAAATTACAACTATTAGAAGCAATAATTATTCAAGAAAAGCAACCAGCCATAAATATCCAAGTTAATAATTCTTGTCGAATTTTAAAACTATTTGCATCAGAAACACCCATATTAGCCAGGTAGTAGGTGAGCCCAACCACCCTACCTTAATCCCCCATAATGCGCCGTGATACAGGGCGATGCCCTGTAAACTTTCCATTATAATCCATCTCTATATATATAACTAGCTTCCCTACTATTACTCTCATTATTGTCCTGATGATGAATGTGGTACATTCGAAACATGTCGACTAGTAATATTGGTGATAGACTTTATAGTTTTAATGAAGAGACGAGGAAGGAATTCCGGAAAATGGAGAAATTGGGTAAGAAGCAGATACAAGCCAAATATGGGGCGTTATTTAAAAATATATATATATATATATATATATGTATACATACATATACCATGATAAACGAAAATGGTCCGGCAGGACAGATAACACTTAAAATAAACTGTGACAAATAGACTGAAACATAACAAAGACTCACTTTTCAATATTTCGACCGTAATGGTGGTCGCCTTTAGGAGAAGAAGTGAATTGACGGAGGGACGACAGTCAACTCAGTGTTGACTATGTTTCAGTCTATGTGTCACAGTTTATTTTAAGTATATATATATATATATATATCTTATATATTGGGTATATAAATACTCAATTATTATTGATATATTAAACAATTTAATATATCAAATATATATATGCGGAAAAATCACAATAAATAAACAGGTGACGCAATCAATGAAGGTTAAACCGCAATGGAAAAAGGAAAACAATAGAAATAAATGCTCTGAAGCCTTTCACTTTATGTCTCTCTGATGACATAAATTGAAAGGCCTCAGAGTATTTATTTCTATTGTTTTCCTTTTTCCATTGCGGTTTAAACTTTATATATATATATTATTTAATGATTATTTCAAATATTTCGTATTACGTCTCTTTTTTGAGTTTTTCCATTAAAGGTTAGTAAAATTAAAAATGAGATTTATCGATGTTAATAAGAACAGTTGATGAATGAACTAATGATTTGAGACGACGAATGAAATGCTAGAGCCAGCAGTCTGTGTGTGTGGGTGGGTGGGGGTGAATTGAAGTTCGGTCATCAGCAGGCTGAGTCTAGAATAGGCATCGATTAGCTTTCAGAGCGACAGCTCTCTGCCAGCCAGCCGTAAACAATGACTGTTAATTAGAACACACTTCGTCACCCAATCAATGTCTATTATTATCTTGAGTGCCAATATTGCTTTATTAATCAACACTGTGTTTTGGGTTCATTTAATCAAAAAAAAAAAAAGAAAAAAAATACCAATTAATTCGTTCCGAAGTGAAGGACTATGAAAGAATAATGTTGGAACTTATAAAAATAAAATGCTATTATTATACGAAAATACCTAAGGTTAGATGCTAGACTGCTTTCATTGACCTCGTTCTATTACACATTTTCACGTTATATATATTTTAACGTGTATTACACCAAGTATATAATAAATGTAAAATAAAAAGTACAACTACGGTCATTTTAATAATAATCGTCTGAAATGATTTCTACAAAAAATTGTTAAGATTCAAATTTTCTTTGATAATGTACACGAAAACAAAGTGGAATATTAGTTCTGAGCTTGTTTTCTGTCTCAGGACTAACTGGACCATAAACATACAATTTAAGACAATAACTCTTGGGTTTTTATTATCTTGCTAACTCTCACTCTCTCGCTCTCTCTCTCTCCCTCTTTCTCTGTCTCTATCTATCTATCTCTCTCTCTCTCTCTCTACCTCTCTCTCCCTCTCTCTCTGTTTCTATCTACCTCACTATCTCTCTCTCTCTCTCTCTCTCTATCTCTCTCTCCCTCTCTCTCTGTTTCTATCTATCTCACTATCTCTCTCTCTCTCTCTCTCTCTCTCTCTCTCCCTCTCTCTCTCTTCAGACACACAGAAATACTGACACACACACACACACACACACACAATATTCTTGAAAGGATAAGCATATTAACTGACAGTCAAGTAACATTAGATCTAATTAAAAATTATAGTAATGACTCATATCTTATAGAGAAAATTCGTTTGCTCTTCACCTATATTCAACAAAAACAGTACAAAGTGGCGTCCAGCAAAGTGAAGGCTCACTCAGGTGAGTCTGGAAATGAAATGGCTGACCAAATGGCCAAAGAAGCGTGTGAAGATCAAACTTTACAGCTCTCATACAAGTATATTCTAGAAAGTTATGTTGATAGCCTGCTGTATAGTCAATGTCCACAAAAGGAAGACAAACGAAACTCTTCAACATATGTAGATTGAAATCCCAGATAAAACTGGCATACAAATTGACACAAGTGCTATCGGGTCGCAGAAGAAATAAGAAGTATCTGAACCACTTCAAGATGTTACCAAACAACACTACAGACATTATTCTAGACTGTAGAATATTCGACAGGGACAGATGGCGCTTGATGAAGTGGCCAACACAAAACCTAAGTGACCCAATCAGCGAAACAGACTTGTGCAGGAACTTCGAGCATTTCGCAAAAAAGTCTCAACTTTGATAAAATGTTGTAAATATGAGTAGCTAATTATATTGTGACATTACATGCATATAATATTTGTTTGGAACATGCAGAATACATGACAATAAACCACATGCACACGCACAAGCACGATTATCTTATTTGACTCAAAGCGCCTCAAAACATATGTACCATTTAAAACTCAGTATAAAAATGTTGACTTAATCGTAATAATTTCTTACCTCCAAATTGTACGAGTATATAAACGGTAAATGAAAATAAACATTGAATACAATATTATAGAAGTTATTTGTAAGTTGTAAAAGTCAGAGTAAGTTGTTGGAATAAATCACAGAAGAAAAAAATAATATTTATAATATGCTTAAAAGTGATGAAAACAAATAAATTCCATTTATTTAAAAGCATAATAATTCTTTTTAAAATATGATAAAATAATGAGATGAAATAATAGTAGTACGTTGCTAATCCCAGTTAAGCCACTGCACTCTTCAACAAATACATTAATCAAACTAGACAAATATTAACAGTTCGTGGATTTAGATTTATATTCAAAAGCAAAATATTTTGACAAGAGGTAGTTTTGAAATTATTTCTTTGAATTATGTTTGCTGAATAAATGCTCTAGTGGAACATTGCTCTAGTGGAATAATCAGTTACTCTATATATATAGTATGTGAGGGTATGTATGTTACGTATTGTACATGATGTTTGTGTGATTGTAGTTAAACAACATATTCATTAAACAAAAACAATTATTCATTTTTGCTTCAAATTTTCCACATACACTACATAACACATACTTCACATACCACATACACTACATAACACATATCTCTCATACCACATACACTACACCCACATATGTCGTATACCATATACTATCAATGATATGAGAAAAAAAGGATAAGATCTTTCAAGCGTAACAAGCGGTCTTCGTCAGAGTCGAAAACAATCACTGAATATGTGAATATTCAGAATGTTATTTGAATATTCAGAATGTGAACTGAAATGTTATTTCACATGAATATGTGAAATATTTTATATATACCATATACTATATACACTACAAATTACATACGACACACCACATTCAAAGTCCATTATATTGTTGTTTTATGTTTATGAGGGATGGCCCTCATATACTTTTCTTCTTTGGCCTCCCTCCTATAGTTGAAACTATGACTCAAAACTATAAGATGCTATAAGAAATGTTAAATGTTGCACTGTTAGAGAGTTAAATAATTTGAGATTTGATATAGATTCCGAATGACTTGATTATAAAAGAAGAAATGAAGGATAATAAGAGGGTATGAAGGGCGACTAGGTAAGAAGTGTATTGCCATGGGAAATCAGCAGGTCTGGGACGAAGGGATGCGGCACTGTGGGCGGTAACCGTGATTACATGTGACGTGTGAGTGAATGCCTGCCTTTCAAATCATTACCCTTTCATTTGGGCTTATTCAACTAGGGTGCCTTTAACTAAAACACACCACACATCATATGTACAACATACCAAACACACCATGTACTGCCTATACCATATAACACATACACACCTACACATATAACACAAATCCCACATATATATTATTTATTATTACCACACCCACACATACCACACACCCTAGCACATCACATATCACACATGCAACATATCACAGTTACCATACTTCACATACCACAAAACACATATTTCATATACTACATGACCTACATCACACATATCTCACATACCACATACACTACATAAAACATACCTCTCTCTCTCTCTCTCTCTCACACACACACACACACACATACATACATACACACCATATACCACATACACTACATAACAAATATCTCATATACCACATGCACCACTTGCCAAATACACTATATACGACATACATCACATTACACATATCTCATAAACCACATACACTATATGCCAAACACACTAGATACTTCATACATCACATAACACTTGTTGGAGACCGTCTCTGTACCAGAGCGCTTGGTTTCCCTCTCTTAACTCTCCTGAAGACGGTTCAAACCAAAATTAGAGACTGCAAGTAAGTCTTACAGTTCAGTTTGTTGGTCTCCAACCATCTCTGAACCAGTGCGCTTGGTTTCCCTCTCTTATCTCTCCTGAAGACGGTTCAAACCAAAAATTAGAGACTGTAAGTGTGTTCTTTTGATTTCTCTATGTTTCTTTGTCTATATTGAACTATATTTATCCGTTTTGGATCGTATTTCCAACGAAAAAGTGTATATATATATATATATATATATATACTTTTAAAAACTGGATGTGTGTTTCCACTTGGTTCAATTTCGTCTTATATTTTTCCAAATTACACAATTTTTTCTTTAATTCAGAGTTCAACTTAAAAATTATATCACCATATTTTTTTAATTTATTACTGGTCATGTTTCGGTGTTACATCCACCATCTTCAGCAAAAAAAATAATATATATATATAAAGATTTCACATAAACACATGAAATAACAATCAATGATCAAACCACATTTTCCTATTTTTTCCCATTTTTCCCATTTCTTATTGTGGTTTGATCATTTATATATATATAATGTATATACAATTTATATAACATGTGATGATATTATGATTTAAACTATATATAAAATATTTTTTTGTTAACGAGTAATTAGCAAAATAATAATTTAACAATGGAAAATGAAAGTTAAGAAAGGATTGATTGTTTGTTGGTGATTTAGGAAGCAGCAAATCAGTTTGATTAAAGGAAGCAGCTGAATTGTTTTGTTTGTCTAGACCATGGGTAATCTCAGTGTATTCCGTCGATTAATGACCTTGCTTACTGGACACCGCTGAGAAAAGCATGACCAATGCGGCAGGCCAGCAGATTTGTCAGTCTCGTCACTTCCACTTTATATCTCACCATTGTATAATAAAACCACACTTAGGTCATCCTCTAGAGGTAACATCAAACAGTTCTATTGACACTTTTAAAAAGCCATATGTTGTGTAACATGCACTAACTGAATGACAAATTTAAAACACTTGAAACTTTTCTTATCAGCAGTTGTCGTCAATTTATTAAGTTTCCTAACCAAATTAGAAACAAGAATGGTTGTTTTATGAAATATAAATAAATAACATGAAATAAGGCTTGAATGATAAGGTGGCAGTGACAGTACCTCAAGGAACACATATAGGACCTTTGTTCGGCCAACGAAGATTAAAGGATTTTAAACGAATACTGGACATCGTAAAGGCTTGGGACCGACGGCGTAATGTCCCCTCCAAAGGATTTATTAACCTCCCGCGCAAATAGATCGAGGGCTTGGGTTAGTTACGGTGGACATTGAACCCCGTTTCTACCAGTCCAGAGGTAAGCACGTTTCAATTTAATCTGACCTATATATTTTTATAAATATAAATGTAACCTTCTGAACCCAGAAGACCCCGTAAACGATTTAGCATTGATTTCCGACTCAAAATTAACTTGTAACAATCATGTTGTTGATTTAAAGAACCACAGCTTCATAATATTTCGTTTTATCATGAGAAATTCATCTGACTTACTTAGAAAAGATCCCGTTACTTTTGTTACTCTTTAGATTTTCTAATTTTATGAATATCAATCACCTGTTTGATGATTCATCATCAAACTGCCGCATAACTTCAGGCAGTTTCAATTGACACTTTTAAAAAGTTTGCGCAACATGAATTAAGTCAGGGGCATAGCGAGGGAGGCGAGAGAGGTAGTCCGCCCCGGCCAGAACGTGCCAGGGGACGGCATTTTGAGGGGACAAGAATAGAAAATAGGAAAAAACATAAAAAGCTAACAAAAAATCTGAAATTTCATACCAAAATGACTTTCTAAGGTCGATATTGTTTTCATTTTTTTTTTGTGTAATACGTTTTTTTAACGGATGTTTCAACAGTAATATTTGCATAATAAAAATAAATTTATTTTACATTCTTCAAAACTAGTTTCTTAATAAGGTTTATTATATTTGTATGCGCCTGTTAATTTAATTTAACAATTTTTTATTATTTGAATTATACATTTTGGTATAATTTAAAAAATGTTGCTTTTCTTTGATGACGACTCTATATGTATAGGAGTACTGTAATAAAATCAAAGTCTAGAACTAATAAGAGCAGTCTAAAATTAGATTTTCGATTGTAATTTCATGAGAATAAACATTTTGAGGACTTTTTGGAATTTTGAATGAATTATCAACGGCAGAGGGGGGGGGGAGGAGGGGGGTCAATCTTACAACCTCCCCGGGGCGGCAAAAATAGTAGTTATGCCACTGATTTAAGTGAACGTAAATATTTAAGAAGCAGTTACTGTCATCAAGAGGTTGTTTATAATTACTAAATATCGATAAACAACATAAAATTAGGCTAATGTCTTATTTCATAAGTTTTAATTGCGTGAAATAGGGTAATTATCAGTTAATAGATAATTAAAACAACATTCAGTCACAACACACATGCACACACACACACACACGCACACAAATACACATAACAACAAACAAAAAACATTATTTCCTTTATTCATATAAGAAAAAAAAATTTTAATAGCAAATAAAATAAAATTTTAATAAAATAAAAAAAAATATAATGGATATATAATTTTAATAAATTCAAAGGAATTAATAAAAACTTTTTTTAAAATACAATGTTAGATTAGAAATAAAAGTAAAACTTACATCATATAGAAATCGTTAAAATCTAGTTTACAGTGTAACATGTTTTTCCACAAAGAAATAACCATTAATTGTTGGTCACAAATACTTAATGTTCTTTAACTGTATACGATCTGACAAGTTGAATAGCATTCACTCTAAAATAAATAAATGTTTTTTTTTGTGACCTTATTAAATCTGGTACTTGAAACCCTGAAAGAGACTCTCGTTATCTCGACATGTTCATTATCAGTGACTGATACAGAGAGGAATGTTAACTTTTAGTCTCTTATTCCTTATAGTTAACTATTTATAAGCAAAACAATTTGATGTAAGAGGCTACACTAGTTTATTTACCTGGGTTAAAACTACAAGCTGGCTCCTACTTTACTCGAAAAATAATAATCAAGTTATCGATCATTAATTCGACAGGTTTTTAATACCAATACCTCACTTTGCGTTGGGGTGACGTTCCAAAAAAAAAAACACGACGCAAAGTGAATTAGGATTCTATAGCAAACCATGTAAAGATCGAAGATAGGTTCGACTTTTTAAAAAGAAAATTGAACAAAGTAAATATTTAAAAAAAAAAAATATAAAATTGTTTACAAACATACAAAAGAAAAAGTATTCAATTAATTTATGAAAAACAAAATTAAAATGAATTACTGTTTAATTGATCATTTTTATCAAAAAAAAGTTTTCTTTTTTCAATAAATAATGTTGTGTAATAATTTACAGACTTTCAGTAAATTATGGAGCCAACAATAATAGCCACATTGAATTCACAGGTTATTGTTTAATCACCGAAGTGACGCAATATTGGGCGTGGTCAATACTTGGATAGGTGAGACGATGTGCCATTGTGCAATGTTTATAAATTGGGATTGAATCACGAATGAACTAAATATTTTCACTTCTAAAAGTTGTTAAACTTCTATATGGATAGGCGAATAATGACAAAAAAAAACCATAAATCAAGTAATTTCGAAAATTATTTCATCCAGACAACTCGAATTTTTTTTTTTTTATTAAAATTCCTTATATTCATTCTACTGCAATTAACAAATATTGCAAAGTAATCAGATAAGGCGTGGGGAGAGGGACCTTAGAATTTAATAAAACGAAGGGGTTGGTTGGTGCGATCGGTGGAGAGTGGGGTGGGAGGTTAGGGAGAGGGAGAGGCGAGAGCTAGAGAATGCTTGAACTGGGTTGGGGGGGGGGGGGGGGGGCTGAATCCTCAAGCGTAAAGTTAGCTGGCATCAAGTTCTCACAAGTCGAAAGTAATTAAGAAACAAAAACAGATTAAAGCTCTAAAGGACTCAGCATTGTTCTTTTGCAGTCGGTCCAGGCAAGAATAAAACTTATAGAAGCAGGTTTTTTTTGTATTCTCTTCTTCTTCAGATTGTTAAAACCATGTGTTATTTTACAAACATACTGTACTTTAGCCAGATAACACTTATTTCGAATAAGTATTATCCTATACCATAAGGATCATTATATGCTTTAGATACTATAGTATAGGGTCATTACAGAACTCATCAAAGTTTAAGGAATGAAAGCATTTAGTCCATCGGTTTGTAAATAAAACAAATAGAGAACTTGATTTTTCAAAACAAGAAATGTCTTTCGCTAAATGGAATTCAAAGATCCTCTAAAGTGGAGGTTATCGAACACCTACGATAGAGGAGAGGAGAGTTGATGGCTAACCCGGAGGAGAAAAAGTTGCCTTATCTGAATTTGTCTTGTCAAGTCATCATGGACAATTAAAAGATGATGACGAAGCATGAGCAAACAAGGGCGCCTGGTTAGCTTAGTGGTTAATGTACTCGCCTCTTGTAGTCTGGGGTTCAATCCCTCAAAGGGGGATGTTAAGCCGTCGGTCCCGAGCCTGTACTGGTGTCAGGTACTCGCTAAAGATTGCCTACTTGAAATGCACTTGAGTTAGGCAAAATTTAGGACTCCCAATGTAGAATCACCGATCAAACAAGAGTTGGTAAACCGCTGACGTAATCACACGAGAGGGATTGGTTTCAAAAATAAAAAAAAAAGAGTAAAAAAAGAGTAAATAACCTGCTTCAGAGCAGCAAAACAAACCTGAGGAAAAGAACATTAGTGGGACCTAGAGCTCTCGACAGATCCTATGTGTCCAGTATACTATTGTACAACAAGTCTCGAAATTAGAAACTTCATATCATACCACAACACTCTACATTAAAACGAAAATTGTGAAATGTCTGTGGTCTTTCTTCAAGAACATCTCAAGTTGTAATCAAGCAATTGTTTAATATACATTTCTTTATATTCATATTAAATGCCAGACTGAGATATACCCATGGTAAATGACTCAGAGAAAATAATGTTAATAATTTTATTATGATATAAAGTTATTACTGAACCTTCAGGGATCTGGTGCATCCTTCATTTCCCGTAATTATTATCCATGATAGGTAAATAAAGGATGCGTCAGAATTGCAGATTACTCTGAAGATTATAACTCACAAATGAAGAAGGCTTCAGCATTTTTGAATAATCTGAAGATAAAACACATAAATGAAGGTTGCTTTAAATATTTTAATTGTTCTAATAATTGTAGCCCAAGAAAGGAGAATACCTAAAAACTTCTGGTTACTCTGAAGATAATAACCCACAAATGAAGAAGGCTTCAGAATTTTTGAATACTCTGAAGATTAAAGCACATAAATGAAAGATATTTCAAATATTTAATTCTTCTAAAGATTATAGTCTAAGAAAGGAGGATATCTGAAAACTTCTAATAACACTTAAGATTACGGGTCCAGAAATGAAGGATATTTCAGAACTTCTGATATCTCTGAAGATTATAGCTAATGGTTATTCCACTGAATTCTGATGAGACTGAATTTCCGATTGATCTGAAGATTATAGTTTAAAAATCACGGTTGCTTCAAAACTTCTGATTACTCAGATGATTATAAACCAGAAATGGAGGATGTAGTAAAACTGCTGATTAATCTGACGATTATAGCAGAGAAATGAATGATGCATCAGGACATCTGTTACGATGAAAATTATAGCTAGTCAATATAACTCCTTCTGAGTAACTAGCCGTGAGTGTGTTTAAACTGTGTCATTTATTCTGAAAATAAAATAAATGGAATTTTAATAAAAAATCTGGAGTGGCATGTACTCAACTTTACTATAAATAAACATAATATCATATGTTTATTAGTCTTTCATTCATGGAGGTAGCATAGATAGTGACTGATCCACTTATCAATATATACGCTTGTTTTTGTATATAACACCACTGATGCATATAATATCATTATTATAATTACAGGAGTTATAACATTTTTTGAAAAGCGAAAGTGTTATTTTTAACACTCAGGCCCTTTAGGGCCATTTTTGTGTAAAATATCAACTTGATCCATCAAAGATTGTGAACACATGTTCACAAACTTTAGATACATACTTTTCAAAGAAATTTTCATTTCCAGGTCTCTCTCTCCCTCTTTCTTTCAGTATAATCAATTTGGATCAAATTTAATACTAATATATATACTACACTGTGTTACGTTCAACATCTCTATCGAAGCAAGCAAATGTCTTTCTCAAAGGTCAAGTTCGTCATAAGAGAACAGTTTTTGAACTACTTATATTTTTGAAGGACAATTTATATGTCAACTAAAAATCGAGAATGACAGGATTTCATTAAATCCGTGTGAATAGATTTTGAGCAATATGAAAACACGATCTTGTTTTCATATAAATCCCCCCCAAACACCCAACAAAAATGTAAAATATTTGTCACCCAACAAAATGACTTGTCCCCAGTTAGCTGTTCTGTCTTAGAAATAACTTGAATGTTATATTCTTAAGAACTTAAATATTAAATTTTAGTGATTTTAACTTTCTTCATTTCTGAGACGTTCTGCACACCCACGCATGTCACAAACACATACACAGACAGAGGGGCTAATTTGCAATAAAGTTAATTTATTGTACTGAGGGGACCTCAAATTGTGGCTATTGTTGAAAACTTTAGTTTTAGTTTTCAAAAGAATGAAATACTTTTATTCTCTATATTTTTTATTGTGTCCAAATGAGAGTAGAAATTACTTGGCATAACTTAAGGTGTTGTATTAGTAGATAGGCAAAAGTATAAAGTGTAATAATTAGCGGAGACATTATAGAGTAGATGAATGCACACATAGTATATACTAGAGTAGATGAATGCACACATAGTATATACTAGAGTAGGTGGTGTTAGGCGGGACTCACCAGACATGACCAGGAAGCGAAGGGCGGTCTGAGGGCACTGACTGCTCTAGTTGCCGGCTCAGTCACCAGGCGCGCCAGAGTGCCAGCCCTTATGCCCTAAATCTTTCCCCTGTTAATACTGCATCAACGCCTTGCTCCACCCCCCCCCCCCCTTGCATTAGCCCCACGCTTTCACTTTTAATCGCCCCCCCCCCCCCCCACAAGACACACCAATTGTGGCCAATTTCCTTGTACAACTCATCTACAAATCGTGACTCATTTACTCTCTATGCCACAACTTCGAGCCATTTATAGAATCCTTCGTGCTGTTCTAGCAAAACTTACCATACTAAACTATCTAGCAAATTGAACAGTGTATGCTCTTACTACAGACACCGTGTATACATAATACATATGTTAAACTTCCCAAGTATTGGCTTGGCTGACAGCCAAAGACTTAGGCAAAAGCAATACTCCTCTTGTAGCCAAACTACAACACAACATGAAATGTTATATCAAAGCTATTAGTAACTCAACTGGTCATAGTTTATGGTGACAAATGAACTTTATCCTTGACAACGACTTCCTTTTCTAGGTATATTGAACGACAGACAGGACAAATTATATAAATAAAACGAAGGTTTTGTCTGTACATTGCTTACAGCTGACTCATTTCAAGTTTTCTTTATGTTTCATACATTAGATCCACCCTTAGAAAAATTTCTGTCGGTTTGTCCCCAAAATTTTGTCACAAGTAAACTCATCCACCATAAGACATATCAAGCTGAAACTTTTCCAGTAGATTTGTGTATGTCCTATAGGCTCTACATTTATTAGAAACGAATAAACGAATTCCTACATTTAGTAGGAACGAAGTGATGGACGTTTCAAGCAAAAACGTTTGTCACGAGTAAACTCAGCCACCTTGAGACATAGATAGCGTGCTGAAACCTTGACACTAGATTTTTATATGTCTAACTTAAAATATAGGCTCTGAATAGATTCAAAATTCAGGGTAGAAGCAAAGTTATGAACTTTTAATCTGTATTTTGCTAACTTCACAGACATGTTTACTTTGAAGATATACAGGTGTAGCAAGTAGGTATTGTTCGTAGATTTCAAATCCATTTGCGTATATAAATATATTGCGTATTTGAAATCATTGAAAAGGTGTTTTCCAGAGTTGAAGATGAACTATCTTCAATAAATTCGGAATATACAGCTTTTTGAATGAGTAATTCTCAACCCTTACTAATAAACTGGCAGGAAAAATCAACAAACAAGTTCTTATGCTATTCTAAGCCGAGCAAAGAACTTACGGGTCTATAAAGAATCCGACATTTTGTATCCATTGTTATCATTTTTGACAGAGATATTTCGCTGGTGAAGGTGCGAGGACAAAGGAAAAGTGGATAATATACCAACATTCGCTCAACAGACGTTCAATGCTACTACCTCCTTGTGTTAGTTCCGCCACAGTGCGCGTACTAAAACACTGTGCCCGTTGCGGATAATATAGGAAACATGGGTTTTTAAGCAAATTAGAGTAAAATCATTTTTTTTATTTTACTTTGCTATAAGTAAAGTATAGTGATCGTGAAAAAATTCGATCTCGAGATTTTGACGGAATTTCATGTTTTGAGGTACCAGAAGTCGTTTTATGACGTTTTTACGATGATGTCTGTGTGTGTGTGGGTGGGTGGGTGGGTGGGAGGGTGGGTGGGTGGGTGGGTGCGTGTGTTAGCATTGCTTGTTACCACGCTACGGTCCAGAATCTTTGATGGATCAAGTTGATATTTTACACAAAAATGGGCCCCATTTAGACGAAGATCCCTATTGTTTGGGAAGAATTATGCATGATGGGAAAGTCACTTTTTTTGCCAAAAACCGTTTTTTTTTAAACATTTATTTCTCCTAAACTGATAACCCTAGAGTTTTGAAATTTTGACATTATCTTTGAAGTTACAAATGCAACAAACGAAAAATATATTCAGAATATTAAAACAACAGGAAATATTTTTTTTTCAATAAAATGTAAAAATTTTGACTTATAATTCAATCTCAAACCTTGTGAGAGCGATACAAGCCATACTGTTTGACGGACAAAAATGAAACTATGCCTACAAATAGAACATTATATGGCGAATGAGTTGAGATATTTTTTTTTGAAATTACTTTCGCTAAAGGGGCGTTACAGTACGATTTGTGTTTTCAGAAAATGATTTTTTGACGCTAAACGGCTCGTTAAAAAATAATGAAAATTTGACCAAAAATGGGACAAAAAATTAGCAATTCACAAAAAAAAATTCATGAAGTTTCAATTACGGGAAAGAGCAATAACGATATAAAAACTCTTTGTTTATTCTAGACTAAGAGATCACCTGCTATACTTGTCGAATTTTTTGTATTTTTTTACATTGTTTACATTGACTTAGAAATTTTTTGAGCAAATCCACTGATATAAAATTGATGTTTCTAATGGAAAAATGAAAATATATTATTGACTTATAAGAGATGTAAGAGGAATAATATTGTGCAGGTAAATGATAACACTCATTAAAAAAAAATTCGTATATATGTTATTTGACAAAGGGGATGGAAAATGATCTTATTAAATACTAAGAAGCCATAAAATTCCCAGTATAATAATTCTGTTAAAAACCAAAAATGTAAAAGATAATTCAAAATATAAATCTTTCGTTTAGAGATTAATAACTGTAATTATCGTACATCTTTAATTAACAAATCACCTTAAAACAACATTTTCTTCGCTGTTTAAGAAGTTTTTCAGAGAAAAAAAGAGTATTTTGCTGTTTCAAATTTGAAAATTTTACATTAATATTCAATGTAGAAGGATGTCAAGTAAACGATGTAAGAAATCTACTGGCTATTTGAACAATAGCCATGTTCTCTTGTAGGATACTATTTCGTTTCAAGAAATGTTCACTTTGGTTTTTCAAAAATGTTATTACTGCTGTAGTTATACTAATGAAATTATTTGCAAATAATAAATTATTTGTGATGTACAAAAATAAGCTTATAAATTGATATGTCCTTCAATCACTATCTGTACTACCTCAGGAATGACAGGCTAATAATTATATCCCATTTAGATGTTTACGTTATGCTTAAATGAGACGTTATGTTTTATATACTCAAGAAATTTGACATTAAGTTACTTATAGTAAAGTAGAGTGTAGGCCACTCCAGATTTTTTTTTTTTTAATAATGCAAATTTATCCTCCGGACCGTACTAAACAATGTATTGAAAAAATAATTACTACTATAAACAAACACAGGGCAAAACAAAAATCTACCAAGTTATTACCTTTGGTTTTGTTCTGTGTTTGTTTACAGTTTGCTTATTTGTATTGTTTGAACGATAGCTTATTATGTTTTTGTTTTCTGTTCTCTTGAATATTTTTGGGAGGAATCTTCGCAAATAGGTTTTTAGCCTTAGTAATTAATATTAGTAACTGCATTAGAAAAACATCTGTTCTTTGAAAAACAATAACACTGTCGTTTTACTTTGTTCCTGTTTGTTGTTTATTGTTTTTTTTTTGTTAGTTGATACTCTGTGGATTTGTTTTCACAGATTTCTTTATGATAGCACTTACTTTTTTTATTAAATAGTTTTTTAACTTTGAGAATTCTAAACAATTTTCGGCGAAACGACGTTGTGTAATCTAAAGTAATTGATTTTTGGACCCAATCCTCAAAAACCTATTTGTTTTAAAGTCAGTGTTTTATATTATGACTATATTTTCAATTATATATGTCATTAATTTACTTTATTTGATTCTATTCTGATTATGTTAAGTGCTATAGTTATATTTGTTTCTTTTCCTCTTTTTTACAATAGTTACTACAATGTATCATTACAGGTGACATTCGTAACACAGATACAGATTTTGATGACCGAAGACAGAGGGAAGTAGTAATCCAGTAATTATACTCATGACATGAAAACTAAGCCATAATACTATAATCAATAAATCCTAAAAGATAAGAGAGAAGAATTGTCTCTTGGTTACAGTCTCTTCAGACGTCTTATCGGATTTCCTGGGCACCCTTTAAAGCTGAGGGATATTGTAATGATAGCACAATAGAAGTAATACTATTAATTTCTTCAGTTAGTAATTCAGGGGAGCAAACTCTTAACGCCCACAAAAACTTACGTTTAAAAACAGAAATTTTAACATTTTTTTGGATGGAATGAACAAAAATGGACACACGCAAGTACTTTATTAGGTTTTCTATACAGCTTAAAACGTACGTATTTAGGTAACCTATGAATAAGGAGAGCAAATTAAAAAGAAAAAATGGAAGAAGTAAGTTGTAATTTTTTCAATTACGGTAAGTAGTAGTTTTGTCGTGGTCATTGGACCCTCTTCCTAGAGTTCTCGTTAACTTGTTTTATTATAGTTTTTTCTGATCGTAATAAAGTAGGCAATGTATTAATCAAAAACTCTCCCAATTAACTACGGTTTATAAAGTCATGTGGAAAAGTTGTCATAAAATTTATATTGGTCAAACTAGTAAATCACCAAAAACACTTTTCAAACAACATCAATAACTACGTAACTAGACTAAAACAAAGTAGCATCTTATTCTTGCACATACATATGAGAAAACTATATTGTGCTACATTTGGACATATGTAGTCTTTAGATAGAACTAAACTTCACTCAGAAGTTCAATAAACTGTTATAAAATTGACCTTTTATAAGATAAATGAACTTTTAAAAAACTCGGATTACTTACATACAATACATTAAAATTACATACTTACATACAATACGGTAAAAAATAGATAAGAAATATTAAATTTGATCAGAAATGATTACTATGAGTTGAAGAATATAAGAGAAGTAAATTCTGTTATAATATTTTATATGATAAGGCAAAATTCAAACACTTACTTCAATGTGTTTCTTTCTTCCAGAGTACTTGAATTCAACTGAAACAAAGGATAGAAATATATTTATTAGTTTATATCTATTTCTATTTATTATTTTAACTTAAAAAAAGTTAAGAAAAACTAGTTTACAAAACGAGTAACTTATATAAATATAAATAAATCAGTGATATTTAAATTATACAGGCGAGCTAATGTTAGATTGCGCTTAGTTCTTGACAGTTCAGCCTTGATTTACCTCGTGATGACGGAAAATTTCAAAATTTGAATTTTTTTTGGTTATTTCCTGTGCTTGATAATTCTCTCTACGAGCTGCTTCATATTATACATATACCTTGACAAGCGTATCGATATGAGAAGAATAAACTGCTTGGTTGTAAAAAATCAATGCCAATAAAACATCATTTTTGTTCCTTTCCTGGTATGATGGATTTATATAACAAAATGCTCTAATCAATCTACATGTTGTACTCTTTAACAAAATTTAATATCAGAGGTAAATTTTCTTGTGGATATCAATCATATTATCTGTTCTAATATATTACAAAACTAATACTGATTTTAAGCTGATTCATCAGTGATTCGATGAAAAACATTTTCAATATAAAATAGGAATATTCTGAAGTCTTAAAGGGGAAACTTAGGCTTAAACGACATCAAAAATAGCACATGCAGTGGCCATGTATTAGATCCACTGGCTATAAGAACGAAAGCTATGTTCTCCTGCAAGAAGGTATTTCGTAATACGTTTTTTTCTTTGGCTTACAAAAGTGTTATTGCTGCTGCGGTAATACCAATTATAATATATGGATCAGTTGTGTGACATAAAAAAAAAGTTTATATTGATAACTGGCTCAATCACTACATCCAGGAATGAATTACCAATAAACATTTCCAATATAGACATTTATATTACATCTAAATCGGGCATTATATCCCCAAGAAGTTTGATATTATAATTACTATAGTAAAACTAAGTGTAGGCCACTCCAGTTTTTACTTTACTATAACTAAACTATAGTTTTACGAAAAAATTTCGGTCTCGAGATTTTGACGAAACAACATGTCTTGAGATACAACAAGTCGTTTTACGAAGTTTTTTTGATGATGTCTGTGTATGTGTGGGTGGGTGAGTAGTGTCCAAAGATTGTGGCCACATAACGGACCAGAATTTTTGATGGATCAAATTGAAATTTTACACAAAAATGGGTTTGATAGTGTAGATGAGCCCTATTGTTTGGAAGCAATTATGCATGACGGGAAAGTCACTTTTTTTGCCAACATTTGTTTTTAGACATTTTTTCTCCTAAACTGCTAATTCTAAAGTCTTTAAAATTTTGTATTATCTTTAAGGTTATAAAAGCAATAATTCAAGCAGTTAATAAAGTAGACATCATCGAAAAAACTTTATAAAACTATTTCGGGGACCTCAAAATATGCAATTTCATCAAAATCTCGAAATCGAATTTTGTCACGATCACTATACTTTTTATTATAGTAAAACTATTTCAATTAACACATTGTAACATAGGTCAAGGGTGAAGTGTGAGAGGACAGCGAGATACAGGGCGTGAGAGTGAGCAGGAGAAGAAAGAAAGAGCGTGATATGAGTATATAGAGAGGGGGGGGGTGTGACAGAGATGAAGTGAGAGGGGGAGCGAGAGAGAAGATGGTAAAGAAAGATGGAGGCAAGCTGGAGGTTTTATATCAAGCTAGATAATTGCATCTATCATTGTTTATAATCATCTGGTATTTCTTTTATTAACTAAATAATTATCTTTTTTTTTATATCCATTTCAAGGATTGTTCATCATCAAACAGCAACGAGTTGAAGACCTCTGAATTTAAAGATCTATACTCTAAATAATTAAATTTTAGACGATTTATGCAAAAAGTTTAAAATCATAATTAATAGAAGTGAATATCTTAGAAGGGAGTAGTTGAAAAGTAGCATAAAATTCGTAGAGGAGATAAACAGATTAATTGCAATAACTTAGTCAAATTATATAAAACAACTGGACTAAGAAATTTAATTATATATTGTTAATTTCATTGTAATAAATTTTATTTAAGATTTGCAAAGAAATTATTTTAGATCAGCTTTATTAATTCTAAATTTAAACTAAAAATTTACATGCACTAACACTTTATTTTGATTTTGATACAAAAAAAAAGGAAAGTAACTATCATTTAAGTTTTATTACAGGTATTTTGTAAAAAATATTGTATACAATGAATGTGAATGTATATATAAAGAAAATAATGAAAATTAATATCATAGGACATGATCTATGGAGAAATAGGTATACCTCGGTACGATGAGACATAGTTTTGTACTGTTCTGTCTGGCGAAGCACGAAGGCGACTGACGTGTTAGGACATGAATCCAACTCTAGGGTCCAAAGTCGCCTACATTCATTCTACTAGGGAAGCTACCCCCCACTATATCTTAACTAATTGCGTCTTAATTTTGTTATGAGAGCAAATAAATTTCTCATATATTTGAATCAGAAATTGTATAAAACAATCTTCTGCTGTTTTATTCAAAAGTCAATGATATTTACGAGTTTTTCTTTCATTAGTCTGCGCACTAAAGTAAAAAAGAAAGTAGGTAAGTAAAGTAATAAGTTTAGAAGAAGTTTAGTGTAAGCATTTACTTCTTTATATTCTAAGTTTATATAAATTTATACAGGGCGTATCAAAAAAAAATCATATTTTTACTAGCATAACAAATTAAAAATAATAATTATATTTTAATTTAAAAAATCAAAACATTTTTCATACTACTTCTGTAAATGATTTAATTTATTTCATCTATTAATAGTCGGTTAATAATACAGTATATTTACTTTACTATAAGTAAAATATAGTAGTCAAGATGAATTTGATTTGAAGATTTCTAATTATTTATATTTTTGTAGTCCCCTGAATGAATGCTGCATTTTTTCGATGTCTAAGTGTATGTGGGGAGGTTATTTTATTAAAAAGTTTGTGACCATGCTAGTAGTCAAGTCAGACATAAAATTGTTAAATTCAACTAATTCTAGAGCATTGAAACTTTGCAGTTATTATGGAAATAAAATTAAAAAATAGCATTAACAGAAAAAAATTAAAAAATTTTTCAATAACCGAAAATGTTAGTTTCACTATAGATTGTAAATTTTATTCATGACAAATATGAATAGTTTTGGTTATGATAAGACTATAACTTTTTATATATATAAACGTGCGTTACAGAACGTTGTTACAGTGCGTTGTAAACCAGGTTTGAATTTAAAAAGATAGGGTTGTTCTGAATGGTTAGAAATTAATTTACCTTTGACTATTTTTTATTATTATTTTTATTTTAAATTATTATTTATACATCTTTATTCCAATCATCCTCATCATTATTATTATTTAAATGTTTATTATTTAAATGTAAATATTTATTATATTCCTCGATTTTCTTTTGTTTCAGTTATTTTAATCTTAATTTTAGTCATTATTATCTTTTAAGTTTTTATTATTTATATTTCCTAATCTTCTTCATTTTCACTTTCTATTTCTTAGCTCTTGGCTTATTCTTAGTTAATTTGTCTTACCTTAATTAACACTTTTGGTCTCAACTAAATTATAATATATATATATATACAGGTTTGATTAAATAATACGCCATATTTACGGTTGATTAGTTTCCTTGTGTATTTCTCAAGGGATCTGAATAATCTTCTTGTACAAACATCTAAATTGAATAGAACATTTCCAATGGTTTCATTGTATTTACATCTTGCATTTACACTAATTTTACTATTGTCACAACAGTCACAACTAGTACTATTACTATTACTACTACTACTATTATCACTACTACTATTTTCACTACTATCGACATGTTTCGACTGCTCGTCAGTCATCTTCTGGATAAGGAGGTTCTTTGCTGAGTTGTTGGTATTTACTGCAGTTTTTGATCAGCTACGAGTGGTCTAATGGTGGGTTTCGGTAATCAGTTTCTGATTGGCTGGTTGTAGGGATGGAGAGGGCATGGTTATGCAGGTACTGTTATCTGGTGGCCAGCAGATGAAGTTATTGGGGCCAAGAGCTTGAGCACCCTGCTACTACTATTAAGTTGAGTGTTGAGAGTCGGTTTCCTTTCCTGTATTAAAATGGCTTCCAGAATTAGCAATTTTTGTGGATCCTTTTCCTTTAGTATGATTGTTGTATTATTCACAAGGTCTTCCCTTCGAATATTGGTTTTATGAATAGATTCAGCATGGTTTCGAGGAGCACCTCCGGCTAAGTGCATAGTAAGTCTCCGTGATAGGGAAGTAGTAGTCATGCCAATGTACGAATTGTTACGGGTTTCACAGTCCCCGGTTCGACAAGTGTATTCGTACACTAGGCCTGCTTCCTTCAACGGAGAGTCCTTGGGCTGGTTGTTGTTCCTCATGATTAAGTTTCTTATTGTTGGGCCCTGGTAGTATATGTTGAGTTCTATACGATCTTGGGGGTTGGTACATTTTACATTATTCTGGATGATGTTTTTTAAAATCCTCTCGTCTGTTTTATAGTGGTCACTGAATTGATTTTTGTAATATATTTTGTGCGTGGTGCCTGTAGGTTCAGTTTCTTCGTTTCGAGTATTTTTCTTGGTCAGGTATTGCCGTAATAATTCTTCGAACAATCCATTGGGGTACCCATTATTTATTAGCGCCTGTTTGATGGTTGCAATGTCTTGGTGGAACATCTGCCAATTAGAGGCTATCTTGAAGGTTCTTTGGATGAGGGCTTTAACAGTATTTTTCTTATAACGCAGGGGACATTCACTGTGGTAGTTGAGATTTGTATAGGAAAGCATCCAACACTATGTCGTTCCTCAACTACCACAGTGAATGTCCCCTGCGTTATAAGAAAAATACTGTTAAAGCCCTCATCCAAAGAACCTTCAAGATAGCCTCTAATTGGCAGATGTTCCACCAAGACATTGCAACCATCAAACAGGCGCTAATAAATAATGGGTACCCCAATGGATTGTTCGAAGAATTATTACGGCAATACCTGACCAAGAAAAATACTCGAAACGAAGAAACTGAACCTACAGGCACCACGCACAAAATATATTACAAAAATCAATTCAGTGACCACTATAAAACAGACGAGAGGATTTTAAAAAACATCATCCAGAATAATGTAAAATGTACCAACCCCCAAGATCGTATAGAACTCAACATATACTACCAGGGCCCAACAATAAGAAACTTAATCATGAGGAACAACAACCACCCAAGGACTCTCCGTTGAAGGAAGCAGGCCTAGTGTACGAATACACTTGTCGAACCGGGGACTGTGAAACCCGTAACAATTCGTACATTGGCATGACTACTACTTCCCTATCACGGAGACTTACTATGCACTTAGCCGGAGGTGCTCCTCGAAACCATGCTGAATCTATTCATAAAACCAATATTCGAAGGGAAGACCTTGTGAATAATACAACAATCATACTAAAGGAAAAGGATCCACAAAAATTGCTAATTCTGGAAGCCATTTTAATACAGGAAAGGAAACCGACTCTCAACACTCAACTTAATAGTAGTAGCAGGGTGCTCAAGCTCTTGGCCCCAATAACTTCATCTGCTGGCCACCAGATAACAGTACCTGCATAACCATGCCCTCTCCATCCCTACAACCAGCCAATCAGAAACTGATTACCGAAACCCACCATTAGACCACTCGTAGCTGATCAAAAACTGCAGTAAATACCAACAACTCAGCAAAGAACCTCCTTATCCAGAAGATGACTGACGAGCAGTCGAAACATGTCGATAGTAGTGAAAATAGTAGTAGTGATAATAGTAGTAGTAGTAATAGTAATAGTACTAGTTGTGACTGTTGTGACAATAGTAAAATTAGTGTAAATGCAAGATGTAAATACAATGAAACCATTGGAAATGTTCTATTCAATTTAGATGTTTGTACAAGAAGATTATTCAGATCCCTTGAGAAATACACAAGGAAACTAATCAACCGTAAATATGGCGTATTATTTAATCAAACCTGTATAAATGAAGGACTGCTTCCTAAATATACTAATATATATATATATAAATGATTAAACCATAATATGAAAATGGGGAAACAAGACTAAAATCTTTCAACCGTAACAAGCGGTCTTCGTCAGAGTCAAAAACCCAACGACGTTTACGGTGGAAAGATCTTAGTCTTGTTTTCCCATTTCATATTGTAGTTTGATCATTTATTGTTATTTTACGTGTTTATGTGAAATTCTTTTATCGATATATATATAAGCTCAATAACTCTAACATTGAGTAGATTTCTATAATGTTTGGGAGAAAACTGATAAAATATAGAAATGATGAGATTAGGGGCAAAAACTCAACTTGATTTCCCTACGTTTTGTCACCAAAGAAACTTGAAAGCAATGAAGAAGGTAATGTCATTCCAATCCCATCTAGTTGAGGTCAACTTTTTTGTAGAGGTTTTTTTTTGAACTAGCCTAAAAAAAAGATGGCAAGTACCCAACATATAAAATCGATAACTGAATGGAATGTAATATGTCCAATGAGAAACTCGCGCTCGTCTGTTATAAACAAGAATGGGTAGTTGTATACGCAACAATAAAAATATTTATTAATATTTAATTAATACCTCATTAACTAATTACTTTGTCATTATACTTGATAATGAAGTTTGAGCAAACTTGTTTACATAATGTTCATTTTAGAACACGCCATATATTTGAAGTTGTAAATCAATTCGACTAAATTATTGCTTAAGTTTTAGAACAAGATGGCGTTACTGCTAACTTCTGTAATGTTTTCACTGTCACCTAACTTTTATCACCTAATTATGCATGTTTGTTTCCAACGCTCACAGTTATAGGTTTTTAACATTATTACTGTTCTTGGAGGGGGATGGTGGGAGTGCAACTCATTTGTTATTCGCCACCTATTTTAATTATAGGTGAGCTGTATTACAGGTTGATTTTATGTCGGGAGTGGTCTTAAAGTTGATTTTAGATTAGGTTGCAGTGGCAGTCTAACAAGAGAGGATATATAGATGGTCATTAGCCCTTTGTAATACCACACAGTCAACAGTCTACATGTTGCCATGTCATTGATTTCAGATCAAAGCGTCAAATAGACTCTGAGTAGAGCTCTTTAACGAGTACTTGACATCGTACAGGATCAGGCTCGACGGGTTAACGTCCTATTCGAGGGACGAAGTCCTCAAATTTAATCACCGTCCACGTCATCAAGCAAGCCCAGCAAGACGTATACGAGGTCAATTAATCCTTAGTAAATGGAAAAATCAGTGCTTTTAAAAAGCTCTTGGGCTCCGTTGAGATGCTTCAACTGAATCACGAAGTGTTAATATCCCGTCACATTTAGTAAGTTGAAATCACAGTGTATAGGTTAGCTTTCACTGGCAGTCACATAAGAGAACACACTAAGACCTAAGTCTTAATAAATCAAGAGTCAGAGTGGGTATTGACATTACAATTCAGAGATGAACTCATTGCCACTGGGCTACCTTGGTCCCTAAAAACCGTTGACCTTACTCAAGTTTATTATAACAGGGGATCTTTAATGGGTCACTGACATAGCACCTCTTCTGTATCTACAGGTTTATCTTCTCTCACAGGGACGTCATGGGAAAAATTTCCCATTACCAATTATATTGGTAAATTACATTGGTTCTCTGAAGTTGTGGTTTTAAGTTCAGGTTTTGGTTTTTCATATTTGGTTTCAGTTCTATTATCTTAAGGGCTTCAGCAATTTGTAGTCTATTGTGATAATTTTCATGGTATAAAACTTTAGTATTTTTCACCAGCATTTCTCTAGTTAATTTAACCACCTGCACATAAAACCACAACTTCAGAGAACCAACCAATGTAATTTACCAATATAATTGCTTAATAGGAAACTGTGAGATCCTAAAATCAAAATACGAGTACATTGGTTCAACAACAACCATTTCAAGAAGACTTACAATGCATCTGTCTGCAGAAGCCCTAAAAGAACAACCATGAAAAAACATAGAACAAAATTAACTAGAGAAATGCTGGTGAAAAACACTGAAGTTTTATACCATGAAAATGATCCCAATAGACTACAAATTGCTGAAGTCCTTAAGATAATAGAACTGAAACCAAATATGAACAACGAAACTACAGGATTCAACAGGACGTTAAAACTATATTCTAGAACAACGCAGGAACACGAACTAAGATTGAAGACCCAACAGATGGAACCTAGAGACATTTTATGAAGTTAAGTGGTACACCTGATTATAACAGGTGGCTAAAAGTGCTCCAAACAAAATGTTTATTTAGGTAATAGAATTATTTCTGGACGTTATGGAAGATTATACTGTTAATTTAAGAAATGTATAGTGTATATAGTGGTAGTTAGTAGGACTAAGTTGTTTTTTTTTATATGAATATGATTAACTCTGAAGATGGTCAAGAAGACTGAAACATGTAAGTTATAAAGAATAAATCATTTGGAGGACTAGTATATTTAGTACCAGAAATATTTAAAACAAAGGTGAGAAAACTTGAAAGATGACAATGAAATTTATTCATGTCACAGTACAAAGGTCGTTCAACAAAACATATATATATATAGTTCAATGTAGTAAAGCAACATAGAGAAATCAAAGGTACACACTTACAGTCTCCAGTTTTTGGTTTGAACCGTCTTCAGGAGAGATAAGAGGGGGAATCCAAGCGCACTGGTTCAGGGACGAGAAATAAGAGAGGGAAACCAAGCGCACTGGTTCAGAGACGTTCAAACCAAAAATTGGAGACTGCAAGTGTGTACTTTTGATTTCTCTATGTTTCTTTTTCAACATTGAACTATATTTGTCCGTTTCGGATCGTATTTTCAACGAAAAAGTATATATATATATATTTGTAAAAGTTGGAAGCAGTCCTTCATTTAAACATATATTGTTAAATAACGCCCCATTTTTGGCTTGTATTTGTTTCTTACACAATTTCTCCAGTTTCCGGAATTCCTTCCTCGCCTCTTCATTAAAACTATCACCAATAATAAAATCATATCACCAATCATAAAGCTAGGATCATATAACATATCACCAATATGATCATAAAATCATATCACCAATATTGCTAGTCGACAAGTGTCGAATGTACCATATTCATCATCAGGACAATAATGAGAATAATAGTAGGATTAATAATAATAGTTTATATATATAGAGGTGGATTACTCTTGGAATGTTCACAGGACATCGCCCTGGATCACGGGGCACTATGGGGGATTAAAGTAGGGTGGTTGGACTCAACTACTACCTGGCTAATCTGGTTTGGCCTGTTGGAAAATAGTTTCAGAATTCGAAATATATATATATATATATATATATATATATATATAACAAGATTTCACAATATACACGTGAAATAACAATCAATGTTTAAACCACAATATGAAATGGGTTAACAATCTGAGATCAGTCAACCGTAACAACTGGTCTTCATCAGAATCAAAACCCAGTGAGTTTGTAGAATCAATGGAATATTACAAATATATCAAACGATTACGAGAAAACAACACGTAGGATGAACAGCGGAACTCACTACAAAATGTATTTTGATTAGAACAGATTTGTCAAGCTCCTGGTAGAGAAGGTTTCAGCTGGTCCAGGGCGTGAATGCTCTTCTAATATAGACATTCATTGTCGATTTCTTATACCTAATCGGGTATTCAGTAATCCTCTTAAGACATAGGCCTATGATAGAAGGTTTTCGGTCGTAAAGTTCTGGTTTATTTGGCTTACTAAAACAACCAGAAAAGGTAACTGTCCACTTATCCTATTTTTTATTGTAAAGGCAGGATTCCTGTTGAGGTGTGAAGGTCTCTGTTTTAATTCATCAGAACTGTCTGTTAGGACGAAGATGTCATGTATGTACCTTGCATAGATGGCCAGTTTCTTTTTTTAACTTGTTCCATTCGTCCCATCAAACAATTTGCAAAAGAACACCGAGGGAGGCCCCATTTAAAAACCATGTTATCAAGATTAGAATCAATTCAAATGTTGCCTGACGAAGGGTAGTTGTCATGGTTGAAACACTTTAGTCCGATTTCTTAATCCCCTACAGTAGTTTAGACATTAATTTGTAATTCACATGTTATATATCTGTTACATGCAGGTAATAACAATTTGTTTAAACGTATCCATAAAACTGATGTAATGAAGTTATATTTGATGGTTAGGACGGATTGTAATTTAAACTGTAGGCCTATTTGATTGAGATTAAGGACTACAGCTGTTCTGATAGTGTCACAAAAGGGAACTATCAAGGATCAATAGAAGGAGTTTAGTTGATAGACTAGTCGCAAGAATGCGCTCAAACCAGTCTCGCAAGCTTTAAACCGTCAATCAAACATCCACTTTATTGTGATGATTAATTTAGTTACTTTAATTTTATTACAGTTCACTCCAAATTAAATCTGGTTCTTTTATTAATTTGCCTATCTTATGAGCTAATCGTAATTCAAAACAAATAAAGGATGTTTATTTATATAGGACTAATTAGGATTAATATGAAAAACAAAACTTTAAAGCTAAATCCTTAGAATTTTTCAAACAAAAATCCTAAGGTTTGGTACTGGACACACCGAGATTCTCCAAAAACAAACACCTACATAAACAAGTGAAGCTGGGACCACTCAATGTTCGTCATGCGACTGGGGGAGAGCGATGATGAAAAAAGTCAAGAGTTTGCATAAATTATATATATATAATTTATATAAATATATATATCAACGTCAAAACAACAGCAAAAAATCAGAAAAAATATGACCTTTCAACTGTAACAAACTCAATCGGGTTTTTGACTCTGATGAAGACCGCTTGTACGCTTGAAAGATCTTAGTCTTTTTTTCCCAATTCATATTGTGAATGTCGATGTGAATGTCGAATGTCGATTGCGAAAATGTCGATTACATATATATAAAAGGAAGAAAGGTCCTTTAAGATAAATTATCAAATAATAAAGAAAAAAAAAACCGGAGAAACTCAACAAAACTCACGGGGGGTCTGCTCTGACAAGCACAGTTTTTCTTCCCCTAATGACGACGAGGTCGACATTTTTTTTTTAGTTTTTTTTTGTTAGAGAAACAAAATGTTTAGTTTCTCTTTTAATTCTTCCTCTGTTTCACTGTTTATATTTTTTTGTTGTTTCTTGTTACTTTCCCTTATCGAAAACTACACGAACAAGCCAGCTTGAAAATATATACTTTATTTTGTGTATTAAAGATATGCGTCGTCATACGCACGACTCATACATACATACATACATACATACTCATATATTCCTAACTCATTAGATGAGCTCAACACGATAAATCATCTGAGAAAGGCCGTGATGATTCCTTTGACATTGTCTACAACAGAGGTTCCCAAAGTGGGTTCCGCGGAACCCAGGGGTTCCTTAATGGACTGTCTGGGGTTCTGTTAAAAACATTTAGTAAAAACAATTTTCTAAAATTTTTTTTTGTGGGTATCCATTTATTCTATATTTCTTGTGAATGATAAAACCGAATAATGTTTATATCTACATACACCCATAAGTAGAAGTGGTAAAAATTTATTCATATTTAGGATGAATCACTAGTCAGTTTTAGGAACTATCTGATTCCTGAATTTTCTGCTATTGCAAAAGTAGCACTTCACACATTGCTGCCATTTCCCACTACCTACTTATATGAAGCTGTATTTTCCCTTTAAACTGCCATAGAAACCAAACGCCGAAGTAGACTTAATGCTGGGACTAACTTGAGAATCAAACTCTCAACTATAAAGCCAAAAATGATTACAAAACAAACTCTGTGTTAAAATTGCAAGTAATTCTGTTTTATGTGTTATGCACTTGTGAAAAATATGAAAATTAAAATCTTTTAGTTTTGAATTTTTATTCGAAAAATACACATTGCAGTAATATTACTTTTTTATTTATTTTTAAACATATATACTAGTTAATAAGGCATATGAAAATATTTATATTATGATTGTATGAAATCATTAGACTCGGGGGTTCCCGGAAAAGTTACTGGAACCAAAAAGGGTTCCGCGTCGAAAAAAGTTTGAAAAACTCTGCTCTACAGTATACCTATATGAAGGCGGGTTTTTCACCTTAGCAGTGATGAATCAGAAAGCTAGATCCTGACTGTCTGTAGAAGCGACTATACCTGCTTCTTTATCCAATATGATTCCTAGACTCACAGAACTGTGTTTTCCAAAACAAGTTCACCCATCTAAACAATTAAAAGAAAAAATTAAAACCCTAGAAGTTTTTTTTTTTTTTTGAATACTTTCGATCCTTTAAACTTTACTCTAAATTTGAATAACCGAACAAATTTATTTAAATTACTACTTTTCCTGTTAATATTCCTTAATTCCTTATTTACCAAAAAGCTTAAAAAAACAGGGCCCAGAATATTGCTTAAGGGGTTCTAAATTTTCATTTTTTTTGTTTGTATGTTATTAGACTTACTATCAATAGGGAGGTAGACTGAATTATGATAAATAAAAAATTAAAAATTTTTTACGGGTTGTGGTCGTCTAAAAGTTGTCCAAAATTCGTCAAAACACTGATTTCATTAATTAAATTTTTAATGTTGGTAGCATATTTTGCCGTGTTTGGCCTATGACATTTCAATATAATGGGCGCGTTGCTTTCAAAAAATCAGTGAGCCCTTGAAAGGTCTTTTTCTACTGAATACCTATAATTTAACAATGAAATGAAACAGGTATCATTTGGGATTAAATTAAAAACCTATGATTGAGCAAATAAAGTGTTTTCTAATTTTTTTGTTTCTTTCTTTGATATTAATAAGGAAACAAATGTATTTATAATAATTCATAAAAAAATTACACTATTTGTAGTTGAGGTGAAAGTACCTGATGACACACTTTCTTTTTCCTTGGGTCGAGGGGGAGTGACTGATAGGGCGGAGGGGGAGAATAATTGTGTTTTTTAAGTCAAAAAATAAGGACAAGCACTATTATAAAGAAATAACATCTTACTCCAAAATTTGGGTCAGGCTAGCTCAGTGATTACGTGCTCACCATTGAACTGATAGGACCGGGGTTCGCTCCCCACCTGGCCCTCGATTTATTCACGCGGGAGGTGAATAAATCTGAGAACGTCGTCCCTCGGAGAAGGACGTTAAACTGTCGGTCCCGAGCCTGTACGATGTCAGGTACTCGTTAAAGATCCCTACTCCCACTGTAGAATCAATCTTCATTGTGTGGTATCACAAAGAGCCAATGCTCAACCTACGTGTGTTCCCCTGTGGGACTGCCACTGCAACCTAACCTAACCTACTCCAAAAGTTATTTTTTAATATATCTCGACTGGTTTTTGAACTTGTCCATTATCAAGAAAAAAAAAAGCTGAAAGTTATCCAATTATTTTGGCAATAGAAAAAGACAATAAATCGACCTTTATCTTGATTTGATATGAAGACAATAATATGAAGGTAATATCGATTACTGTTTTTCTACAATGATAATAAAATAAATGATAACGAGTTCGAAACTTGAGAGGAGAGGGGGGGGGACGTTACGAATAGGACAGTGAATATTTAATATTAATTACTTATTACTTATTAATTTATTAATTATTAATGTAATATTTATTATTATTTAATACATCGAACTTCAGATTTTATAGCCCAAGAGCATCACGGGTTCTTTTAATAATATTCATCAAAAAAAAAAAGACGGAAATTAATTCAAATTGGGAGCAGTTAAGAAAAATGCTGAGAGGTTGTTGTTACTGACTTGGGTTAGGTATACACTGGGGTTGACTATGCTCTGAAACCACAAGTTGATTGCATAGATAGGAAATCCCTTGTGCCCAGCGCCTCGTCTTGTGGAACGACACAGGTGTAGTGGAACAGAAAGTGAAATTATTGACATCCGTAGCTATGCGGCTGTAGCAGGCCATTACGGTTTGAACGAACTGAGAGCACAGTTCATAAGCGAAGATTCGCAAACGCTTCCATGTCTTCTAATACAGATAAAAAACGTGTCCTGATACCGCGAAAATATTTATATTATCTCTATATATAAAGTTCGTCAGTTTGTTTTGTTTGTTTGTTTGTACACCCATTCTCCGTGGATATAGAGACCTAAAATTATAATATATATTATTTATTACCTGAATAATGTTAAAAATAAGAAAATTATCGCTATATTCCCAAAATTGGAGCCAGGGTAGCAAGTGTCTTGCGTGCTCACCGATGACAGTAGTAGTGCAAATGATTTATATACTAAATGTAACAAAAATTTTCTTTTTTAATTTAATATTTGCGTAATATAAACACTGGTAATAAATTAAAGGTATAGAGCCAGAGTAGCTCAGTGGCTTGCGTGCTCAACGATGACAGAAGTGCAAATGTATTATTAATAACTGTAACAAATATATAATAAACTATTACATTAAATGTTAATGTAAACCGCAAACCAAACCGCAATGTTAATGTAAATATACCGCAAACCAACTACCACCGACGCAACTATACATAAATCATCACTCCACCCACCACAACAAAAAACATCCGCGTATAGATATATGATTGATAGATTACTAAACATACCCATGAATGCAATTAACTATAATAAGAAATTAAATACCATAAAAACAATAGCAAAAAATAACGGGTATAAGGAAAAAATTATACAAAGAATAATAAACGAAAGAAGAAATAAACACAATACTAACAGTACAACACCGGGAGTAACGAACAGATATGCATCTTTAACTTACATAGGTAAACCTAGCGAAAAAATTGCGACTCTTCTAAGAAAATATTCATTAAAAATAGGTTATAAAACGAATAACACTATAAACCAAATCACAGACAACACAACAGAGAACAAGCGAAAAAAGCGGAATATACAGGATTAAATGCAAAGATTGCGGTAAAAACTACATCGGGCAAACGGGAAGGACACTAAAAGATAGATTCAAAGAACACATTAAAGACTACACCAACAACACAAACAGATCAAACTATGCACACCACTTAAACAAATTTGGACATAACCCAGACAGTATGGAAAACACAATGGACTTACTACAGACGGGACAAAAAGGACAACGAATGAACATACAGGAACAAATAGAAATATATAAACATAAAATGACAGACAATATAATCAATGAACAAACAAACCACCAAACCGACATTTTAACAAAACCACTAATAACATTTAAAAGACGACACAAGGAACTGGAAATAGATAATGAAATAAGCAATAAAAAAAAAAACATAGCAATTAAAGAAATAGGAAAAAAAATACCTACACACACACACTGATTACACAATGTAGATGCTATATATAGGTAGGTTATAGGAAAACAACATTCACAGTCAGTTAGGTGCTCTTGAAGATGGGATCCAGGTGGACCCGAAACCGGTCGAGCTTTACAGAGACTTTACGAGGTATGACGGAATGTATTATTACTAATTCTAATATTACTAACCTCAGTGGAACTAACCCAATAACTATATATAAGAATATGTTTCTATGCCTTAATAACAAGAAACAATAATTAACATTATCCCTGTTAATCATGTTCAGTGAATTTATTTCAATACCTTTTGTTATAATTTCTGAGTGACACAATGGGTCACGTGTAGTCTAGTATTACATATTATGCATACTTTTGAATCATTAATTGTTATTGCATGAATTTATTCCATTGAATATGTATTTGTTCATATTATATAGACATATACCTGTACGTAAACATAAGTCAGGCAATCAATCCTATTTCCGGAAATTCTACGTTTGCAGGAGGTCTCGGTTTAAATTAACTCTGACAAACGAAATTTCACTGCTGTAATACAAATACCCTTCGTCGTACTAACAATAATATTATTTAAATATTATGATATCATTATATTTGGAAATATTTGGTTTCATTCAAACCGAATACACCATAGTATAACAGAAAAAAAAAGGCCTTTAGTCAGGAATAATAAGGTTTCAAAAAGTGTTTTGCAAGAATGGTACATTAAGAGTAAGCTTTAGGGGGGGGGGGGGGGGGATTGAAGAGATCTGGGATTGGGGGAGGGGGTATACCCCCTCCATAATGTCCTCTCGTAATGGACCACCCCTCTCAACCACTATTCCCCTACTACCCTTAATTTCCCTTTCTAACCAAATTGACCTCTTTTTTTTAAAAAAAAACCGTTGGTCCTCATTAACAATCCTTAAAATGTAACTGAAAATCATTATAATTACACCCCTTGAATTACATTACAAGGTGAAAATACGCCCGTAATCAAATTTCATCTACTAACTTAATTTTCTTTAATCATCCTTATACTTTACACGAACTAACTTAAACCTTTTTTTTTCGTGTTTGCTAATAAATGAAGAATAATTTTTTTAATGCATTTAACCAATATATATACATATATATATATATATATATATATATATATATATATATATATATATATATATCAGTTTGCTTCTCAACGCGAGTACTTCGCACTTCTTCGAAAGTGCGATGACGACGGATGTCGAAATATCGAAGTGAGTTCTGTAGTGTCTTTCTGTGTTCTTTTCTATGTGTTAAAGTATATATATATATATATATATATATATATATATATATATATATATTTCTAACGTAGTGCAATCAGATATTATTATATCAGATATTATGGTATTTACTCATTGTAGGGTCAAAAGCTAATGAAATGGTCTCCATATATAAAAATTTAATGGTATAAACAACGCTTTTCGAACACGTAGTGTTCTTCCTCAGGCATTAACTAAAAAATACAATGTCACCAGAGAGTTATCTACAGTACAAAGTAAATATAGTACAGGTATAGTACATAGATAACTCTCTGGTGTCATTGCATTTTTTAGTTAATGCCTGAAGAAGAACACTACGTGTTCGAAACGCGTTATTTATACCAAATTTATTTTTATATGTGGAGACCATTTCATTAGCTTTTTACACTAGAAGTATATATATATATATACAAATTTTTTGCCAATTTTTCTATGGATGATTTTTTGATTTAACTTCTCGAGTTTTCTGATCTCACACTTCCATGAATGAAGTGTGAGAGTACTAAATGAATGGAAGTGTGAGATCAGAAAACTCGAGAAGCTAAAACGAAAAATCATCCATAGAGAAATTGGCGAAAAATTTAATTGTGTATGTATTAATGAAGTTCTGCTACCTAATTACACTAATATATATATATATATACTCGTATATATATATATCAATGATCAAACCACAAGTGTCGTTTTTGACTCTGACGAAGGCCGCTTGTTACGGTTGAGAGATCTTGGTCTTGTTTTCCTCCATATGGTGGTTGATTTCCTTCATATTGATTTTCATATTGTGGTTGGATCATTGATTGTTAATTCACGTGTTTATGTGAAATCTTTTATATATATATATATATATATATATATATATAATATATATATATCAGTTCAAAATACAAGAAGAGTAACACACAGAGTAAAGAAACACACTTATAAATTCAAATTTTTGGGCAATCCGTCATCAGGAGAAAAGAGAAAGGGAGACTAAGCACGTTGTAGATGCAACGGCAAGTAACCGACCCGGCAATCGCCAGTGCTGCTCCCAGTACCCGGTCTTAAAGTAATAGAATTAAGAGAAGATAAAACAGAAATTCAGATAAGCAGTACAAGTTGGACAAATATAAAAGAATCAAAGGGAATTGGAGAAAAAATTAAAAGAAATAAAAAAATAAAATAAACATGGAAGTGTATATACATAAAAAAACTATAGAAAAATACATAAATTAAATAAAAAATTGTAAGCAACAAAAAACAAACTGAATTAATCATAAATAATAATAGAGAAAAGAAAAAATAAATACATACAATACAACCATACCGTCCGTACCATACATTACATACATACATTATATCTGTAATAATAAATAAAAGGTAGAGACTAGATAAAAAGATAAGCATAGCAAGCTAGTTGAGAATAAGAACCTATAAAAATAAAATAAGATAGAACAAACTAATAATAAAAGGATAAAGGACAGAAGAAATATATACAAAAAATACGAAAGAGAAAAAAATCTATATTTAATAGACAAATCTTCTCTATATTTATAGAGAAAAAATCTATATTTCTACCGCATCGTTATCAGGAGACATAAAAAGGTGAGACACTTTCAAAACAGTGATATGAATGAAGTCATATCATTCAAGATCGGTGCAGCCAACTTACGAATGGACAGGATATATACGTATATTTAGGTGGATTATGTAAACTAGGTTTGGTCAATTTTCAAAGTTCAAAAATCAAATTCCCATTACCGACGTTTCGGTTTTATTTCAAACCTTTTTCATAGGCAGAAGTGTTCATTTTTTTAACAAAAAAATGCGTTCCTAAGAAAATAACACAGTGTTCTTCATCTGAGTCTAACTCATAATCAGTATGAGATAACAATATCTTTTTAATAAGTTATCAGTATTAGTAAACTCTGACGAAGATCATTTGTTTTAGTAAAAAAATCTTAGTCATTTTCTGACTTCTTACTGTGGTTTAGACATTGATATATATATAAAATAAATAAATATTTATTTTATTTAAAAAAGTCCGCTGGACCGTTTCTTTTAATTGTATATATATATATATATATACACTTTTTTTCGTTGGAAATACGATCCAAAACGGACAAATATAGTTCAATATAAACAAAGAAACATAGAGAAATCAGAAGAACACACTTACAGTCTCTAATTAAATGGCTATTAAGTGCGCGCAGTGCACCTGGCCTCAATCTAAAGCGATAATGTCTAAAAGTTCCTTGCCTTTTCACACTTTTTTTTTTTTTTTTTTTAATAATTTATTTCATTTGTTATTATTATTTGTATTCTTAGTTTTATTTTATTTTACCATAGCTTAGTCAGTACTTTTGCTTATGTATCAATTTCCCTTATTTTTTCAATTTTTTTCTTTTTTATATATTTATTGTTTTCATATTCCATTAATTTAATGTAATTATAAATTATAAATTAATTATAAATTGATTCCTGTCTACCTTTTTTTCTGTGAACGGGCGCGCATGCGGCAACACTGTTGGTCTCCAACCGTCTCTGATCCAGTGCGCTTGGTTTCCCTCTCTTATCTCTCCTGAAGACGGTTCAAACCGAAAATTAGAGACTGTAAGTGTGTTCTTCTGATTTCTCTATGTTTCTTTGTTTATACTGAACTATATATATATATATAAATTAATAATCAACAATAACTCTTGATGTAGTATATGAATTAAATACCACAATAAACAATATATATTAATTAATGACAAATGACATTTAGCTCTCTGATGATGTTGTGATGAAAGGCCTTTGAGCATTTTAATTAATATATATTGTTTATTGTGGAATTTAATTCATTATATATATATATATATATATATATATATATAGTTCAATATAAACAAAGAAACATAGAGAAATCAGAACACACTTACAGTCTCTAATTTTCGGTTTGAACCGTCTTCAGGAGAGATAAGAGAGGGAAACCAAGCGCACTGGATCAGAGACGGTTGGAGACCAACAGTGTTGCCGCATGCGCGCCCGTTCACAGAAAATAAGGTAGACAGGAATCAATTTATAATTAATTTATAATTTATAAAATAAAATAATGGAATATGAAAACAATAAATATATAAAAAAGAAAAAAATGAAAAAATAAGGGAAATTGGTACAGAGAAATTGATACATAAACAAAAGTGCTGACTAAGCTATGATAAAATAAAATAAAACTAAGAATACAAATAATAATAACAAATGAAATAATTTAATAAAAAATGTGAAAAGGCAAGGAACTTTTAGACATTATCGCTTTAGATTGAGGCCAGGTGCACTGCGCGCACTTAATAGCCAAATATGGGCTTCTTCGGAGGCTCGTAGTGTGAGATCTTTGCTGTCAGGGGGTATTTGTCGCAGAATCTGTAACCTGTAGCACTCATTAAAAGGGAGACCGTGGCTATTGGCATGTATGGCAATGGGAAGATGGGAGCGACTATTGACTGAAGCTCTGTGATTGTTCATACGGAGACTAAGCTTGGTGGATGCTTGGCCTACGTAGAACGAATCACACTTGGTACACTCCAAACGGTACACACAGTTTTTGGAGGTACACGAGCAGTCAGTTGCAACAGGATAGAGGGTGTTATGGGGGGGAGCTGTGAAGTGTGGTTGGGGATTTATAATGGGACACGTGAGGCAACCTCGACGTCCACACAGTTGCGCTCCAGAGGGCAAACTGTTTGCCCTCGTGGAGGTTAGCTTCCTGTGTGAAAGAAAATTGCCAAGGTTGGATGACGTCTGTAGGATAGGCGTGGCGGATTAGGAAAGGTTTTGGAGGTGGGAAAAGTTCTTTAATGATGGTACCCAGTCTGTGGATACCTGGGAAGTAGGTTGTTATAAGGTAGGGAGACCCAGAGGGAGAGGAAGAGGAGGTTGATGTAGGATTGTGTGGGGTCGTGGCAGGAACCAGTCTTGTTGTTAGGAAGGGGAGAGGGTAACCTCGCTCTACAAATTTACTTTTTAGGCTATTGATATGTAGGTGTTTATCTTGTAGTCTGTTACAAATCCGGTGAATTCGTATGGAGAGGGATCTCGGAATGGATTTCTTAATGTGGGGAGGGTGGCAGCTATTGAAGTGTAGATATAAATGGGGATTAGAGGGTTTAGAATGGACGGAAGTAATGAGAGAACTATTGTTGAGGGTGATATCGACATCAAGAAAGGTAGTGGATCTGTTGGAAATGTTATGGGTAAAGGAGACTGTAAGTTAATTAGAGACTGTAAGTGTGTTCTGATTTCTCTATGTTTCTTTGTTTATATTGAACTATATTTGTCCGTTTTGGATCGTATTTCCAACGAAAAAAAGTATATATATATATATATATATATGAATTAAATATATATATATATATACGAGTATATATATTGAAAAAGACGAGCCAATCCCTGTTACGTATTACTTTGGGCACTTCTTATTGGTTGTGGGTGTTTTTTCGTTAAACACGTTTCTCCTTAGCACACTCCGTCTTCTCGGCCGCCTCAGCCTTCACTCCAGGAGAGGCCTCGCAGTCCCTAGTTAATTTTCCAATAGAGTTGGATGAAGGTCTTGGCGTCCTGGCTTGAAAGTGTACCTCGTCGAACTCGGTGTTTACTATGGGCTTAGTGGATTTCATTAGATACTGGTTGTTGGTGTTTTCTGTAGATTCTATTGTTGTAGGTGTATGTAGAACCTTTCCCCGTTGGTTTCCTCGCACGCTTGGCCGCATCCGCCTTCCTTCCTGGAGAGGGCTCGCAGTCCCTACTTTAATTTCACAGAGGGCAGGAATGGCATAGGCGTCCTCACGCAGAAGAGTTCCTCGTAAGAATCTGGTCCGGGCTATGGGCATTATGAGTTGAAGTTGAGTGTGTGTGGCGTTTGTCATTAGACCCCTTTACTGCAGTGTTTTCTTGAAGAATGCGTGGCGCCTTCCTCGTGTCGTTGCGACCGGTTTCGACCGTTCCTCGGTCATTCTCAAGCTGGTGGGTGTAGTTCCTGGCTGGATTGTGCGTTATTATATGTTGAATGCCAGATTAGATATTGAAAAAGACTTACGAGGAACTCTTCTGCGTGAGGACGCCTATACCATTCCTGCCCGACGGGGAAAAGTTCTACATACACCCACAACAATAGAATCTACAGAAAACACCAACAACCAGTATCTAATGAAATCCACTAAGCCCATAGTAAACACCGAGTTCGACGAGGTACACTTCCAAGCCAGGAAGTTTATTGGAAAATTAAGTAGGGACTGCGAGCCCTCTCCTGGAGTGAAGGCTGAGGCGGCCGAGAAGACGGAGTGTGCTAAGGAGAAACGTGTTTAACGAAAAAACACCCACAACCAATAAGAAGTGCCCAAAGTAATACGTAACAGGGATTGGCTCGTCTTTTTCAATATCTAATCTGGCATTCAACATATATATATATATATATATATATATATATATATATATATATATGTATAAACTCAACCGAAACATGTTGAATCTGTATCATTAATTTTAAATACTAGTTATAAATTAGTCTACAGCTCAAAAAAGAGTAATCAATAAAAATGAACAGAGCACCAAAAGTATTGGAGAGTTAATTTCCTTACTACCAAAGAATCTCAGAAAAAAAAGGAACTTACGGGAAGAATTCACAAAAAAAGTAATCAAATATGAACTTGTCACTCTGTTGTATTATATATATATATATATACATATTTTTTTCTTTCTTACTTTGTTTGCTCCCTGTTCACATAAAGTGAAAGGCCTCAGAAGATTTATTTCTTTTCTACTTTTTTTCCTTGTGGTTTAGACTTCATTGTTAGCATCAGGTGTTTAATTTTGATTTTTCTGCATATATATATATATATATCTTGTCCCGAACTTTTGGAAGTCAGAGATTAGAAGATTGAAAAAATTAACCCAAAAAGGCGTTAGATTAGAAATAGGTATATGTTTCAACAGACCATTATATATATATATATATTATATATATATATATATATATATATATGATCAAACCACAATAAGAAATGGGAAAACAAGACAACCAAACAAGATCTTTCAACCGTAACAAGCGGTCTTCGTCAGAGTCAAAAACCCAACTGAACACTAGATGCAAGCATCTAGTGTTCAGTTGGGTTTTTGACGTTGAAAGATCTTAGTTTTGTTTTCCCATTTCTTATTGTGGTTTGATCATTGATTGTTGTTTCACGTGTTTATGTGAAATCTTTTTATATATATATATATATATATATATAATCAAAAACTAAAGTTTATCGGGACTAGGTCAGTTCTTCAGGTTCAAATTAAACTCTCTTTGCAAACGTTTTGGTCTTTATTTAAAACCTTTTTCATACGCAGAAGTATAAATTTTGAAACAGAAAAACTAAGTTTTACATTACAAATTATTGTGAGTTCTGTAGTGATTTTCTATGTTAATGTACATATACTCAGAATTGAGTTGAGTTTTTGACTCTGACGAAGACCGCTTGTTTTAGTTGAAAAATCTTAGTCTTTTTTCTCATTTTATATTGTGATTTGGGTATATATATATATTATATAATTTCCAAATCAAAAAGAGTAATAAAAAGAGTAAAGAAACAAACTTACAAAATGACATTTTTGGAAAGTCTGCCTTCACTAGAAAAGAATGAATGGGACTAAGCACGCCCGGGACGCTACGGTAAATAATCTCTCTTTTCTCTTGAAGGCAAATTTTCAGAAAATTTGAGTTTGTAAGTGTGTTTTTTTACTCCGTTTACTATTCTTCTTTATGAAAAGCAAGTTGGGTAGTCTTTCCGATTTTAAATATGTATAAAGTTCATTATAAATTAAGAAACTTAGAGAAACATAGAAATATTTCTCTATGTTTTTTTATCTACATTTAACTTTATTTTTCTGTTTCCGTATTTTTTTTCATTGCAATTATATATAAGAAGCTAAACCAATTATAAAATTAATGAAAATAGGGAAAACTATTATAAGACCTTATAAGATATTTTATTTCAAAGTAAATCATCAGCATTCTTTACAAAAAAGCCATCTGGAAAGAACTGAGAAGTGGTTTTGTTTTGTTTCTAAACAATGCTTGATGACTTCATTGATGTGCTATTATATATAATTATGGGATAGAAGAAATAACATATCCTTGCGTGTTGAAGAAGCAGGCATTGCCTAGAACTCCTCTGTACCCTACTCAATAACTGTCTGAAGGCCACATGATATTGAATAGAGGCTAAGCCCCTTCATAGATTTATCGGCCCAAGTCATAATACTTCTTGTTTTATTCAATTTAATCCTATCCCTTTTACTTTGACTATATATATATATATGTTTACACTTTTTCGATGAAAATACGATCCGAAATGGACAAATACACTTCAATGTACATAAAGAAGCATAGAGAAATTAAAAACACACTTACAGTCTATAATTTTCGGTTGAACCGTCTTCAGCAAAGATGAGAGAGGGAAACCAAGCGCACTGGTACAGAGACGGTTGGAGACCCTCTGTACCAACCCAGTCCTTCTTTTAAGCACATATTATTAAAACCGTAACCATAGTTGGCAGAAACTTGCTTCTTTATAAGTTTCTCTATCTTCCTAAATAAGGATTTCGTTGTTGTATCTAAACTATATAACAAACTTCCTACACAGTTAACAGTCAACATGTTTCAACTCTTTCATACAGCCATCTTCAGGACGAGAATGATTCTCAACAGCTTTTCCCTTAATATAAGCAAAGTAGAGTCAATTAGAGGGATTAAGGTTGTTTGTTCAAAGCTGGGGGGGTGAGTGACCTAAGGGGTCGCTGTTATTACCTGGGCCGCGTCTATTTGGCCTTGTATTCCAAATAGCTTAAGGCTCCTATGGCTGTTTTCTAACTGAATGTTGATATGGGGTTTCATTTTTTGTATACATACAGCCTCAATAATTTTATGTTTCTGTTGATCTCTTTCTCTTTTAATTATTTTAGTGCCTGCCACAATAATGTCCCTTGCCAATTTTGTTTTGTGAACTTGCTCCATGTATTTCTTGGGAGCTCCAGACATCAGATGCATTGTAAGCCTCCTTGACAGCGTAGTAGTGGTTACTCCAATGTACGAATGTTTTCGGTTTTCACAGTCACCGTAGGTACAGGTATATTCATACACTAGATTAGTTTCTTTGAGTGGAGTGTTCTTAGTTTGATTATTGTTTTTCTACCCTAGAAACTAATCTAGTGTATGAATATACCTGTATGTATAATATATCAACTGTTTGATAGAGTAGGAGTATAATGCAATCATGATTCGTTCAAATTAATAAGTTCAAAATCAAACTCTTAATGAAGACGTTCGGTTTTATCAAAAAAAATTTTTTATAGGCAGAAGTAAGAATTTTTTTAATTAAAATATTTATTTAAATAATTAAATTAAAATATAATTAAGGAATAATTAGAATAAATTTCTAATTCAAAAATTTATAGTTAAATGATTTGACCAGTCAAGATTTTTGGTTCCATTATATTATGTAAATTTCATTTTCTAATTAAAAAATCTGGAGTAGCCTACACTGTTTAATAAAAGTAAATATAATATCAAACTTCTTACGAATATAATGTAATGTCTCATTTAGGCATAGTATAAATATCTAAATGGGAAATATTTATTAGTCTTTCATTCCTGGTGGTAGTACAGATAGTGATTGATTCACTTATCAACAATATATGCTTACTTTTGTATATCACACCACTGATGTATATAATATCATCAGCTAATTTAATTTAAGATAAAGTTTCTCGTTTAAAACTTGAAAATATTCCTATTTTGCCTGAATTATGTCAGAAACAAGTAAGGAAAACTGCCGTTTTAAGATAATTTTTAATTAAAAGCATACAATAATTCATTTATGTTCTCCTGTAAGACATTATTTCTTATCACGAAATCTACACTTTTGCTTTTCAAAAATATTATTACTGCTGTGTTTATACTAAAGATATTTAGTATAATATAAATAAAGCTATTTAGGCATCAGCTGTGTGATGTATAAAAATAAGCTTATATATTGATAAGTCGATCAATCACTATCTGTACTACCTCAGGAATGAAAGACTAATAAATATCTCCCATTTAAATGTTTACATTATACCTAAAGGAGATATTATATATTACATACCCAAGAAGATTAATATTAAGTTTACTTATAGTCAAGGAGTGCAGGCCATCCCAAATATTTTAATGAACCGTTTAGGGTAAAAAAAATTTTCTGAAAACAGGTATCGTACTTTAACTTTTCGAATGTAATTTTAAAAAAATTATCTCATCTCATTCTCCATATAATGTTCTATTTTTAGGCATAGTTTTGATCCGTCAAACGGTATGGCTTGTATCGCTCTCACAAGCTTTGAGATTGAATTATAAGTCAAAAATTTTTACACTTTATTGAAAAAAAATATTTCCCGTTGTTTTAAAAATTCTGAATATATTTTTCGTTTATTCTATTTGTAAGCTCAAAGATAATGCCAAAATTTTAAAACTCTAGCATTAGTAGTTTAAGAGGAAAAAAATGTTTTCTAAAAACCCGTTTTTGTTTTTACTATCACATTGATAGTGGATCAATCACTATCTGTGCAACCTACAGGAATGAAAGGCTAATAAATATCTCCCATTCAGATATTTATACTATGCCTAAATGAGACATTTACTAAATATTATGTTTAATTAAATTAAAGTTGAGTGTAGGCCAATACAGATTTATTCTTTTACTATAGTTTGTAAAAGCAGTTCAACTAGACTTTACAAACAAGTCTAGTCCTCGTTCTTCTCTTCTTCTTGTGCTCTTCAACCTTACGGCTGTTTGAAATCTTGGCCTCAATCAGAGTTTGGCTCTGTTTTGTAGTTTATATTCTTTAATTATATATGAGTAATATTGTAACCTTCATGACATTAGGTAGTAGTTGCTGGACATACCCGCTAGGGATTGAAGGAATGAAGTGTCATGTGTTCATTCAATCTAGACAGTTGTTGCTGAAATCCTCAGTGTTTTCTTTACACAAAATTTTTTTAAAAAAATACTTAGTTTTTCTGTTTTAAAATTGTATACTTCTGCCTATGAAAAAGGTTTTAAATAAAAATCGAAAAGTTAGCAATGAGAGTTTAATGTAAAACTAAGGAATTGACCGAGTCCTGGTAATAATTTTATTTTATATATATATATATATTTCTATACTTAAGTTCCACTGGTCTTTTACTATTATATATTTTCTTAGGAAGTGTTTATTCAAAAAATTACAATATGGTTTTCTTAAAAAGATAAAATCATTTTATTTAAAATTTAAAATGAAAAACAAAATCGATAAGCCTTAAAAATGTTGTTTAAGCAATTTTTTACTTTAAGGAGGAATATAATGGAGGAAAGATAGTAGCGGGAGAGAGGGTGGCTGTGGTGGGGGGGGGGGGGGGGGGAGTGAAGTGGCTGGAATCTAGGTCAGGGGAGGGGGCGGAGGGTATATCAGGCAAATCGAATAAGCTTCGTCCAGCGTGGGAGGGCAGGGCGTATTTTACAATGGTGCTCCACTTGCAGCGAGTCCTACACATCTGAATAAAGCACGTCACATCACAGATTACTCTACACGTCACATCCAATATCTCTTACACCAATCAAAACTCAAGTATAGATATAAGTAATTTTTGAAAAAGTTTGATAGATTAAAATACGTTTTGAAACAAACTAAATTAATTTTTTTATATATTTTTTATTAAATCTGGATGTATGTGGGTGGATTGTTAGGTTAGGTTGCAGTGGCTGTCACAGAAACACACACAGACTGAACAATGGCCCTTTGTGATACCATAAAATGAGTATTCTACATTCAAACTGAGGACGGCTTGATGTCCTCCCTCAGTGACGACGTGGTCAGATTTATTCACCTCCATGTGAATAAGTCGCGGACCAGAGTGGGTATTGAACATCGAACCAACCAGTCCAGAGAAGAGTGCATTGCACCTTGGGTGCATTAGTAACAAGACTTTACAGTCAAACACGTGAAATAAAAACAATTGTATAAACCACAATAAGAAAACCAAAAGTGTAACAAAGATCTTTGAAACCAAAACAAGTTGTCTTCGTCAGAGTCTCACTCGTTTTGGATTTAAGCAATACTTTTATATTGCCTTCAATATCAGTTTGCATCAAATAGAGATGAAGTAGAGATTTAAGTATATTTATGTGTCTAAATATGTCTAAAACATGATTTTAGACAAATTCATGTCATTTTTTTCAGTTTGACAATAAACTAATGGAACCAACAGCTGCTTGCTACTTTGGCTGCTGGTAAGAGCTGGGAGTGCCTAACATCCCAAGGACCCAAAGACCTAAACCTGCCCAGAGCCGTAAGGTGGCCACCTTCCGTGTGAAGACTAGTAACGACTACGTCGAGAAACATCTGCACCGCATTCGTGTTCTACCAACCCCACAGCCTCCCCTCAGCGCGTGTCAACCGTTGCCCAACGCTTAAAGACCTGTCCAGAGCCGTAAGGTGGCCACCTTCCGTGTGAAGACTAGTAACGACTACGTCCAGAAACATCTGCACCGCATTCGTGTTCTACCAACCCCACAGCCTCCCCTCAGCGCGTGTCAACTGCTGCCCAACGCTTAAAGACCTGCCCTTTCATTTAAACTCGTCAATTTAAAAAATAATAATTTTTAATATTAAACTATTAATGAAAAATATGGTATATCCAAAAATGAGTTCTAAATAAAAAACTAATAATACATTCCACCCCTAAAACAGCATTAAAAGTAAAACTCTATAGGTTAGGTTAAGTTAGGCTGCAATGGTCTTCCCACGGGATAACACACATAGGCTAACGATTGGTCCTTTGTGATAGTAAACAATGAGCATTATACACGTTGCGAGTACTACATTTTACCTTACCCAAGTGAAGTTAGAGGAGCGATGTTTAACGGGTACCTCCATCCTACAGACTAGGCACCGATGGCATAACTTTCTCTCAGAGGGAAGACGTGGTCAAATTTTTTGTCACTTCCCGGGTGAATAAACAGAGGGCCAGAGTGGGTATCGAACCCTGGATACACCAGGCCTGAGAACAGAACGAAAGTAACTAGGCTACTCAGGTCCTGTCAAAAAAGCTAATCTGTGTAGTCGTTGAAATTTGTTATAAATAAACCTTCATCGATTTTATCATGAAATAAAATAAAAAATAATGGCACTTCTGTGATCTATGCATTTTATTTGTAATAATCACAATGTAGTTGTAATAGATTACTAGTGACAATGATAATGATAAAAACAAGGGAATTCGAAAATATATATATATGTATATATCTAAATTACGTTGTTCTTTAATTAATTTTATATTATAACAATAATAATATAAATAACCTTGCACAACACTGCAAATACAGAGCAGATTTTGTAACATCTGCTGTTGTTTAAACACAAAAATAGAGCAAATCTCAATTGAGTGAAGGGTTGGCTTTCGATTCCTGAATAATTGCCAATGCCCCTTTTCTTGATTCGAAACAATACATTCTTCTTGCCTTATTCATGAGGACCTTTTACGCTTTATTTCTTCTCCCATCTAATTGTGTAACAGGATCTCATTCCAAACTAAATACAACTCCATTACAAATGTTTCCTTTTAAACAAAAAAAATAATTTATTTTAACCCACATTTATAATTAATATTTGCAGCCGTCTAATTGATAAAACAGTTTATTATATTTTTTATTCGTGCAGTCAGTTATTGAGAAGTACTCTTAATAGGATATCACAGGCTGCATCTGCATAAAGGATTACTTGACTGGTGATTTCGTCTATGATTTCTAAGTGCCATACAATATAAATAAAGTTGAACAAAAACAAAGATAAGTAGATAAGCTAAATCAATGCATAAATAAATTAAAAAACATTGGGTCTCAAAGCATCTCTGCTACAACGCACTTGGTTCTCTCTTGTTTAAACCACAAATTTAGAAGTATAATTGAGAGGAGGTCAAAACTGGAAAGGCCTTTAATGGTTGTGCATTTTTTGACTCGTAACGGCAGAGAGGACACTCTGGGTTTGGTAGAACACCAGTATGGTGATGTTTCCCGAGGTAGTTGTGACTAGTCTTCACTGTACCTGTTTCGACTTTTCATTGTTAAAGTATAAATATACATCCGTATATTTGATGACATCTCCTTCATTTTGCACCATGGTGAAACTCAGTTCGATACCTTCATTAATTTCTTTAAAACCTTTTGTTCCTCGATTACGTTTACCTATCATACTGTCTTCACCACCATAACCTTTTTAGAGATTGTTATATATCACAAAATAATTTTTCTAGTACCCAAATCCCTATCAAGCTAACCAAATACCAACAATGTCTTCATTACAATAGTTGTCATCCATACAATTTAAAAAAGGCATTCCTTGATCTCTGTCTATTCAGTTATATGAAGTAACTATATGTTGTACTGTTTTTGTTTTCATTCTGGCCAAAATTAAGCTGTTCAGTCGGTTTTCGTCTTCTTGCCATTCCACTTCCTTTCCTGATGATGACATTAAAAGGGTTGAAAATGGAGGGTGAGTCCTAGTGTCTAATTTTCAGTCGTGTTCCTTTCTGTTTCAATATTATATATATATATATATATATATATATATATATATACACTTTAACACATAGAAAAGAACACAGAAAGACACTACAGAACTCACTTCGATATTTCGACATCCGTCGTCATCGGGAAGAAGTGCGAAGTACTCGCGTTGAGAAGCAAACTACTACTCCATATATATATATATATATAATACTTTACGGTATATATATAAAAAAATGGCAAAATAATGGCACAGAAAAAAGGAATAAAAAGCACACTTACAGATTTCTCAATATTTCGAACTGTTGTTCGTCCTCTTTTTTCTTCTAGTCTACTCCTGATGACGAACAACAGTTCGAAATATTAAGAATTCTGTAAGTGTGATTTTATTCCTTTTTCTGCGTCGTGCTTTGTGCAACTTAAAGTTTTATAGTCCTTGAAAACTATTTCTTAAATTTATTTCTTATATATATATATATATATATATATATATATATATATATATATATTTGTCAATTTTGGTAGCGGTCCTTCTTTTAAGCACATATCATTAAAAACATAGCCATAGTTAGCAGAAACTTGCTTCTTTATAAGTTTCTGTCAACTATGGTTATGTTTTTAATAATATATGTATATATAGTCTTCATAAAACATCTTTATTTTCCATATATGTAACATTTTTCCAATAAGGCATCAAAAAATGAATATGTATTTATGTGTACATGGTTTATCATGCAAGGCATTCTCGAGATGACATAATTAATGAAAAAAAAAACATATTTTTTAATCTAATCAAAAAATGTAAATCTTGAAGTGACTTTTCTTTGAAAAACACAAAAAAATAGAACTCTGGAGTAGTCTTCACTCAAAATTACTATAAGTAAAAACATTAATAAATGACCAAGTTTATTGACTATTGATTTCTTCGTTTAAGTGCTACTTCATTTCCCTTTAAATTTGACTATCGTGTAACTTTCTTATGAAACCCCGGAGGAAAGGTAATATAAAACTCATTAAAAAATAATTGACTTGATGAATTTTAATGAGGTAATGAGGTAATGAGGTAATTTTAATGAGTACGACAGTGGTTGGCAGCACTGACTGGCACTTACTAACTGATAGGTGAAGTCAGCAGTTTGAGTTAATACTCTAATGAAGATAGACGTGCTTTAAAACAGATTAGCAAAGCAGGAATGGATTTGAGGTTTATAGAACTTCATTCACAGAGAACCTAAATGATTCAAAATCAATGAACTAACATTATAAATAAAATAAATCTAAATAAGAATTAAGTATGGGCCGTTTAATAGAGTAGATTTAATCTGAATCAAAGTTCAGTCAGTCTTTCGGTTTCAAATCAAACCCCTAATACTGACATTCTGATTTTATTTAAAATATGTTTTCAATGACCTACAAAAGAGAGGAAAATTAGAAATTACTAACAACTCCACGAACAGCTATATAACAAAGATACAGACAATGTAATCGTGTTTAAAGAAACAAAACTTAAGTAAATTGTACACAACTACGAGTAAATCAACTTACAGAAGTGTGGATGATGAATAATTTTAGTATTATGTATATATATGGATATATATATATATATATATATATCCATGATCAAACCACAATAAGAAATGGGAAAACAAGTTATGTGAAATCTTTATATATATATATATATATATATATCAATGAGCAAACCACAATAAGAAAATGGGAAAACAAGACTAAGATCTTTCATCCGTAACAACCGGTCTTCGTCAGAGTCAAAAACCCAACTGAAACACCAGATGTTCTCCGCATCTAGTGTTTCAGTTGGGTTTTTGACTCTGTCGAAGACCCCTTGTTACGGTTGAAAGATTTGAGTCTTGTTTTCCCATTTTTTATTGTGATTTGCTCATTGATTGTTATTTCACGTGTTTATGTGAAATCTTTTTATTATGTATATATATATATATATATATTATATATATATATATATATAGTTTATCGGGACTCGGTCAGTTATTCAGGTTCAAATTAAACTCTCATTGCCAACATTTCGGTCTTTATTTAAAACCTTTTTCATAGGCAGAAGTATAAATTTTGAAACAGAAAAACTAAGTATTACATTACAAATAAAAATAGTATGTGGATTTTTCTTTGTAAAATAATTTGTAATGTAATACTTAGTTTTTCTGTTTCAAAATGTATACTTCTGCCTATGAAAAAGGTTTTAAATAAAGACCGAAACGTTGGCAATGAGAGTTTAATTTGAACCTGAAGAAGACCGAGTCCCGATAAACTATAGTTTTGTTTCAATTTCACGGTCGATACTTTTATCAATAATTATATATACATAAAACACTATAATTCTAAAAAAGATCAAAACAAGACAAAACATGCTCAAATATGAAGTACGGTCATAAAAAGAGTAAGAAACACACTTACTAACACTAATTTTCAGAAAACTCGACTTCAGAAGATAAAAATGATACATTTTTTTAAAAAAAAATATAGTTAGGAAGTTGGTTCTTTACTGTATGTATTACTTTTCTTCGTATTTGAACTTATATATATATATATATATATATATATATAAAATATTTCACATAAACACGTGAAATGACAATCAATGATCAAAGCTCAATATGAAATGGGAAAACAAGACTAAGATCTTTCAACCGTAACAAGCGGTCTTCGTCAAAGTCAAAAAGTTAAATGGGTTTTTGACTCTGACGAAGACCGCTTGTTACGGTTGAAAGATCTTAGTCTTGTTTTCTCATTTCATTTTTTGGTTTAATCATTGATATATATATATATTATTGAAAATGACACGAAATTTAGCTGATACCTGTTTCTTAACAAGTTTCTCAATTTTTCTAAATAACAATCTCGTTATTTCGTCTACACAATAAAGTACATCTCCTATGGTCGACATGTTTCCAATGATCAACATTCATCAACATTCATGATGAATGTTGATCATTCGAAACATGTCGACCATAGGAGATGTATTTTATTGTGTAGACGAAATAACAAGAGTGTTATTTAGAAAAATTGAGAAACTTGTTAAGAAACAGGTATCAGCTAAATTTCGTGTCATTTTCAATAATGTGTGTGTCAAAGAAGGACTGCTACCAAAATTTACGAATATATATATATACAAACACACTTATCCAGACACACACACACACACACACACACACACACACACACACACACAGACACACAAACTTTATATACAAACACAGACCACTTTTCAAATCCCTAGGGACTCAGATTACTTTATAAATTACCCACTATTTCCGTTAAACTGGAATTCAATTCTATATTTCATATATAGAGTTAAACGAAGCTAAAAAAAAAAAAATATAAGTCAATGGAGTGAAAAGAAACATTGTAGATAATATGGACATTTGAAAATGGGAAGCCTATTGATTTACAAAGGAGAGAGGTTAGCGTGACTAGGGAGAATCAAGTGATTACACGGGCAATGGGAGCCCCTCTGAGTCGGCTTTCCAGAGGGAAAACTTATCAACTACCCCATGAACACCATCCACCATCATTCATGATTCCTACCATTTTCTTGATTGTTTACTTTCAGCTAAGGCTGCTAGATTAAAAATTTGTTACATTTGAAATAGCAGCTATAAAAACTAACAATAAAACTTAAATAGTTTGCTTAAATAGTGCAAATTTTCATTTTTAGTTAATTCAAATATAGAAGCATTAAAGGAACTAATTCGGGTTAAAAATTTTGTATCTAGCTTTTTCATATCTACATAAAACTAAATAAAGGAACACCAAAAGAACCCCTTCAAGTCTTTAACGGTCGCCCGTAAATACCTAACGAAATCCACGCCAAATACCTGAGAATAATCGACAGATGTCTTACTTTTAAACACTATCTGAAAAGTGGATGTAAATTGGGCCTGGCTATAATGTCAAATATGTACCCTATTCTGAAGTCAGAGAATACCCTCAGGTAGTAAAGGACCCCGTTTATAAGGTGATAATTAGGGCTAGCATTACTTAGGGATGCTCAACCTGGTTACAAGCTGCAAGAAGTAATAAAACTCTCATAAGTGTGGTTCAAAATAAATTTGCACGCCTTATGGCTGGTATTCCGGCCATGTGGATATTCAAAGAGACCTCTGGTTTGAATAATTGGACCAATTTACTAATAGACTGGTGACCAGTAAGGGCACTAAAATCTTAACTTGGTTGAGATCATGTCCATAAGAATTCCCCATCACTTCTATCATAGAAGATGTTGTTTACATAGGAAGCCAAACCCTTCCTAGACTGGAAAATCTTTCACAAGTTAATGACATGTACTTAAAAGATGAAACGACCACAACATAATGTAAACTAACAAATTAAACAAAACACTGCAGACATTTCCTTACTTGACCCCACAAGTAGGTCCGTGACCTGGAACTGCTAAAGTAATGTTGGTCGTTTGTTGGTTGTAGTTTTCAACAGAAATGCACTTTTCTTTCTGGTAACTTTGATGTGTGTGAGTGTGCACGACTATGTGTGTATGTCTGTGTGTGTGTGAGTGTGCGCGCCTATGTGTATATGTGAGTGTACTCGCCCATGTTTGTATGTCTGCGTGTATGTGAGTGTACTCGCCTATGTGTGTATGTCTGCGTGTATGTGTGTGTACTCGCCTATGTGTGTATGTCTGCGTGTATGTGTGTGTGTGTGAGAGTATTCGCCTATGTGTGTATGTCTGCGTGTGTGTCTGTGTGTGTGGTATATGTTGTGTTTGTGTGTGTGTGTGTGTGTGTGTGTGTGTGTGTGTGTGTATGTATGTGTGTGTGTGCGTGTGTGTACAAGGAAGTGTGTATACAAGAACTGTACAAGGAAGTGGTAAAGGTAGGGACTCAGATAGAGTGAGGTTCAGAGGGATTGAGTAAGATAAAAAACTAATACATTATTTTGATTATTTTTTTACCAGATATTTCCATTTTTTTTAGCTTATATATTTTTGGCTGATATATAAAAATATGGGTCTATCAGAAATCGTATCAATGACATAAAATTGATTAAATATTCTGTTTAGAATGAATAAATAACCAAGGTCTGTGGAAAGAGAAGCGAAGTAAAGGCATTTGTCGGTGCGGTAATTAGAAAGGGTTATTTATTTAAATAAAAGGGCTTTGAGGACGTTGATCAATAAGGGCTCATCGAAGAGAGTGGGTCTGTGAAGGTCGTGTTCAGTTCGGATTGACTTGGTAGTCAAGTTAAACTGTGTACAAAGCCTTTTCCATTTCAATAACTCGAATAACTCTAAATCAACTTATAGCGCCCACGGTACATTGATAAACTCTCAATATTTACAGCACATTTAATCAACATATATTGCAAATAATAACAAACAAATATTGGTTTTAGTTTTAAGTTTTTTAGTTTTTGAGAGATGTAGAGGGTGTTTGAGGGAGAAAATTAGGTAGAGAGCCATAGAGGATGAGAGAAAGAGGGTAAAGCTAGAGATATAGAGAGGGGGGATTGTCAGTATGTAAGAGAAAAATAGATAGAGACAGAGAGAGAGAGAAAGGATTGTCAGTATGTAAGAGAGAGAGAGATTGAAATTATGTTAGCGACAGATCGATATAAGAGTATATATATAAAAAAAAGAGAGAGAGAGAGAGAAAGAAAGAGAAAGGATTGACAGTATGTAAGAGAGAGAGAGAGAGAGAGAGAGAGAGAGAGAGAGAAAGGATTGACTGTATGTAAGAGAGAGAGAGAGAGAAAGGATTGACAGTATGTAAGAGAGAAAGAGAGAGAGAGAAAGGATTGACAGTATGTAAGAGAGAGAGAGAGAAAGGATTGACTGTATGTAGAGAGAGAGAGAGAGAGAGAGAGAGAGAGAGAGAGAGAAAGGATTGACAATATGTAAGAGAGAAAGAGAGAGAGAGAGAGAGAGAGAGAGAGAGAGAGAGAAAGGATTGTCAGTATGTAAGATATAGATAGAAGGAGAGGGAGAGAGAGAGCAAGAGAGATTGACAGTACGTTAAGGACAGCTCGATATATATATATATATATATATATATATAAAGAGAGAGAGAAGGATTGACAGTATGTAAAAGAGAGAGAGAGAGAGAGAGAGAGAGTGAGGGATTGGCAGTTGTAAGAGAGAGAGAAAGAGACATAGAGAGTGAGAGAGATATTGACAGTATCTATCTATGTAAGCGATAGATCGATATATATATATATATATATATATATATATATATATTATATATGAATGATCAAACCACAATAAGAAATGGGAAAACAAGACTAAGATCTTTCAACCGTAACAAGCCGTCTTCGTCAGAGTCAAAAACCCAACTGAACACTAGATGCAGAAAACATCTGGTGAGGAGTTGAGAGATTGGGAGGGAAGAGTGGTATTTTAAAAGGGTGAAAGCGCAGGAAAGGACTAATGTCCAGAAAGGGATGTTTGGGGAAACAAAGGAGTACAGTAAAAAAACTATCCGCTAGCTGTCAACCCTCTTTGAAGAGTGTTCAGTTGGGTTTTTGACTCTGACGAAGACCGCTTGTTACGGTTGAAAGATCTTAGTCTTGTTTTCCCATTTCTTATTGTGGTTTGATCATTGATTGTTATTTCAACATGTTTGTGTTGAAATCTTTATATATATATTTGTAAAATTTGGAAGCAGTCCTTCATTTAAGCATATTTCGTTGAACAGCTGACCGTATTTCACTGATGTCATTTTCTTCACCAGTTTTTCAAGGTTTCTGAATACCTTCTTCTTTCCTTCATCCAAACGTTGGAGAATGTTAATTAAGTTGGAACCGACATGTTTCGACTGGCTTCCAGTCATCTACAGGGTGATTAGTTAAAAAAGAAAAAAAAGAAAAATTCTGATTGGATGAAAAAACCGTAACTGTCAATACCCCCACCCCACCATCCACCCCACTTCAGCCAGTAGCTCTCGAGAACCAGGAGCAAGAGCAGCTACTTTAAACTTTTACTGTAAAATGTGTCTTAATACCAACTCCAAAGACTAATATTTTTTCTTTTTTTCTTTTTTAACTAATCACCCTGAAGATGACTGGAAGCCAGTCGAAACATGTCGGTTCCAACTTAATTAACATTCTCCAACGTTTGGATGAAGGAAAGAAGAAGGTATTCAGAAACCTTGAAAAACTGGTGAAGAAAATGACATCAGTGAAATACGGTCAGCTGTTCAACGAAATATATATATATATATATATTCTATGTTTTGTTATTGAGGGCTAGGTCAAATAAAAGAAAATAAACTCCTTCCTAGACGGACGTTTCGATGTATTTGTACATCATCTTCAGGGCTAAAATTAGACCTATTTTATTTGACCTAGCCCTCAATAACAAAACATAGAATAGAATAGAAGAGGTCAAGAACAATTTTTGGAGTTTATATATATATATATATATATATATATATAATATATATAAGAGAGAGAGAGAGAGAGAGAGAGAGAGAGAGAGAGAGAGAGAGAGAAAGGGTTAGAGAGTTAGAGAGAAAGAGCGAGAAAAAAAGAAATAGATAGGGAGACAGGTAGAGTCGGAGGTAGAGAGAGATTCAGAAATAGTGTTTGAAACAGTTGTGTAGAGTGAGAGAGAAATAATTTGCATTTTGGTCTTAACATATTAAAAATTCCGAAAGCAGTCTAGTTATGTGAAGAATACCTATGGAAGACGGCGAGTTTTTATATGAATACTTAATACTTATATTCATCGCATGCTTGTGTACCACACTAACAATGTTCACGCCTATTTATTCACATTTCAAAAATATCTTTTCAATATGATATAATGCTTTTCAAGGAACTATGAACAATGAACAAACTTCTCTTGAAATACTTAGCTAACTGCTATGCCAGTTCTAACAGTTATTTACGATTTCATATTTTTAAAGTAATATGTTGTTTTTTGATTCTAGGCGTTGGAGTGCTTTTTCGATCTACAAGAGTGCTAACTGTTATAAAAACATTAACAATGAGGTGCTTTCAATCTCACTCAGAGTACACGATAATAAATCCAACATGACCAAGTTTTCATGACTAAACTAATATGCGCTATATTTGTACCTCGGAGAGGATGTTAGGACTTCGGTCCCGAGCCTACCTGATGTCAAGTATTTACATTTTAATTAGATAAAATTGTAAGATATGGCTTGCCTTTACTAGAATGGGTGCCAAATAATAAATGAGCTACACTTAGAACAGTACTCCTAGAGCAGCATAAAAAGGCATTTAAGCTTAGGCATTGGACGATAAAAAACAAAGTATGTGCTGTAAGTAACTTTAGCTATACTAGCACACTGGTTTGTACACCAGTACGTACTAGTGTACTAGAACACACTGGGTCTGAGGGGGTGCGGTGTTCCTCTGTATGAATTTGTGTTCTGTCTCTACAGATAAGTAGATTGTTTTCTATAACTACAGTTCTGTATTGCTTGTTTTGTCATAGTTAATGCGGATTTGGGGACCAGGGTAGCTCAGTGGCAACGTGCTCCTCTCTGGACTTGTATATTCACGGTTCAATACCCGCGCGGTTCAGTCCGCGATGTATTCACTTAAGAGGTTAATAAATGTGAGCACGTCGGTCCCGATCTGTACAATGTCTAGTACTCTATTAACTTTAATGCATTTGATTTTAGCAAGATTTATGACTTTAAATGTCAAAGGTACATGCTTGGACCATTGGGTGTTCTCTACTGCCACAGCAGTCTAATGTAGATAAGTTATGTTTTTACGATATTTTCGGTTACAGAAGTGTCAGCACTGCCTTGTAGGAGCTCTACAAGGACGACGTTTTCACTTAGCGAAGATGGTCTAGATGACGCTTAAAGAAGAAGTGTTTATCTCCTCATTCCCCCACCCACACCGGCTACAGTAAGTGGGAATAAGCCACAGTATTTGGGCAAATGGGAGCCATGCATTAGCCTCGGCGGGACAGGCTATGCTCCACCACCAAAGGCTTCCCCTTTAATAATATACACACTGCCTCTTTAATATTTGACTTTCTCTACTACCTGGCTTTTAAATTAATCTACTCAACACCTGACAAAAAAAAAAAAGATAAAACTTTCAAAGATTCTGCTAAAGGTTGCTTTCTTTATTAACTATGTTCCTCATGATTTGGTTATATATGTGATTTTGGTAAACAGAAATATTTCAATTTCTATTAGCCTTACAAAATCGGTCACTCATGGCTAGAATGAAGGAAAAATCCAGGCATTTTCAACATAAGTGTTCATCTTCAAGTGAGAACTGCCTTAGTAAGATGTAACCTGAGGGGTCAGTTTAGCTTTGTGGTTAACGTACTCGTTTCTGAACAGGTAGCTCCAGTGTTCGATACTCTCCTGGCCCTCGATTTATTCACGCGGGAGGTAAATAAATCTGAGTACAACGTTCCTCGGAGAGGACGTTAAGCCTTCGGTCCCGAGCTTGTACGATGGCAGGTACTCGTTAAAGATCCCTACTCTAAATACACATGAGTTAGGCAAAATTTAGGACTCCCAATGTAGAATCACCGATCAAACAACAAGACGTCTCTAACCCGCTAGGGGATTGGTTAAAACAATAAAAAAAAAATAAATAAAAAGATTAACTTGAGTACAGACACCAAGTGTTGAATATACAAAGTGACGATATGAAACGCGTCTACTTTGTATACAAATGTTTGCTGTTTCTTTCTTTGATTCTAATCACGAGTGAATACCACACAATAAACGACTGCATAGTTCCTGAGGCAGATAAAAACTATTTTCTTCTATAATATTTAAGTACATTGCGACATCTTGAATGCGCATTTAGTGGACAATGATGTAAAAAATAAAGTGTATACTCATATATATATATATAAGTAAATATATAAAACTATTCAATACACTAAATAAAATAAATTTACTGAAAAATCATACAAGAGGTAACAAAAACTCACTACTAAATTTCGATTCACTAAGCCATCGCTTGTCTTTGGGTAGGCTTGCATCTTCCTACCTGTTGTCGATGGAGTTCAAATATAGTAAACAGTTTATGTGATCTTTTAAATATGTTTTTTCAGTAAATGCAGTATATATATAAACTTTAACACATAATAAAGAACACAGAAAGACACTACAGAACTCACTTCGATATTTGGAATCCGTCGTCATCGGGAAGAAGTGCGAAGTACTCGTGTTAAGAAGCAAACTGCTACTATATATATATATATATATATATATATATATATATATATATATATATATATATGAATAATAATCAAAATAACACTTGATATAATAGCTCTCCACTTCACTTGCTCTCCGAAGATGTGTTAACGAAAGGCCTTAGAGCATTGTTTTAAAAAATTGTTTTCATTGTGGTAAATTAATTCATATATATATATATCACTCTGGGAGCTTCTGAAAAAGCACTTATCAATCTTCTGGGAGGTAGGTCTATTCCTGGTCACAACCTCAACCGTTCATTATATCTTTGATTTTTTTTAGTCTCCTAATTTGTTTACTTACGTATTTTGATCTTTAGTTGGGTTTTTATAATCTGTTAATAGTTATTATCAAATGTTCGCATTCGATTATTATGTATTTCTTTATCTGTCCTTCTCTCCTTTGGAGTAATTCGCTTCTATTTTCCTGATGACGAGGCCATCAAAATATAGTAGCGAGTTTCTGTTTCATTTCTGTATGTCCCTTTGTGAATATAGCTTATATATATATATATATATATATATATATACATTATAGAAAATGACACCAAATTTAGCTGATACCTGTTTCTTAACAAGTTTCTCAATTTTTCTAAATAACACTCTCGTTATTTCGTCTACACAATAAAGTACATCTCCTATGGTCGACATGTTTCGAATGATCAACATTCATCATCAGGACGTGAATAAGATCAAATGTGAAAACCTGGTTTATTATATACACAGAGAAGGTAGAAGGGGTTTTTTTTTTCCAAAAAGTTTAAGTATAGTTGGGCGTTAATCTGTGGGTGAGTGGCCTCCCGGCCTGCGTCGCTACCTGCAAGGGTTTCTGGCTGCCCTTGATGCGAACTAAACAGCTTCAAAATACGGCTACTATTTTCCACCTGAATATTAAGGAGTGGCTTGAATTTTTGAATTAATATAGCCTCTAAAATTTTCAGTCTATGGTGGTTACTCTCTTTTTTTATTATTTTGGTATTTGCAACCAGCATCTCTCTTGTTAATTTAACATTATGTTTGTCCTGCGTATGTTTTTTGGGGGCTCCGGCCATTAGGTGCATGGTGAGTCTTCTTGATAGGGATGTGGTAATCATACCAATGTACGAGTGTTTTTGGGTTTCACAGTCCCCATTAGTACATGTATACTCGTACACCAGATTTCTTTCCTTTAAAGTTGAACTTTTGTCCTGGTTATTATTCTTAATAAACAGGCTACTCACACGTGGGCTTTTATAACAAGTGACCAGTGTTACTTTTTCATTATCGTTTTTACAATTAACATTATTTCTTATAATGTCTTTCAATATTCTTTCATCTAGCTTGTGTTGCTCTGAAAACTGGTTCTTATAATAAACTTTATGAACTATAGCTTGCCTATCTTCATTAATTCGCTTTACACTTCTTACCTGAAGGTATTGCTTCAATATGCGATCAAAATTTTCATTTGAATAGCCATTATTGACGAACGCTTGCTTCGTTCTGTTAATGTCCCTGTTGAATAATTCCCAATTAGATGCGATCTTGTAAGTTCTATGTATTAAGGCTTTAATTGCTCCATCTTTGTAGCGCTGAGGGCATTCGCTACGGACATTTAGGTAGGAGTCCTTTTTAATTGGTGTCTCTATCTCTTCCCTTCTGATGGCGTTTAAACCAAAAATTAGAGGCTGTAAGCCTGTTTTTCTATTTAATGGTTACCTATAGTTTACTTTGAAACTTATATATAGATATAAAAGATTGAACAAATAACTTGATCTATAATAAAAGAGATGAGTACTAAAAATGGTAAAACAAAAAGAAAAAGTTTTAAGCCCTTTCCAGAGTTACTGTCTCAGTTCTTCTTTTGAGGGTAACACTCCAAAGCACTTAGAACTTTATCTTCTTTTTTTAAAACTTTATTGATTTCTTTTATATTGATATTTATATTTATTATTGATTTCCACAATAAAAAACACGCGATTTAATCAATGAAGTTTGAACCAAAATAGAAGAAGGAAAACAATAGAAATAAATGCTGTGAGACCTTTCAATTTATGTCATCAGAGAGCAAACAAAGTTAAAACTGAGAAGCTAACATAAAAGTTATGTATACAGTAGCTGTAGAATATTATAGTATAGTATAGTGTGGTAATTATATTTATAAAGTATAAAGTATAAAAGATATATTGTTATAAAAAAAAGATTTAAGAAGTGCTTGATATAAGTAGGCAGTCAGTTGAAGAACCGAAAAGTAAAATGTTGATTGTAAAGAAATCTATTTGCAATCTACTAATTCAATTTGGATTAATATAGCTATTCAACTAGAATTAATAAGACTAGTACATCAGTGTTTGGCCATGGATGTAGCAAACGAAGAACAACCATTTGATTTTTGTTGGGATTAAAAGAAAAAAAAATAAATAAAATTCAAAAAACAAACATTAGTAGAGAAACCCTGGTCAATAATACATAAAAAAATCGCTCGTGGAATAATGAAAAGGGACAATAGAAGCTTTCTACATCCTTGAGCAGGGGTTCTCAATGGGGAAGGGGAAACCCACCCCCTGGAGTAAAGTTCGTGTTTTCAGGGGGTGAATTGTATCCAGAGTAAATGTAGAGTTTGGATAAAACAACTATAAGTTTTGTCTATTAATTATAATTCAATTAATATTTTAAATATATGAAAATATGTTTAATTTGCATTTAATATGTAAAATTTTATTAAAAACATAGTCCATGTAAAGGTCAAATATATATATATACATATATATAACAGATTCAATAATATATCGACCGTTTGATAGAATAAGTGTGTTCTCTAATCGGGGTTCGGTCAATTTTCCAAGATAAAAAATCAAACTCTCGTTGCCAACGTTTCGGTTTTATTTAAAACCTTTTTCATAGGCAGAAGTAAGAATTTTTTAACTAAGAAAATGAAATTTACATTGTTGTTCCTTAAATAATGTAAATTTCATTTTCTTAGTTAAAAAATTCTTACTTCTGCCTATGAAAAAGGTTTTAAATAAAACCGAAACGTTGGCAACGAGAGTTGATTTTTTATCCTGGAAAATTGACCGAACCCCGATTAGAGAACACACTTATTCTATCAAACGGTCGATATATTATTGAATCTGTTTATATATATATATATATATATATATATATATATATATATAATATATGAAATGGGAAAACAAGACTAAGATCTTTCAAGCGTAAGAAGAGTCAAAAACCCTACTGAAATACTAGATGCAGAAAAGATCTTGCAGATTGAAAGATCTTAGTCTTGTTTTCCCATTTCTTATTGTGGTTTGATCATTGATTGTTATTTCACGTGTTTATCATTAATATTATTAATAGATAGATTATAATTAATAGAAATCTTTTTTATATATATAATATATATCAAGCCGGAATTTTCAGTAAGTGTTTCTTTGAAGTAGGTTATGGGTGGTTGGTTGTCTATCCACAAGATTGTGGGAACACTGCAGTTCACAATCTTTGATGAATCAACATGGGTCTCATAGTGTAGATATTCACTGCACTATGGAAGCAATTATGCATGATACAAATATCTTTATTTGCCAAAATGTGTTTTTAAATATTTTTTTCTCCTAAACTACTAACTCTAGCGTCTTAAAATTTTGGTATTATCTTCAAAGCAAGAAAAGTAATAACTAAAAATATCCTAAGATTTTTAAAACATCTGGAAATCCTTTTTTTTTTCAATAAAATATAAACATTTTGACTTATGATTCAATGTGAAAACTTCTAAGGAAGATACAAGCCAAGCTTTTTTGACGGATTAAAATGAACTTATGCATAAAGAGAGAGCATTATGTGGAGGATGCGTTAATGTAATTTTTGTCAAAATTGCATTAACCAAAGGAGCGATATGGTATATTTTCTGTTTTCAGAACTTTTTAGTTTTAGTTAGGTTTTTCTTTTTAATTTTTTGATAGTAAACTGTTCATTAAAAACCAATAAAATATTGTCAAACATTTAACAGAAGATTAACAATTTATAAAAAAAAATCTGTGAAATTTGAATTACCCCAAAGGGTAATAAAACTATAGAAACCGATTATTCATCCTGCACTGAGGACACTGGCATTTTTTTTAAATGTTTCTGAAATTTTCCAGAAAAAATAGAAAAGTGTTAAAGGGATAACTTTGGTTCAAGTCTTCAATGTAGAAGAGGGTCAGACAAAATGCTTCAAATATATCAGATCCACTGGCCATGTAATAACACATGCATATAAGAGGATCCACTAGCTATAGGCATAAAAGCCCTGTTCTTCTGTAAGAGATTATTTCATAACACGAAATCTGGACTTTCGCTTTTCAAAAATGTAGTTATACTAATTATATTATATGCATCAGTAGTGTGATATACAAAAATGAACAAATATATTAAAAAGTGGATCAATCACTAACTATCTGTACTACCTCCAGGAATGAAAGACTAATACACATCTCCATTTAGAGATTCATATTATGCCTAAATTGGGCTTTATATAGAATATATCCAAAAAGTTTGATATTATATTTACTTACAGTAAAATTGAGTATAGGCCATTCCAGTTTTTTTTAACTTAATTCAATAAACGTCATCAGTAATGATGAAATTTTCTCTGTATATATTTATGATTGTATTTTATATTGTGTGCCAACACGTGAAAACTTTTTCATTACGTACCATAAGAATGTGTTATGTGTATTTGATTTAATTCTAATTTTATAAACCTGAAAATATAGAGTAATTCCTTTAAGGGACCAGATGAATAATAAGTTACTAATTGAGTTTACAGACATCAGAAAAAAAACAATAAATATAAAAAAAAAGTTTTTTTAATAATAAATATAAAAAAAATATTAAATTTAAGAAAGAAGGCAGTTTGTAATATAGAACTGTTTAATGATGCTATTGTCATCAGGGAGCACATAGAGGTGAATAGATATCGACCAGCGTGAGTCGACGGGATTAACCAAGAGGTCGATAAAAGCCTTCTTGTAGTCAACAGCATTCTGTCGACTTAAGTGGTAATAAATCAAATATGAATGAGTTAGCACTTTTATTTACGCCTCCAATGTGGCTAAACTCTAATTATATACGTACTGTAAGTATATTTGTAGTCTTAATTGTGTTCATTAATACCCACACTTGATTGCGATTGTAGTAGAAATTGTGTTCATTAATAACTATACTTGATTGTGATTGTAGTAGAAATTGTGTTTATTAACAACTCTTGATTGTCATTGTAGTATAAATTGTGTTCATTAATAACCATGTTGATTGTGATTGTAGTAGAAATTGTGTTTATTAACAACTCTTGATTGTGATTGTAGTATAAATTGTGTTCATTAATAACTATGCTTGATTGTGATTGTAGTAGAAATTGTGTTTATTAACAACTCTTGATTGTGATTGTAGTATAAATTGTGTTCATTATTAACTATGCTTGATTGTGATTGTAGTAGAAATTGTTTATTAACAACATTGTAGTATAAATTGTGTTCATTAATAACTATGCTTGATTGTGATTGTAGTAGAAATTGTGTTTATTAACAACTCTTGATTGTGATTGTAGTATAAATTGTGTTCATTAATAACCATGTTTGATCGTGATTGTAGTAGAAATTGTGTTTATTAACAACTCTTGATTGTGATTGTAGTAGAAATTAGTGGCTGTTGTAAAGTAAATGTTGCTTGACTTTTGTTATCCATTGGGAGGGAAATAGTGTATTCCATATGGATATGGTCATTGCCCTATTCACTGTTGATATTACTACCAGCTGCTACCTACAGCTAAACTTGTCACCCATCCAAGTGCTAACCTCACCAAATGTTGTTTAACTTTAGATATATACCTGTAACCGGTGTATTTAACACGGATGTAACCATTTTCCTACTTACATCTGAACTTGTCACCCATTCACGTGCTAACCACACCCAAGTTTGCCTTACTTGGCAGATATAACGGAGACTGGCGCATTTAACACGGCTACGGCCGTCTATAACTCTATAACGGATAGTGAAACCTTTTATTTATTCATGGACAATGCTGTGTTTATGGACCAGACATTTGGGTCCTGAAAAGCTAACTCACACGGCTCTACTTATTGTTGGGGTCAAAATAAAAAAAGGATACAGGATATTCTGAAGTCATTTAAAACCGTTCTTAAAGCTTTCTTTGCGTAAGGCTTCTTCAGGTCTCCCTTCCTGATTCACAGTTGTCACACTTTAAATACCTTCAACTATGGCTGTCTTAAAGGCAGTGCTTCCCCATCATGGGCAACATTTAGAAGTGTGGAATAATGGCATAAGACAACAAACTGTTTAATAATTATACGCAAGTGTTCAACGAAAACTATTTATGCGAAGCAGAATGTAGAAGATTTAACATACATTAAGTAAGAAGGAAAATAAATTTATATTTTCAAATGGAGATGTTCTAGTCAAGTTCGCTGACATCAAACCTGATATTGAGAAAATAAAAATAATAGCAGTAATCCTTGTTTTCATTTGACTGTTATATATGTTTTAAATTAATAAAACTACCTCATTTTTTACTCTGGAGGTCAAGAGGGGCAAGTCATTAAAATCAGAATCGAATTTTGAGTTTTTTTTTTGAAAAACATAAATTTTATTAAAATAAAAAGTTCCCCTGGAAAGGTTACGTAAGGTTGTAATAACAGCCCCATGTTCTGGGGGACGCATATGGGCCAAACATTGGCCATTTGAGATATCACAATGAAGATTGGTCCTACATTTTGCCTAACTCAAGTGTATTTAAGAATAGGGTAGCTGACATCGTACAGGCTCGGAACCGACGGCTTGAAATCCTCTACAACGGAAGCGGTTCCGTGTCAGATTTATTCATCTTCCACGTGAATTAATTGAGGGCCAGAGTGAGTAACGAACCCGGACCTATCAGTTCAGAGGCGAGCATACTGTCACTAAGCTAAACAGGCCCCTAGTTTGTAATTTTTTTAAACGTGTCTAAATTCCTGTTTTAGTCCCTATTATTATCATTAAAAGATTATTATCAACATTTGTTTCCAATGTAAACTTAAATTTAGATGGTTAAACTTTTAACACCAAACTTTGAACATGACAACTTAATATAGATTGTTTGACTCTTAAACAGAAATACTGGATAACGGATAACTGGCCTCTGGACAGGTATACTCCAACCCTGACGTTATTTACGCGAGAGATGAACAAATTCTGAGCACATCGGCGTTTGAAGAGGATGTTAAGCCGTCGGTCTCAAGCCTGTATACTGTCAGGCACTCGTTAAAGATACTTGCTCTAAATACACTTGAGTAAGGCAAAATTTAGGACTCCTAATGTAAGAATGTTTATTGCGTGGTATCAGGAAGGGCCAATCATTGGCCTATCTGTGTTCTCTTGAGGGACGGCTATTGCAACCTAACCATACCTAATTGGATACAAAGTGACGGAAAACCCCCCTGGCAGACCTAGGACGTTAGAACGGTATAGAAACATCCAAGTAGTAATGATCTTGTAAGTATCCCACGGCACAGGAAATATCAAATCAGGGAGTTGGGATAGTGCTATGCCTGCCGGTATAACATCAAGGGCAAATCACCCGAACCACAGAGCCCTCAGTGCAGGTAAAACCGTATCTCTATACATAAAGTTCCTGAGTTTGTTCGTTTGTTTGTTCACCCATTTTCCGTGGAGATAGAGACCTGAAATTAAGTGTGTATTATTTATTATCTGCATAATGTTAAATAAAATAAAATTATCTTTTATTTAACAAGATTGGAGCCAGGGTAGTAAGTGTCTTGCGTGCTCGCCGATGGCATTAGTGCAACTGTATTAGTATACAAAAATATAACAAAAAAATAAATGTAATATTTGCATGATATAAACTCTGGTAATAAACTAAAGGCATGGAGCCAGGGTAGCCCACTGGCTTGCCTTTAACATTTGTACGTCACTTATAAATATAGTTATTATAAATATACTTACAAATATAGTTAAAAAAATTAACTATAAATGTAACTTTATAAATGTAATAAAAATATTTTCGAATCTAAAATTTGAGTAATATAAACAATGGTAATAAAGTAAAGGCATTGATCCAGGGTAGCCGAGTGGCTTGCGTGCTCGCTGATTACAGTCGTGAAAATATATTATAAATAAATGTAAGAAATATATAATAAACTACTACATTAGAGGTTAAAAATGAATAATTTTAGAAACAAACTTGAACACAACTGTCAGATAAAATACGAATGTTTTAAGATAATATTATAAAGACATATTCCTTTCATTAATGTTATTTTATGTTAGGTAAATAAATTTACAAGTTTTGTTTGTTTTAATATATTTTCATTGTGTATATAACTTGAATTGATGTTTTATTTATTTATATGATAAAATAAATGATTTTTTTAACTTTTAGATGATTTTTATTTTTCTAAATATACTTACTTTGTATATATCTTGAATCATGGTAAGAATACTATATCAAAAGCTTGGGCTATAAGAGAATCTGTTTCCGTGCCTTAGTAACAAGAAACAACAATTAAAATTATCCCTGTCGATCATGTTGAGTGAATTTATTTCAAAACTATTGTTATGATTTCTAAGTGACACAATGGGTCTCGGGTAGTCTAGTTAGAGAACATAATGAGCTGTATGATAAGTTTTCCTCTTATGCCACTTGTGTTCACTGCAAACTGTTCTTTCTAGCATCTTTTCAAGATGACAAAAGCACTGCTATCTACATCTGCTTAATTCCTTATTTGTTTTTCCTACAGTCTGCATACACTCTACCATTACTTACTATTTCAGTTGACTCTTAACTGCTCTACTTTTTACTTAACTTTCCTACTTTCACATTCTTATTTCGTTTTTTTTTTATTTATACATAAAAAAAAACTTAAATGTATGTTCATAAATTAATTGTAGCGAGATTATAATAAAATTCTCATTATACCTTGAATGTTGTTAGAAAAGTCAATTAATAGGAACCTGAAAAATCACCAACGGGAACTAATGATTGGCCTGGTGTTGAACTAGAATCGCACGCGTCAGCGACGATGGTCTTAAGGCAACCCAAATTCAAGTCAGAAGTGTCTCAGCTTAGAAAAGAAAAAAAGTATTGGAATGGGAGAAAACTGCTTTTATTTTCGTCTTCGCGGCAGCACTGCTTTAACCCTATTACTAGAGAGTTCTTCAATTGAGCGTGGTTCCTCCCACAATTCACTTCTATTCCAGAGGACGATCACCATATCAGTCGAAATATTGAAAACTGAGTCCTTCGTTAAGTTTCTTTCTATGTGTCACAGTTTATTTTATGTATATATATATATACATCAATGAAATGGAATGATCCCATGAACTAAATAAACTAGATTAACAAAAGAACACACATAAAAAGAAATCACAAAAAATCACTACTATATTTCGATGCCCCGACAACAGGAAGACAGTTCCACAGGGATCGCATAACACCTTGGATTGGGGATTAATTGATAATAATATCGCTCTTCTTTACCAGTGGTACTTTTTAACTAGAAAAATTTTGTTTTTGAAAAAAACCGATTTAATATAAATCTGTTTACAGGATTTCAGATGTAATCGATGGGATTCCAAGTTATTGGTAGACATTTAGTATCTAGAACGGAGGTCTCTAAAAATCAAGTAACTTTGGGCCAATGGGACATATCTATTGGTCAATATATATAACAAGATTTCATAGTAAACACGTTAAATAAAAATTTACGACTAAATCACAGTAAAAAAATCTAGAGTGACCTACATTCCATTTTGCTATAAGTAAACGATCAATAATTTGTCCTCAGGTAACCAGATTAAACCTAAACAAGGACCTAAGAGAATACTGTGTTAAAGCTAGCTCCATATTGTATTATTTAAATAATCTAAATTATACAAATCAGTTGTTTCATCTGTAATTTCTTTACGAATAATCGTGAGTGCAACCAAAAAGAGTAAAAAAAATATTGAAACAGAAGCTTAAATCAGTTATATAAGAAAGTAGGGTATGGTTAAAACAAGTTTAGAGGCTGTATTAATGGTTAAAAATTATTCAAAAACCAAAAGTACGTATCAAAAATGCCGTAATGCGAAAAAAGAGCCAAAAACTAAAAACAATTGTCCATGAAGCCAAGGAATATACACTTTTTGAGGAAAAAACATTAATAAAAATAATCATTTAAAAATATCCTATAAAAAAAATGTGTTTTGACACTTTGGATTCTTCTTCAGGTTACATCAAATAGTTGTAAGAATTTAGGATGGCTGAGGTTGACAACACCCAACTCGATTTGATGTAACCTGATGTAGCAAACTGCATGTTTGAAACAAAATGTTTTATAAAACATTTACTCGTACATTTAGGGAATTCCAATAGTATTTTATCCCAAAGAGTAGTAAATATCACATAAATAACTGAGTGCATGACTTGTGTAATTTATAAATGTTTTGACACTAATAGAATTACGAGCATATAAAAAATTAAAAAGAAACACAATTTATTATTGAGGCATGATAAATTTAACTGAAATAGCATAGCAATATTCAACACGAATTAAATGTTAAACCACTGTGTTATTTAAAAGTTTCAGGATTTTTTAATGATTGTCGTGTGGTACTTGTAGTACAAAGTTCCACCGCTAGGGGAGTGTTATTCAATGTTCGCTTGGCACTGTGCCACGAATTGTTATTGCCTAGTTGTTTTTTTAAATGCCTTTACTTATATCCTTACGTCATTATTATGCACTGAGGAATGAATCGCTTAAACCGTAACCCTAAAGGTAAATACATGGTAACAGACAACGTTTTTTTAATTAAATTAAACCATTACAATTAATTTTATTGATATCAGCGCTCAATCCGTTCATTTTTCACTCCATTGAAGTATAACTTTTACGGGTTTGAAATATTTGTTTGCTAAGTCACCTCGAGAACCATAGCATTAACTTCATGAAATCTATTTCTGATATAAGTTTTAATTTTACTTTATTTAATTATTTTTATTTAAACTAGCAAACCTACCCGCCTTTGACGGAATCAAAAATTCGATTGAACTTGGTATTCCAAAATATCATTAGAAATTATTTTATTATATTCTAATTATCATTAGAAAATACCATTATTAGTGTAGTGTTAAACAAATGCTTCTGTATACACCACATTAGATGTCTGTTCTTCAGGTTCATGGAAGAACAAAGAGTTAGAACCTCTGACTCTTGACAATTGACATTGAGGGAAAACTTGCTCTCATTCACTTCAATTCCCGCGTTCGATAAAGTTTCCCCTTGCGACTTAGTTAACGTCATTGTGGAACAGAATCTGACGGCACTTTGCAATCGTTTAAACGAAAACGGATAATGGCTCGGAATCAATGGTATGCGTGGTATACACACAGACTGCCCAATACCACATCCAGTCATAATGTCCGCCTCTATGCCGTATCTGTTCAGAGCACGAACTCAGAGTCGTGTCCCGTTGCACAGTTTTGGGGAAAGCACGTTTCTTAACATAAAATTTGTTACTGCTACCAAATTGCAGCTTGATTGGTGCTCTTGATTTAAGTTTGATAAGATACATAGCAAAAATTCTGTTATACTTGGTATTCCAAAATGCCATTAGAAATTATAGGACAGTAGAAAATACCCTTATTAGTACAGTGTTAAGCAAATACCTCTGTATACTACATTAGCTATCTGTCCTTCAGGTTCATGAAAGAACAAACGTTGGAACCTCTGATATTGAGCAAGTAAACTACATGGTGACCATGTGAGAAAAACTTGGTCTTGCTAACTTGAATTCCTGCGTTAGGTAAAGTTTCCCTTGCGGCTTAGTTAACGTCATTGGACAGAATCTGACGGCACTTTGCAATCGTTTAAACGAAAACGGATATCTCGAATCATTGGTATGCGTGGTATACACCAGACTGCAACCAATCCAGTCATAAGTCCGCCTCTATGCCGTATCTGTTCAGAGCACGAACTCAGAGTCGTGTCCGTTGCACAGTTTTGGAAAGCACGTTTCTTAACATGAAATTTGTTACTGCTACCAAATTGCAGCTTGATTGGTGCTCTTGATTAGTTTGATAGATACATAGCAAAATTCTGTTATACTTGGTATTCCAAAATGCCATTAGAAATTATTATACAGTAGAAAATACCTTATTAGTACAGTGTTAAGCAAATACCTCTGTATACTACATTAGCTATCTGTCCTTCAGGTTCATGAAAGAACAAAGAGTTGGAACCTCTGACTATTGAGCAAGTAAACTACATGTGACCATGTGAGAAAAACTTGGTCTTGCTAACTTGAATTCCTGCGTTAGGTAAAGTTTCCCCTTGCGGCTTAGTTAACGTCATTGTGGAACAGAATCTGACGGCACTTTGCAATCGTTTAAACGAAAACGGATAATGGCTCGGAATCAATGGTATGCGTGGTATACACACAGACTGCCCAATACCACATCCAGTCATAATGTCCGCCTCTATGCCGTATCTGTTCAGAGCACGAACTCAGAGTCGTGTCCCGTTGCACAGTTTTGGGGAAAGCACGTTTCTTAACATGAAATTTGTTACTGCTACCAAATTGCAGCTTGATTGGTGCTCTTGATTTAAGTTTGATAAGATACATAGCAAAAATTCTGTTATACTTGGTATTCCAAAATGCCATTAGAAATTATAGGACAGTAGAAAATACCCTTATTAGTACAGTGTTAAGCAAATACCTCTGTATACTACATTAGCTATCTGTCCTTCAGGTTCATGAAAGAACAAAGAGTTGGAACCTCTGACTATTGAGCAAGTAAACTACATGTGACCATGTGAGAAAAACTTGGTCTTGCTAACTTGAATTCCTGCGTTAGGTAAAGTTTCCTCTTGCGGCTTAGTTAACATCAATGCGAAATAGACTCTGACAGGAATTTGCAATCGTTTCAACGGAAACAGATAGTGGCTCGGAATCAATGGTATGTGTGGTATACACACAGACTCCCAAATACCACACCCAGGCATTATGCCCACCTCTATGGCATATCTGTTCAGAGCACAAACTCAGAGTCGTGTCCCGTTGCACAGTTTTGGGGTACGCACGTTTCGTAACATGAAATTTGGTACTGCTACTAAATTGCAGCTTGATTGGTGCTCCTGATTTAAGTTTTTACTCATGAGCAGGCAGTCTAGGAGAAATAAATTCAGAGTCAAGAAATTCAGTTAGATAATGAACTGCTTCCTCATGACTAATCACTCTCTTTACTGACTTGTAAGTTCTTTCCTCAGTATGATATATTTTAAGAACTTGTTTGTTGATTTTTCCTGCCTGTTCGTATTAAGGGCTAAAAATTGCTCGTTCACTAAACTATTTATTCTTCATAGATAGTACGGCCTCAACTCTGGGAAACTCCTTTTCAATGATGCCAAATATGCAATATATTCATATGCTCAAATGGAATTAAAATCAACTAATAATACTTGCTACATCCGTGTATTTTCAAAACAAACTTGTCTGTGAAGCTAGCAAAATACAGCTTAAAGCCTCATAACTTCGCTTCTGCACTGAATTATAATCTATTTAGAGCCTATATTTTAAGTTAGACATACACAAATCTACTGTAAAAGTTTCAGATTGATATGTCTTATCGTGGCTGAGTTTACTTGTGACAAAATTTTGTGGACAAACCTACAAACTGACAAACCGACAGAAATTTTTCTAAGTATGGATTCGGTTTCTCGAATGTATGAAACGTAAAGTAAACTTGAAATGAGTCAGTTCTAAGCAATGCACAGACAAAATCACTATTTTATTTATATAGATTTATTTTATATTTATTTAGCTATAATACTTTATATATTTAGTTTTCGTATTACATGCTTATTTATTATGCTTATTTACTACATTACTTACTTCATTTATTTTACTTACTTATTGCATAACTTACCTAATTTTAATACTTATTTATTTACCCTACTTTTTAGTTGCATTTTATTTAATTTTCTTAGTTATTGTATGGTAAAAATCTAATGAAATGGTCTCTAACATAGTGTAATCAGTTATTATGTGGTACTTAGTTGGGTAAAAAGCTAATGAAATGGTCTGCACAAATAAAAATTTAATCGTATAAACAAGGCGTTTCGAACACGTAGTGTTATTCTTCAGGCATTAACTAAAAACGTGTTTGAAACGCTTTGTTTATACGATTCAATTTTTATTTGTGCAGACCATTTCATTAGCTTTTTACCCAACTAAGTACCACATAATAACTGATTACACTATGTTAGAATTACTTAGTTATTTCATATTGCTAGCTATTTAAATTGTTTACCAACTCATTTACTCCTTTGCTTAATTATTTTTTTTTATTTACTTACTTAATAAATTAACTTTATTTCTTTTATTACTTATTTATTATAGTAATAGTAGAACCTATTGTAAAATGTAATGAGTATTGTAACATATAGGAATAAAATATAATTCATATTAAAAAAAAACAAATAGACTTATATTATAACGAACTAACGACTAACTAACTAACGAACGAACGAACTAACTAACGACTGGATTATATAACGAACGAAGTATGCAAAAATAATTACAATAAAACTTGTGATGGAAATTAATGCGACAAAATAAAAACAAAGAAAAACTCAATGATTTTGGAAAATATGCTCTAAGGCTTTTCATTTGATTGTGCCGTCAGAGAGTGACTGCGAATTAAATACAAAAGAGGTTACAAAGAACTAAGAGAAGAAAAGGAAGACAGATATTTAAAAAATATTAAAAAATGAAAAAATAAGGAAAATATGAAGAACAAAAAATATTAGCATGTATGAATACAGAAGAAATAATACTCTAGGTTACAGGAGAAGAATCACCAGAATGATTAGATTTGAGTTCATATTAATGACTTGCGAATTACCAAGACGTCAGGTCAGGTCCAATTTGTTTAACTGCATCCTCTGATATTGATAAATATTTTGAAAGTTATTTTTAATCAAGGTACTTTGTACGATGTTCTTTTCAAGGGTTGAGGATAAAAAGCCAGTTGGCGTCCTCCCACTTTATGACTTGATTCTTACTTTCGCTATGCTGAAACAAAGGACTCTGCCCTTCTTGGCTCGTAACAAAGGACTCTGTTCTTCTGGGCTCGTAACAAAGGACTCTGCTCTTCTGGGCTCGTAACAAAGGACTCTGCTCTTCTGGGCTCGTAACAAAGGATGCAGTGGTCTGTTGCAGTGGTTTTCGTTTTCAGTAGGTTAAGCACCTCGAAGCAGTGCTTTGCTGTAAGTAATATCACCCTGTGGTGATGAAAAGCGCTTTCATGATAGCGACGACAGGCAGAGAAATGCTAATCGGCATGACGAGACTGTTTTTCCCGGTCTAGGAGGCGCAGACGGACCGGAGTGGCCTACTGACTTACTGTACCAAGATGGGCTTGTTTAGCGTGCTTCCGCTAGCCAGTCTTGCGGAACAAAAGCCAACACCAATCTGTTTTAGGGGGGAGGGCCTTTTTCAAACAATGCCTCATGTGCCCAAGTCGTTTTAGTGCTTTCTCATCCACTCTACCATATCATACGTTCCACATACCACATAAGTGTTTCATCATATTCACTAAATCGCACCAATTATTTAAAATCGTGCCTTCATTTTCATATTAGACTGGTTTCAGATTCCATCCATACAGGCTTCACCGACTTCACGACAGTAAGAAATTCAGTTACGTGACTAAGGTCTTTGTCAGTATCAGTGAGGCTCTGACAATTTCTAAACATCTTTTACTTCTCCTTTTAATCCTTACAGTTACCTCTAGCGATAGTGTCCACCGAATATGTACTAAGTGCTATAGTCAACAATGTACTATGTAACATTTCAGTTCCTCGAAACCAATTTTTACTTTGAGGTAAATGTTTAAGGCAACATGCACACAACACAATGTATCACAATGTGTGATGCAACATGCATCACAATGTACTATGTGACTTTTTAGCTCGTCAAATATCCAATTTTTTTTCGAGGTGAATGTTTAAGTCAACAATGTACTATGTGACTTTTCAGCTCATCAAATATCCAATTATTATTTTGAGGTGAATGTTTAAGTCAACAATGTACTATGTGAATTTTCAGCTCGTCAAATATCCAATTATTATTACGAGGTGTATGTTTAAGTCAACAATGTACTATGTGACTTTTCAGCTCGTCAAATATCCAATTATTATTTTGAGGTGAATGTTTAAGTCAACAATGTACTATGTGACTTTTCAGCTCGTCAAATATCCAATTATTATTTTGAGGTGAATGTTTAAGTCAACAATGTACTATGTGACTTTTCAGCTCGTCAAATATCCAATTATTATTTTGAGGTGAATGTTTAAGTCAACAATGTACTATGTGACTTTTCAGCTCAGTCAAATATCCAATTATTATTTTGAGGTGAATGTTTAAGTCAACAATGTACTATGTGACTTTTCAGCTCATCAAATATCCAATTATTATTTTGAGGTGAATGTTTAAGTCAACAATGTACTATGTGACTTTTCAGCTCGTCAAATATCCAATTATTATTTTGAGGTGAATGTTTAAGTCAACAATGTACTATGTGACTTTTCAGCTCAGTCAAATATCCAATTATTATTTTGAGGTGAATGTTTAAGTCAACAATGTACTATGTGACTTTTCAGCTCATCAAATATCCAATTATTATTTTGAGGTGAATGTTTAAGTCAACAATGTACTATGTGACTTTTCAGCTCATCAAATATCCAATTATTATTTTGAGGTGAATGTTTAAGTCAACTATGTACTATGTGACTTTTCAGCTCATCAAATATCCAATTATTATTTTGAGGTGAATGTTTAAGTCAACAATGTACTATGTGACTTTTCAGCTCATCAAATATCCAATTATTATTTTGAGGTGAATGTTTAAGTCAACAATGTACTATGTGACTTTTCAGCTCATCAAATATCCAATTATTATTTTGAGGTGAATGTTTAAGTCAACAATGTACTATGTGACTTTTCAGCTCATCAAATATCCAATTATTATTTTGAGGTGAATGTTTAAGTCAACAATGTACTATGTGACTTTTCAGCTCATCAAATATCCAATTATTATTTTGAGGTGAATGTTTAAGTCAACTATGTACTATGTGACTTTTCAGCTCATCAAATATCCAATTATTATTTTGAGGTGCATATTTTAGTCAACAGCGTGTTTACAACACGTGAAATGACAAGCATGATCAAACCACAATATGAAATGGGAAAACAAGGCTAAGATCTTTCAACCGTAACAAGCGGTCTTCGTCAGAGTCAAAAACCCAACTGAAACACTAGATCCAGAAAACATCTGGTGAGGGGTTGAGAAGAGTATGAGGGAAGAGTGGTATTTTAAAAGGGTGAAAGCGCAGGAAAGGACTTATGTCCAGAAAGGGATGTTTGGGGAAACAAAATTTTGTTTTAAATACATAGTACTTTAAAAATAACAGTCGACTGAAAATATACACTAGGATTAGAATTATTCATTGCACTTACGACTAAGGTACATCAGATTCGAACATAAGTTATGAGAATAAAGACCAGTGTTGGTTAACCCATATCCACATTTTCAAAATGAATGATAGCAGTGAGGGAGGGGTAGTTTGTCCTGGCGAGCAAGTCCAGCGGGCGGTATTTTGACAGGGTAAAAATAAAAAAAGGGAAAAATTAAAATAATAAAAAGCTAACAAAAAATCTAATTTTTTTAGATTTAGATTAGTAGTAATTTGTTTTTTATATTTTGTATGTAATACTCTTTTTAAACAAATTTTTCAACTGTAGTATTTGAAAATTAAAAATAAATTTATTTTAAATTCTTCAAAACTATTTTTTAAAGAGTTTGAAAGTTATATAAGTAGTTTTCTTAGATAATTAATTTAATTTAATATTTTTTTATGATTGAATTATACGGTTTTTTTTAAAAAAAATCGTTGGTTTTGTTTGATGATGACTGTATATGTATATGAGTAATAAGATGAAAGTCTATGGCTAATAACAGCAGAGTGAAATTAAATCCTTGATTGTAATTCAATGAAAATAAATATTTTGAGGACTTTTTGTAATTTTGAAGGTTAACGGATTATCAACGCTCAGCGGCTGTTGAGTAGTGAGTTGGGGGGGGGGGGGGGGGGGGGGGCCCCCCATATAAGACGCCCGGGATGGCAAAAATAGTTGCCTTGCCACTGAGTTATAGTAAATTCTCATGAGTCACTTAAATTTTTCTATTTATGCAAGCAAAAAATAACAATAACTATAATTTTACCTAGCTCAAGTGTTATTAAGGAATTTATAAGGATGGCTTAACCGAGGGACGACGTGCTCAAATTTTCCACCTCTCACATGAATAAGTCGAGCACCAGAGTGGGTATAAAGTCCGTATCCACTAGTCTAAAGGTGAGTACGTAAGCCACTTGGATACGTGGCTTACGTCCACTTGTAAGTCCTCTTAGGTTAGGTTAGGTTGCAGTGTCGGTTCTACGAGACAACACCTTTGGCCCCCGAACTTTCGACCGAAACTTATCAATCCAAAAACTAAATTATAAATCCATATTTGGATGACTATATGCTTGTTCGTATCAAATCTAAATGTTAAATATGAATGAATCTAAGATGTTTTTGGCAAAAACAAATTAAATTTGAATTTAAAACTACATTTTTGTTTGCAACATGTTATGTCTTACAACAAATACACTATAAATACATGCAAATTTCCTCTTAAATCTAATATAAGTCAATAATTTATATAAATTTTTTCCATTATTCTTCTAAACATCAATTTTACTTCAGTGGATTCACTCCAAAAATTCCTAAATGAATGTAAATAATGTAAATAAATATCAAAAATTTGACGTGTATAACAGGTGATCCGTTAGTCTAGGACAAACAATCAGTTTGTTATAGCGTTATTGCTATTTTCCGTAAAAGAAATTATGTGAATTTTTTTCATAAAATTTAGTGGGTTTTAATTAGCCGTTTAGCGTCAAAAAAAATTTTCTGACAACAGAAAATGTACTGTAACGCCTTTTTGGTTAATGTAATTTTAAAAAATTATCACAACTTATACCCCTCAGAATATTCTACTTTTAGGTACAGGTTTTAGAATACATACTCACCCACCTACAGGCATCATCGAAAAAGATTCATAAAACGACTTCTGGGGCCTCAAAACATGTAATTCCGTCAAAATCTCGAGATAGAATTTTTTCACGATCACTATAGTTTTACTTATAGTAAAGTAAAAAGCTTTTGTGTGGAAACTTTGTGTAGCTTCCTCTTATTCTAATCACTAGTAACACCACACAATAAATGATTGCATAGCTCATGACTTATAGCTTTAGTATCGTTGTACGGGCTGAAAGTGTGACTTACTTATTATAAAACACCCATTTTTTATTATAAAGTATGCCATATTAATGGGTTGATTATACATGGAGAGCTTATATAATATATATATAGAACACAGAAAGACACTACAGAACTCACTTCAATATTTCCACATCCGTCGTCACCGGGAAGAAGTGCAAAGTACACGAGTACTTCACACTTCTTCACGATGACGACGAATGTCGAAATATCGAAGTGAGTTCTTTAGTGGCTTTCTGTTTCTTTCCTATGTGTTAAAGTTTTTATTGTCCACACGGACCTTTCATTTTATTCGAAGTATATATATATATATATATATAATTAAAAGAAACGGTCCAGCGGACTTCTTTAAATAAAATAAATTCAAAACGAAGGAAACACACAGAAAGACACAGACATAACTCACATCGATATTTCGATCATCGTCGTCATCAGGAGGTGTGAAGAGCGAAGAGTCCTGCAGAAAGGCAGGGCGGTGACTTCCTGCGGGACTTTTCGCTTTTCACACCTCCTGATGACGACGATGGTCGAAATATCGATGTGAGTTATGTCTGTGTCTTTCTGTGTGTTTCCTTCGTTTTGAATTTATTTTATATATATATATATTTTTTATGATAAAAGTATCGAGCGTGGAACAGATACAAAACCAAAGTTTATCGGGACTCCGTTAAAAAAAAACCGAAATGTTGGCAATGAGAGTTTATTTTGAACCTGAAGAACTGTCCATGTCCCGATAAACTTTGGGTTTGTATATACATATATATCAGTCGTTATGAGCCTTTGGAGCGATTCACATCTATTCCTGACGACGAGGACATCGAAATATAGTAGTGAGTTCAGTGATTTCTTTTCTGTGTGTTTCACAATTACAAACACAGAACTAAGGAACAAACCAAATGATGACGGTCCAACCGAAAATTAGCGACAGTAAGTGTGATTGTTCCTTTGTTCTGTGTTTGTGATTTACCGTGAAACATAAACACACACACACACACACACACACACTCACACAAACATATATATATATATGCCTCACTCAAGTTTTTTAGAATAGGGATGTTGAACAAGTATTTATTTCGTACAGAATGGGGGCAGATTGTTGTACTCCTTTATGAGAAGCGAAATCCATAACACTTCCCAACCTTTGACTTATAAATCTAAGATCTCAACCTGCAATCCGCAGTACTGAACGTAAAGAAGTTTATTTCACTACACCTGATTGAAATTATAAACAAATAAAGAATTATTTTATTTATGATGTAAAATAATATATATATATTGTTCTGTAACTGCAAATATTCAATCTATAATAATACTTATATGACTGTATCGTTATTTATGTTGTAATAATACATTGCACAGGGTTATAGAAAAATTGAAGGTTCAAAGTGGAAGTTTATGTTTAAAAAAAAAAAAATGTAATCCTGTTGTAGAAATATAATTATATATTTTACTGATATGAACTAAAGTGGTGATAAGATGTACTTTAGATGTAATTGGGTAGGTGTTTTATGTGATGTAAGACGTGGGGCTCTAACCTGGAGAACGTGAGAAGTGTTGAAGGCAGGGTTGCTATCGGCTCGATGACAAACACTGTACTGAGCTCAACCCCCACTACAGCAACTCAATCAACGCACCCTGTCATCCATTCTCATCCCCTTTAGTCATGAGCCAAGCCTGTATTCCCTCAAGTCATCTTATTTAAGCGCAGTGATATGCAAACTCAATGAATGCCTCATTAAACACCACCAAAAACAAATCATCCAATTATCTTCCTTGTATTCAATTACCGACAGCAACAAAGATTTGTCTATATATTGTTCTATACATTTTATCACTTACAACTTTTTAAATATTTATATGTAAACATGATCAAATAAAAATCACATAAAATTGTTCACTAGGTTAACTGTTGTTAAGTTCATTATTAACCCAACCAATTTGGTTTATTATTTTATTAATTTATTTATGTACGCATAACGAGTATCACCGGTTGTTTTGAACAGATAAAATAACACCAAAATTTAAACTATTTATTCATTAACACTTTTTTTAATTATATATAAGGAGGGCCAGATTAGACCAGTGGCAACGTGTTCCCTTCTGGACTGGGTCCGTGCTTAGATACTCACTCTAACCCTCGATTTATTTAAGTGGGAGGTGAATAAATTTGAGAACGCCGTTAATGAAATGTTAATCCGTCGGTCTCGAGCCTGTACAATATCAGGCACTCGTTGATGATCTCTACTCTAAATACACTTGTGATAATCAAAATTTACGACTTCCAATGTAGAATCAACCTTCACAATGTGTGATATCACAAAGGGCCAATGTTCGACCTATGTGTGTTCCCTTGTGGGACTGCCACTGCAACCTAACCTAATTTAATAATATATGGAATAGTTGTTCGTGTTTTTATTACACCAAAACCTGACTGGGAAAATGTCAAAGAAAATGAGGTTCTTCTTGCCTACATTGGTTGTCATTTGTTTCTAACAGACCAACCTGGATTACCCAGTCAGAAGGCAAGTTCAACCACCCTACCTTAATACCCCACAGTGTCACTGATCCAAGGTCAATAACTAAATTAACTTTCAAAAACAACTCCACATAGAATATCACAGGTATGTATATGTGAATTCCAATAATTATCATTATTACTATTACGATTATAGTGAAAGAAGCTATATGGAATAAATACAAATACATAACATGATATAACCTTCTTCAAAAGTAGCACTATCTTGCCCACTACTATCTATTTACTTATAAAACTCTGATGTTCGCGTTTAAATATTTACATACGCTCTAAATTGAATAAGATATTAGAAATTTTGTGGTATTAGAAATTATAATGATTTAATGATAAATTTAGAGAGAGAAAATATAATGAATATTCTGTGAGACATGACATAATTATTCAATATATCAACAAATGATAATTATTATAGTAACAGAAGTTTTAGAAATTATCAAATTAATATATGTAAAATATTAACAGCACACAATTATCTCCTTAATGAAAAAAAAACTGTCATAATGCCTATATTTTCTTCTTTTGATATATCTATTCCAATAAAAATGGTAGAGTAGGGCTCCCAATACATCGGAAGGTATGGAAAAGTTCTTAATAAAACTAATTCTCTCTAAATTAAGGAGTTCAGGACTAACTGCATTTGCTGTAGCCTCACAGGAATTGACTTCTTCCAGTTCTCAAGAGATGAACTGATGTTGATATCTGTAATGAATATATCAGTCTTACTTGTGGCGCAAATTTACTAAATTCCATTTAACTCGCAATATGAGAGTTCACGAAGAAGATGAGGAATACTCTAAATTTCTGATAAATATTGTTGGAGATAGAGTTGAAAAGAATGAATATAAAGCGATTATTACTGCCCGAAGACATGTTTATCCTTGCATATAATGTTGATTAATGTATTGAATACATTTATTCTTCATTCGCTGACCCACAAATATTGTTCACAGAAAATTCTATATAAATTCTATTTAACGAGACACACAGTGAAATTAATCATTGAGTCATTGAATAATTTCCAGCAGAAATTAAACAATATCCGTCATACAACTCGGTGTATGTAGGAACAGAACCCACATATTACCCTCAAGAATTTCTTGACTGACTAGAGTTGTCTGGATTGCTCCAACATAAGCTAAAACTCAAAAAGAAAGCTCCTGTCATGTGTATGTATGAGAAACGTTGATCCACCGCGCTTATATGATGGAATAAGACAAATAACCGATGAGCTTTATGATAATGTCATTTTTTATAAAATTATCGGACCACGGTGTTAAGGGGTAATAGTTTTAATTCCAAGGATGAAAATCGTTTTATCTGAAGAGGACAACATTCCTTTTTCAAGAATTGAATTTCTGATTCAGTTAGCATTTGCCATGACTATTCATAAGTGTCAAGGAGAGACTTTACAGAAAGAGTTTTAGTTCATTTATGTAAAACAGTATTTCAATATGGCCAATTACATGTTTCTCTCAGTAGAGTCAAACAGAAAGAAAATATTAAAGTTTTTTTTTTTGAAAAATACAAATTGGACAAAAAATGTAAATAAAGAGAACTGTCTTAAAAATATGTTCATTATCCTGTTAATTAGAAATGTATTAATTTAGACTTGATCTGCATTTACGTGAACAAGACTGTATTAAAAAGGAAAGTGTTGGATGACCCAACGGTTCACGGGTAGTTTAGTACTCATTATTGTCCTGATGAAGAATGTGATACATTCGAAAGCTGTCGACTAGTATTAAAAGTGAAAAGTTATACAGTTTTAACGAAAACATCAGGAAGAAATTTTTGAACTTACAGAAATAATGTACAAAAAAGATACAACCCATTTATAGGGTGTTATTTAACAATATATGTTTAAATGAAGGACTGCTACAACATTTTACAGGTACGAGTATATAAAACTAAAGTTTATCGGGACTCGGTCAGTTCTTCAGGTTCAAATTAAACTCTCATTACCAACGTTTTGGTCTTCATTTAAAACCTTTTTCATAGGCATACAGAAACAGAGGAAATATAAGAAATAATACAATCATTCAAAAATCAAACATACATCAAAGTGCAATTAGTTACAATTAAGAAATTACAATGGAAATTTTGACTATAGGTTAGTGAGAAAACTTACAGAAGTATAAATTTTGAAACAGAAAAACTAAGTATTACATTACAAATTATTTTACAAAGAAAAATAGTATGTGGATTTTAACAACTGCAGTCTGAATGAACACACGACACTGAACTGAAATAACCAAGCAAGGTAACCAAATTTCACCAGACAACCAAAAAGACACTAACAATTTTTTTATCTGTCAACAATGTTTAAATTAACACACCCGAATAAATACTATTTAAATTTGAAATGTCACTTCTATAATTAATGGATGACTGGTCCTTTCTAATATATAACATTTCCAGAGTTTTCCTTCTCTGTTCATCCATTTCTTTCGCTACTATTTTTATTTCATCAAAATCAAAATTATGGCCTTATTAATACTGTGTGCAGCTAATGCAGTGGCATTAATTTTCTTTTTTCTTATAGAATAACTGTGCTGGTAACTCTTTTCCTTTAAAAAACGACTGGTTTCTCTATAATAAACTTTGTTGCAGTCTTTGCACTTTATTGCATATATAATATTACTCTGTAATTCCTTTGGAATCTTCTCTTTTATATTTGAAAATAACGATTCCACTTTTCTTTTGCTATAAAATGCTAAATTAACTTGAGGTAAGTGTCTTTTGAAGACCTTTTTAATTGCTTGCGACAATCCTTTAACATATCGAAATTTAAAAAACTTTCTACCTTGAACTTCTAAGTCAGTATTTGTATCATTTTCTGGCTCTTGTTGTTGCCTTAAATATTTTGACCAAAAACGTTCAAACAAATTTCCTGAATAATTATTTTTCTGTAGTAACTCTTTTATCCTTTTCTTATTTTTCTTAAGTTGCATGATGAACTTACTTCTACAACTTTGTTCACCATATTCTTAACGCAATTTAATTTCTGATTCATAGGATGGGAAGAATAGTAATTCAGTATTCTTCCAGCACTGGTAGGTTTCGTGTACCGATCGGTTAAAATATTACCATTTTCTCCTCTTATAACTTTTATATCCAGGAATGGGGGAATGCCATCTTTTTCTATCTCACATGTAAATTTAAGTCGATTATGATATGAATTAATACATTTAAAACATTATCCAATTCTCTTTTTTCAATAATTAGAAACAAATCATCGACATAGAGTTTCATGAATTTTACTATTGAGCGTAACTCACTTTTACAATACTTTAGTAATTCAACCATTACTATGTTAGCAAGAACCGGTGACTTTTACCTCTGTTACTGTTGAAAACTGTATAATACAGTTATAATGAAGGAAGAAGATTATAAGTCTAAAATGGTGACATTGTTGGAAGATACAGAAACTTATACTTCCTTCCTTCCTCATTGTTTATATGCAAGAATACAAGACTTACGTTGTATTGGTGTTCTTTTACACGTGTCTTTAATGATTTACCAGTTTGACCAATATAATTTTATGGCAATTTTTGCACGGAATTTTATAAATACCACCGGACTCCAATTTCTTGGAAGTGTTTTTTATTAACTTATTGCCCACGTTATTACGATTAGAAAACACTATATTAAAATCAAGTTCTTTAGCTAGTCTTGGAAGGGGGTCCAATGATTCATGATATGGCAAAACTATATAATTTCACAATGAACGGGGCTCTGTTGAAGTATTAGAGAAAGTTTTTTTTAACACCCTTCAAAGCTAAATCGATATAAAAGGAGGGGTATTTTAATGATACGGAAAATTATTTATATTAGTCAAACTGGTAAATCATTAAAGACATGTGTAAAAGAACACCAATACAACGTAAGTAGACAGGAAAAAAGTAGTCCCTTATTCTTGCATATAAACTATGGAAATCATCATTTTGATTGGACAGGAGCTAAATTTATTACCTATGAAAAATCAATGTTTTTAAGAAATATTATTGAATCGTCTCTAATTAAATATAATAGATCTAATATTATAAACATTAGTAACGGTCTCTTCAAACTTGATACTTTCGGTACGAGGGCAATAGCCTCTTCAAAGAGGGTTGACAGCTAGCGGATAGTTTTTTAGTCTTTCTTACTGTACTCCTTTGTTTCCCCAAACATCCCTTTCTGGACATTAGTCCTTTCCTGTGCTTTCACCCTTTTAAAATACCACTCTTCCCTCCCACTCTTCTCAACCCCTCACCAGATGTTTTCTGCATCTAGTGTTTCAGTTGTTTTTTTCACTCTGACGAAGACCGCTTGTTACTGTTAAAAAATCTGAAACTGTGACACATAGACACAAACATAACAAAGACTCACTTTTCAATATTTCGACTCGTGTTGACTGTCGTCCCTCCGTCAATTCACTTCTTCTCCTGAGGACGACCGCCATTACGGTCGAAATATTGAAAAGTGAGTCTTTGTTATGTTTCTGCTTATGCGTCACAATTTATTTTAAATGTATATATGTATATATATATCACGGTCGATACTTTTATCAATATTTATATATATATATATACTTTGGGTTAGCTTCAGCTACTCAAAGGGACTACTTCTGCCCGATGACGACGAATGTCGAAATATCGTTGTGAGTCTTTTTTGTGTGGGTTTTTATTTGTTTTTCTCTTTCCTGTGTGAACTAGGTATATGGTTACTTTTTCTCTGAACCAACAATGACTGCTTCTGATACATGACTAGCGGGACTTGTGCTGATGCATTACTGATGACAGAGATTTTATATCAGGTTTATATTTCGTGACCTTCAGAGATATACACGAATGACTAGTTTCATCCTAGGAGAAGTAACAAAGTTTATTACTCAGAATCACTGAGTGTCACAAGCATGCCTAGATGAAAACGTAGAGAGTAGTGATGTTGCAAGGTTTTTTTGTCTGGAATGGCATTCTCAAAAGTTTTCTGTATTTCTCTGTCGCATTCCCGACTTTAATCGCTTTTTTTCAATATTTTCCAAGTCAACACTCTAAGGCAGGGGATCTCAATCTCCCTTGGCCCATTCCCCCCACCCACTCTTCTTTCCGAAGTAGTATACACACTTTTACAACTTTACAAATGATTATGTTTATAATAGAATTTTAAAAATTAAATACAAATTACAATTATTGATGGATATATAAAATATTAATTCAATCAAAATAGTCTTTTTTAATTTATAATCTATAGTAACCTATAGTACCTTTTCTCACTCTGTAAAACTTAACTGCGTGAGCCACAATTCATCCCCTGAAAACCAAAAGCTCACCCCTGGGGGTGAATTTTAATTTCATTGAGAACCCCTGCTCTCAAGGTCAATAAATTTCGGCTTCTAAATTGAGCTACTCTGAAATTCAATCAACTGGATTTCTAAGTCAACCAAGTCTATCATGCAAATATTTGTAAGCTTAGTTCGTTTTAAATTCAATCATAAATCATAATTTTTAAGTTTTATTGAAAAAAATACCTCCTTTTTTGTTTTAAAAATTGATTTAATTTATTACTATCTGATTAAATCAAAAATTTCTAGTTTATATCATTGTCCTAAAGTCATATCTCATGATGCAATACATTGGTGGCCGAAATCTTTGCAGCTTATTCACTTAATCTCATTTTAAATGATTATTATCACTATTTTATATTAGCATCAATTCATTCAATTGAATTGACACTATTGAATTATCCCATTCAATAATAATAATATCTCAATTCATTGAGATAGAATTATATTAATTAAGCAAACAAATTAATTGAAAAAATAAAATATCTTAATATATTTCTATTTATATTTTGCATGCTAAGTGTAATAACAAAGCTATAAAAATAATAATTTCCTTATAATGTAATGAACTCTCATGAATGTAATAGGATTATAAATTAATGAAAATATAATACTTGTTAAAACGATAATATATTAGAATTAGTAATAATACAATCCGTCATACCTCGTAAAGTTTCAGAAAAGCCCGACCAGTTTCGGGTCCGTCTGGATCCTATCTTCAAGAGCACCTAACTGACTGAATCAGATTCACAGTCAGTTAGGTGCTCTTGAAGATGGGATCCAGACGGACCCGAAACCGGTCGAGCTTTTCTGAAACTTTACCAGGTATGACGGATTGTATTATTACTAATTCTAATATTTCGAACCACAGTGGAACTAACCCATTAACGATATTGATATAGCCTATCGACCACTGATTCTTCAAATACAAAAAAGATTTTTTAGGATTAGGTCCAAAAATTAGTTACTCCATTACTATATGACTAGAGGGCCAGGTTAGCTCAGGGGTTACTCGCCTCTGGGCTGGTAGTCCGGGGTTCAAGCCCCACATGGCCCTCGATTTATTCACGCTGGAGGTGAATAAATCTGCGAACAGCATCCCTCGAGAGGACGTTGAGCCGTCGGTCCCGAGCCTGTATGATGTCAGGTACTCGTTAAAGATTCCGACTTGAAATCCACCTGAGTTAGGCAAAATTTAGGACTCCTAATGTAGAATCTGTAGAATCACCAATCAAACAAAAAGCTGGTAAATGGCTAACGTTATCACCCGCTAGGGGATCGGTTTAAACAATAAATAAAAAAAATATACTATATAACTAATTATTAATTTGTTTTTAGTCTTAGTAATTAATATAAGCCACTATGTTAGAAACACATCTGTTCTATAACAAATAATAACACTGCCCATTTTTTGTTTTCTTTTACTTTGTTTGTGTTTGTAGCTTATTGTATTTTTTGTTTACTGTTATTGCTATTATGTGAATTTTTTCACAGACTTGTTTTGGGTAGCACTTGCCTTGTGCAGACAGTTTTTTTGCCTTGAGAAGGCCAAACAATATTCGACAAAACGACGGGGTATATTGGAGTAATTAATTGTTGGACCTAATCTTCAAAAACCTATTTATATATAGCTTTTTCTTGCATGCTATACTCGGTTGTAAGGTTGCTATAAATATATATTTAGAAATTAACCAGTTTTGCCTACTCAAATCAAATTCAAAGCTGGCTTTTCTGTATAGCTCAAAAAAAAATTATATAGCAGGAAACCTGAAATTTTTAAAAAAGCATACATATGAACTATTAGACTAGAATGGTGAAGAAAACTGGATATTTGTTAACAATGCATCAGCTGTTCTCTAGAACGAAAGAGACCTTTCCTGATACTTCAATATTACGCAAAGATAATATAATTTTATATACAAGAAAATCTACATGTGATATTAAGTTTTGTTGAAAGGTCCAACATATAGATTGATTAGAGCATTTGGAGAGACAAATCCATCATACCATGGAAAGCATCAAAAATTATATGTTTGATTGGCATTTACTGGTTACATGTAAGAACTTTATTCTTCTTTCAGCGCATATTATGTCATTAAATCATTTCAAATTATCAAATGGATTTGGACATTTGTCCAAATTTGAGATATTTGAATACTTCTCAAAGGCAAACAGAAACACAGACAAACAGAACCTTGATTTTGATAAATATATTTAAATGAATGTAAATAATCTACTATTAAGTACTTTAAATTTCTTCACTATAACATATTTAGTCTATAAGGTTTAAAATAATAAGAAAGAACTAAAAAAAATCTAATCAAAGCTTTATCATTCATATTAAATGTAGTAATAATGTAGGAATTAATTATTTGCATATATTTGTAAGAAAATAATCCAAGAGAAACAACAAACATAAAAGTCGGTTTTCTTCGTTGCTACGTAGTTACATCTTTTTAACTGATCAAGAGATAGTCGAAATATAGTTGTGAGTTTTTGTGAAATCTTTTATGTTTGCTGTTTCTATGGGTTTAGTTTGTCTAGTTTGTAGAATCATTTTATTTAATTGCTAATTATGAAAATAACAATATTTAACATTAAACTAATTAAGAATCATTAAAAATACAAGAATAAGTTAAGAAGGAATTCGTACTTACCATTTGAAGTATTATTTAAGGAAATAAATGGTTAACACAATTAACAGGTTTAAAGAGACGTAGAAACTTAAACCAGGAGTGTTATGGCGCCTTTTCAGATGACTCAGTAGGTCTAATCAATGCCACCTAAATTATTTCATTTTAAAATAGTCTTTTTTTTTTTAGGTTTTTCTTAAATAAACATTAATTTAATATAGAAAGGACTGTATTAAACTATTTCTTAAAAAAATAAAAGATATATAATCAATATATATTTTAAATTAATTAGTCATGATATTGTCAATTAATAAAATATGCTCTAAACCTATTTCTTTTATAAGCTGTCTGAATATTCATATCTACCGATATTTTTCTAAAATTAAGTATATTTATCTTGGAAATAGGTCCAAATATAGCCTAAAAAATATTATCTATTAAATATTTTATCATAAGATGTTTATCTTATCTAATTACCTATCAAATAATTAAAATAATTCATTTATCATTTTATTTTTTATTATCAGTCTATTGTATTTTGTAATGTAGAATTATTTATTCATCTGAAAATAAAATGTCGCTGTTGAGAAAAGATCAACAATGGAGGATTACAAGAGAGGGTTTTGTGGCAGAAACAATCTACTGGTGTGCCATGTTTGGTTACCCACCCCTGATCTGGGATCTGTTTAAGCATTTGAACACAGGAAACAGTCATTAAAACTGGAACTATGGGAGTTCATATGGATGACTATAGGAAAGTTGATTACGTTGATAACAAAAACCCTATGACCATTCATACGAAGGCTCATCTTAGTGGAAGTTGAGCCAACATAAAAACAGTGACACGGGTCGGTAAACGCAGTTGGAAGAGGTATTGACATGAATAGGGTAGGAATGATGGTTGAGAGGGGAATCGAAGGAAGGATTAGGGTTGATAATCAAACAAGTTTGACAGCCATCGCTCTATTCCAAAGTCAGGATTGGAAGGCTGAGAAGAAAAGTGAGAAAAAACACTTTTCAGATGGAGAGGTTTTCGGTAAGAAATAGAAGGGGGGAGGATTAAAGATAGAAGAAGTAAAAACTGGAGTATAGAGAATCGGAAAAACTCCTTACCAACAAAAGCAAGTTTATAGCGTCAGGGAAATTGATGGATAAGAAAAAAGATGAATGAATACAAAGAAAACCGTCAAATAAATTCAGGTGAAATATGACATTTCTCTTTAGTGTTATACTGCTCCTGCAATAATGCTAAGTTAATACAATTTTTATCAGACTACTCTTAAAGACTACATACGAAATATCAAAAGTAGAATCAATGGGGAAAAATAGCTCTTATATTATATAGGTTAAGTTACAGTGCCAGTCAAAGGAAATACAAACAAGCCGAACATTGGTTCTTTGTGACACCAAAACAATTAACATTCTACATTGGGAGTCCTAAATTTGGCCTAACTCAACTGTTTTTATAGTAGGATCTTTCATCAGACATAGTACAGGCTGGGGGACCGAAAGCTTAACGTCCTCTAAGGTGGACGTGGTGGTGTTCAGATTTGTTCATCTCTTCCGTGAATGGTTGAGAGCGAACTCCTGATCTACCAGTCCAGAAGCGAGGCCTCCCCTCCAGATACTCTTATCAAATAGTTTTATATTGAGAGGATATTATATCACTCGTTTACAATTTACTCCATTGGTAAAATATAGAACTTCATGTTAATTAAGAGTAATTGTTAAAAGTTAACGATTCCAGTTTGGCAGTAAAAAAGGCCAATACCAGTATATTTTTATCAGTACAACCTTTTATTGGTGCCGTGTAATATTTATCTACATTTCTTTTTTCGTTATACTCCAAGGTTTAAATTAATTTGCATGCACAATATCATGTGATAGCTATATAACCTTGGTATATGGGTATATCTTGTTAAAACTATATAATCTTGGCATATCGGGGTACTTTGCGATTTATATAACCTTTCTTTTCTATGTAAATAATATTAGATATAATATAAATAAATATTTGTTAAAAAAGTACTATATATTGTATTTAATATATATTTCGAAATATATTATAAAATATATAATGCCCCATAATTAACTTCACATCTCCCACCCTTAACAAAAATAATTTTGAACCAAACAGCAGCTCTTGTGTCTCTAAAAACAGCGTCCACCGTTTGGGGTGTTCTAAATGTAATGGGTTCTACATAGTTCTGGTATCTACTATGTTTAGCCTCCGTTTATGACCAGTCATAGAACTTCCGTCAACAGACACCCTAACGATCACGCAGCTATCCATGTCTGTAACAAGCATGAACTCCCCTTCTACGACTTCTGCAGGCAACACATACTGCCTCAAATCCCCTGCGTCAGAAAATGTATCACTCTGTGAGCTTCAGATAAGCCCATATCTGTCTGCTCAATGTACCTATTGTAATCTTAAAAGTAATAATTTTTCAAAATATATTATTTACTATTTCTTATATATTCTACTTTTTCTTTTATTTATTTTAGTATTTTTTTATTTATTTATTATGATTTCTTTCTATTTTTAGTTTGGTTTTTCTCTATTTATTATTTATTCTTTATCCATTAATAATCCTATATCATTTTTGCATTTATTTGATATTTTTATACTTAGTCAAATTCTTTTGAAAACTGAGAAAGTGATAATAATAATTACGAAATTTTTCAGTAATAGTGATAAAAGAAGCTAATCAACACTCTATCTCCCCCCTTAGTACAGTCACAACCAACCCAGAGACATAAATGGAGATGACTCTAACAAACAGGCGTTAGAAAACTCGACAAGTAACAAACAGTCCATTGAGGAGTGACGTTACAACAACAAAAAATGAAAAAAATTATCAGTCCAATTAAAATAACTTTATTATCATTTCAAAGACATTATACAGACAAATAACATATAAACTAGGCAGCAGAAGTATAACACAGACAGTATTAAGTACTGGTGTACACAAGAATATTTGTATTAGCACAAAATCACAATGTTTGATTAAAACAAAGGCACTTCTTATCACATTGTGGTACCCTGGTTAAAATACTGGGAAAGTCTATTGCGAAAAAATAAGTCACTACGACTATGTATTCAATATATTAAAAACAAACTCGCTTAGTCGTCATTAAAACACACAACAAAATCAATATAACATACATAATAATATAACATAAAGAGATCTTAATACAATTATTACAATTTTTATTGTAAAACCAAGAAAAAGTCTCTAGACACTAAAAGTTTTTTTATTAATGAAAAAACTACATTTCGAATACGTAATGTTATTCATCAGGTTTATCAGGTTATAGTGAGAAGAAAGAAACGGAAATCCTATTCACACTGTATTCAAATACACCTGAAGAAGAACACTAAGTGTTTGAAATTCGTTTTTTATTTAATAAAAACAAACTTGTTTCTGTAGAAAGTTTTTCAAAAATTTCTAATATTGAGTAAATACTTGATGGTAACTAACTGCACAAGTTAAAAGCATTAACAGTGTTATTTGAGATTCTTATTAACAAAACGAAAAAAAAACCTCAAACTTCAAATAATAGAACAACTTCAATAAAAGATAACTTTCTTCACTTAGAAAATTTTTAAACAAAAAAGCTAAAAGGTAAATAAAAGTAGCTTAATAGCAATATGTCTCAACAACTCGGTGGGATTGTAAAAGAAAAATTTATTTAAATATTTAGTCCCCAGAAACTTTAAACAGAAGGAAAACCATTTTGAGAAACCAATTGCTAACCATAAAATTCAGACTTTTACTCCGTTTTTCAGACTTTTATTATACTTTTTCTATAATTTATATGGGTCTTAATTAATTATATATGGTCTTTTAGTTATCAGTTGTAAATTTTCTTCAATAAACAATATAAGCAATATGTAGTTGTTGTTTTTTCCAATGCCCACACTTATAAGGCTTTCAACCTTTAATGCTGAGTCAAGAGTGGGAAGAGTGACTTATTTACAATTTGGCACTTATTTTAGTAAAGCACATGTCACATTAGATGGTTGCTTCTACAAAAGGAGCACTAAATATAGCGACGGTGTGCCGAAGATTTCCTATCTCCCATATGAAAAATGTATGGTCCTGATCAAGATTCGAACTTGCAATCTTCAGTACTAAAGGCTAACACAGTACCTCTATCCTAAACCTGATCCCTATAGAAGCAATATCAATTTTTTGCCTATACTATAATTGACTTTGGAACTTCAGTTCGTTGTCAGGAGAAGATTCCAAGAAAAGATGAATAACAGCAAACATTCCAGGTGAATGGCTCTAACAAGATTGATTCTACTTTTCTTTTTGTCTCCTCCTGCGAACTGTGGCTCGAATATCGATTATAGTAAGAGTTTGTTCTATTGTGTACTCTTTTTTTTTTAAAAAAAAAATGAAAATATATGTAAATATATATAAACTTTTTCGACTGCAGTTTTACAATTAAAAATTATATTTTATGTGGAGACATCTTAAGACCAAAACGTTTGTTAATAATATATTTTGTTTGCCTGAGAGATTTCATAATATCTAAAATATTTCACACCCCGATAAACATTATATACGAAAACCCTACTATAATTAGAAAAACAACAGTCTTTTTTGTTAACAATATCTTAATTAAAATAACGAAAAAATAGTATAGAAAAGACTAGCACCTGGTACGTTAGTGTTAGTCATATTGTGCATTAAGTAGTACCGAACGGGTGTTAGTAAACTTCATACAAACTAATAACAGCCCCAAATGCTTTGTGATTAAAACATTTACAAACAATTATTCTACAAAAAAAAAAAAAAATAAAATACGAATGGCTTGAGGATTAACCAGTGAGCAATAACAGTAGGTAGACCAACAACCTGAAACAAAGGTTATCACCAGTTTATCGGATACAGATATACAACATTGCAAAAGTCTTATGTTAAACTTTAGCTTATTTTAATCAAATATGGATTTCTGTTAGCATTTGAAATCTATTAAATTTCAAATTTTTAGTTCAACCGTCATCAGGAGGGAAGAAACAGTCAGATCTACCAGTCCAAAGGCGACACGTTGCCACTATGCTAACCTGACCGCTTAAAAGTATTTATAATTTTGGGTTTATGATTCCACTATTAGTTTTAACAGCAAACGAGTGGACACTTATTGGTGGAAATACGTAGTATTATTCTACTATGGCATCTTTATTCAGTCGAAGAGAAAACCATATTCTTTTTTACCATCTACGGAGGTTTTGAAGGAATTATACCAGAGGATATGGTTTAATGGCCGAGGGATATACAACTACTATAATATACTATAAAACAAAGTGAAACGTTGAACCAGTGGGTTTCATTCTTTACTCATGTGTATCGAAGTTATTGGGTAATCTCGTACTACAAATGCTTGATACGCAAAATATGTTTATTCTGAGGTAAAATGGATAAACCAACAAAAGTCTCCACACAAATGAAGTTTTATTCAACGCATTTCGAACACTTTGTGTTCATCATCAGGAAAACACTATAATACAAATTAAATCTAATTAGTTACAAAAAATTAGAGTGAAATAACAAAAAATAAAAGTTCAATTAAGAGAATTCAAGACATACCCAAGGAAGTGGTACTGACGGGTTGGTCAAGTGAAAACAACTAGTAGGAAACTGATCACTTGCGAAAGAGGATAGGCAGGCATATAGGAGATAAGGTGACAAAGGTATCGGGTATGCTTGAAAGCCGTTAACTGAAATAGAGAAGGCCAGAACCAATAATTTAGAGGAAAGAAACTTTTTTTTTTATATAAATTTATTTTTTAATTTATTCTTTGTGATTCTAGGAACAGCTTAAGAAATTTTGGACACCCTGGAATTTGATCATTAAGGCATAGAGAGGCAGATGGATTATTAATGACGGCCTTGTTTATTTGAAAAGCTTCCAAATTACAAATTTCTTTAAACTTTCTACACGTACATAAACTTTTTACCATCCTACATGTGAATAGAAAGTTTAAAGAAATTTGTAATTTGGAAGCTTTTCAAATAAACAAGGCCGTCATTAATAATCCTTCTGCCTCTCTATGCCTTAATGATCAAATTCCAGGGTGTCCAAAATTTCTTAAGCTGTTCCTAGAATCACAAAGAATAAATTAAAAAATAAATTTATAAAAAAAAAAGTTGCTTTCCTCTAAATTATTGGTTTTGGCCTTCTCTATTTCAGTTAACGGCTTTCAAGCCTACCCGATACCTTTGTCACCTTATCTCCTATATGCCTGCCTATCCTCTTTCGCAAGTGATCAGTTTCCTACTAGTTGTTTTCACTTGACCAACCCGTCAGTACCACTTCCTTGGGTATGTCTTGAATTCTCTTAATTGAACTTTTATTTTTTGTTATTTCACTCTAATTTTTTGTAACTAATTAGATTTAATTTGTATTATAGTGTTTTTCTGATGATGAACACAAAGTGTTCGAAACGCGTTGAATAAAACTTCATTTGTGTGGAGACTTTTGTTGGTTTATCCATTTTACCTCAGAATGAGGTAGTAAAATACATTTTACTAGTAAAATATAAATCAATATTAGAAAGTCAGTATCAATATTTTAGTTTTGAAAGGTGTTGAAGACAATTAAACATGTTTAAAGTTTTAAAGCAGTTATGCATTTTGTAGTTTCAGTGAAAAATTTTATTCGGATGTTTAATGAAAAATCCTTTTTCGATTACTAATGTATTACTTGTATTACAACTTGTTATCATCAGAACACTGTAAGATTCCCTTTTATAAACATCGTTATTTCATATTGATATTTATTAGTCTTTTAATCTGAAATCCTAATTTTTCTTTTTTAAGTATTTTTACTTCAATAAGTTTGTTATTGTTTGACAATTTAGCTGTATTTCTTCTCTTTTTCCACTACGCAAATACCAGTACGTTTGTTATGTAAACAATTGTTGATTCAATAATTTATTTTCCTCCATTTGTAAACCTAGGAACAGATTTTATATAACATCGCAATGTTAGCACTGAGAGTTTGTTGTATATATTAATGATTTTCCGAAGTATTTAAACTTTATCAATGAACTCACTTAATATTCCTAACACTGTTATACAAAGAAGTACAACATTTCAATAAATAAATGGTGGTTTGTTTATATGACTATAGATCGTACAAACATAAAACTTAAACACTTTATTAGTTTACCAATAACTGAACTTCAACTTCGATTATTTCCCTACAGATCTCAGCACACACATTTTAGTAGAATATGTCAATTAAATAACACTGTTGAATAACTGTTTTGCAACTTACCAAACAAGATTATGGTAATTTCTAAATCTATGATGACTTTTGTGTAGAGATTTCTTTGTTTTTCATTTCCGTTAATCTCTGAAAAAAAAAAAAATAAAATCACAACAAAAATTTATTAGCAAAATTAAAAGTTGATATTTAAGAAAACTTGATATTTGACTACTACTATTTCACTTATTCAAATGGTCAAACTGTTTCAAGACCTGGTTTGCAATAGAAACTCTTTATTCCCAAGAAAAAGTAGCGAAAAGCCCTGAACAGAGGAGTCTTTCGCCTGGGGAAGATGTTTATCAAAAGTAGAATAAACAGTTGACTCCATATAAATTCAGTACACCTTATAGGATCACAATATTGTAATTTTTTTCAACGCATACCCTTATATACGGGCTGTCTAAGGAAAAATGCAGGCTGATTTTTGATTCTGTTTATTTTAAACCTCAAAGCTTCTTAACATTTCCTTGCAAACTCCCTATGACTTACAATAGTTAATTGTACCCATGTATATTTAAAAATAATTATTATTATAGTTAAATAAAAACCTAACAATAATATACACCCAAGCCTCCGCTATCACGCCCAATAGGTGTTGCTATTGACCTGCTATAGCCGAAAACGCGATAGCCTAACTAAAGAACTTATGGTGATATTTCTTGTTGATTAATAAGAATTTTATCTCAAATTTTACTCCTAATTTACCCAAATTTGATTTCTTTTTAATAAAAATGATTTTAATTGTAACCCAGTAATGCAAATTAAAAACGTATCACGGTTATAAATAAAAATAATATAATAGCCCATTTTATTTTTGGGGCCTAGGAGGGCTGAAGGAGTTCCAAGGATTGGTGGAGTCATACTGACCACTTCTAAGACGTTCTACCATATCTCATCGACATAGCATTCAGAGGGTAATGTATAATACCATTCTATTGGTGATATGAATTTCAAACACAAATACATAATATTTTGAAAACAGCAATAATATATCTTTATTAACATTATTTAAAGAATTCGGTAAAAAATAAAAAAATTGGATAAAGTATAAAAAAAGATTAATTAATATTTTAAAAATATTGGCACATTATGACAAACTGATGAGCATAGCGGCTTTGAATGTCGTAAAGGGCATATCACTATGTTATTGATACATTTGTCGTTATCTATATAAATAAAAAAAAAAAGGTTTTGTCTGTACATTGCTTAGAACTGACTCATTTCAAGTTATCTTTACGTTTTATACATTAGAAAAACCGAAACAACCATTAGGAAAATTTCTGTCTGTTTGTTTGACCAAAAATGTTGTTACAAGCAAACTCGGCCACCTTAAGTCATAGAGGGCTGAAACTTTGAGATTTGCGTATACACATCTTAAAAACTAAAATTTGAATGGACTGTAAATTCAACGTAGAAGAGTGTTTTAAGAACACAACGTTTTAAGCTGTGTTTAGCTAAGCTACACAAATGTATCAACTAACAATAACATAAACTACGCCTTATTCAAAACCGAATCAGGTACTTAAAAATATTTTCAAAATAAAAATACCAAACAGAAATTTATCTAAGTGTGGATTCGGTTTCTATAATTTATAAAACGTAAAAGTAACTAAGTCAGTCAGTTTTAAGCAATGTACAGACAAAACCTGTTTATATATACAGGTAGTTTTAGCTCCTGACACTGTGCAAGTAGATATTGTTAGTTGACTTCAATTTTGTTTGCATTTATCATAATTTGCTCACTTTAAAATAGTGAGTCCTACTTACCCGCGTTCTAAATAAGAAGTATGCCTCCAATAAAATCAATTTTGAGCTTAATATCTAAGCTGCAAAATGTAAAAGAAACTTCAGATCTAATGACAGTTATGGACTGTAATAATGATTTTTCTACATTCTATAACTTCTGATAATATTTTGGAACACCGACGGATCATCTCTGATTTTTTTAAAATACGGGCTAGTGCTAGTGGTATAATATATGTTCAAGAATTTGACATGACCCACTAATTACGCACCATGAACCTCGATTTTACTATTTCTTTACTCGTTGAACCCCTTTGATTTTGTGTGGACCCCTGAGGGTCCGTTTGGATACTGAGAATCTGATTTAAGCCGTGGTTGAAACACATTATGAGGGGCACCAACATGTGGTATCACCCATCCAAGTGCTAACCCCACCTAATGTTGGTAAATTCGGTATCTAATAGGAACCGGGTTATTTAAAAGTTAAGATCGTGGAAAACTTAATTATTGCAGTTTTAAAAACATAACAAGATGAAAGTATTAAAAAAAAGAGACTTACATGTAATTTGAGAGCTTGTTTGGAAAGGTAGTTTCCTCTTACAAGAGCTACTTTAACCCATTCAGGTTTGTCTGGTATGACAAAGTGAATGATTAGCCTAATCAGTAGGAGGCAGTGTTCAAGGAAGACGAAGCAAAGGATCCACGAGATGTCTGAAATGTCTGGAGCAAGACTTCGCATAGAGGGGGAGATACAGAGCAGGAGAATGTTTGTCACCACTGATACACTGCTCAGGAACTGAAACGCTCTCTGAAACAGAATAATGCTAGTAAATCAGTTGCACAGAAAGACACGTCCAGACACCAGTTTGCTGAAGCTCTTAACCAGACGGAGCATCCATAGGTCATAGCCCAACGAACAGCCTCATTATAGATAAGGTCCTTGACTGAATCAGCCGCTAGCAATGAAAGGCTAATAAACATCTCCTATTTAGGGATTTATATTATGTCTAAATAGACATTAAATAAAGAAAAAGATTGATATTATATTTACTTATAACAAAGTAAACATACAAGCTAGTCATTTTGTGTTCTACCATCAAATGTCCAATGTCTTTCTCCAGAGGAAAAAATCTACAGGACAAATTAATCATGTTTTACCATTTTATCTCATTTGCATGTACACAAGTAATAACTAAGTGAGGAGTCGGAGTCGGAGTCCGCTGATTCCTTCCGACTCCGACTCCGACTCCTCCAGGTCGGAAATATGCCCGACTCCATATATTGGACACTATTTTCTTTGAGGTTTGGCCAGCTCCAAGCAATACAACACCTTTAGGCCGACGTTTAATCGAACCATCTAGTAACTGGTTCCCTCTGAAGTTTCACTTAAGATAGCTGCCATCCATGACTGAGACGAACCTCACCTGGTAAAGCAAATAATTAGAGGCCTTGGGGCCATAACCTCAATCATTAAATAGGTGTTCACCCAGGTTTGCTTGACAATAATGTAACTTAAAAAATTTTTTTTAAGTTATTGCAATTAAATTCTGTATTGATGTACCCTGATGATATCTACAAATATAGACGAAACGTTGGCTAAGAGGTGTTGAATTTTTGAAGCTAGACCAAACGTCGAAAAAAATAAAATAGTATATATGTATATATGCCCTCGAGCCAATTAGGGCCTCGCCGAGGTAGCTGCAACGATGCCCTAGGTCACTCAACCCCCACCGATTAGAAAAACAACTTTAATCCGCCCAACCGCAGCAATACATTCCACCTTTCTTATATAAGCTTCTAACTTCAAAATGCATTCATTTCTTGATAATGGCCGAAGACAGCAGAAACATGTGTTCATTTAGCATGTAGATTGGTAACTTACTATATACTGTGGATACAGTAACAAGATCGTTATTCCGGAAACTCGAGAAACTTATGAAAAAGCAAGTTTCAGCTAAATTTGGTCTAATTTTTAGCAATGTATATATATATATATGTTTTATTAAAAATTATGCCAATTTTAACTTTTGTTCTTTTCCGAGTTAATTTTTCAAGTTTTCTCACTATGGATTTCCACCTTTCTGGTAAAATATAAAGTAATTCACCAAAAGATTTATTCTTGACTTCCATTTTATTCACTAACAAGTTTTAACCATAACAAACAAATTAACATTACATACAAATTATATACGACGTTTCGGTCAGCTCTGACCATCTTAAGCACTAATAATATAATAATAATAATAATATATATATATATATATATATATATATATATATATATATATATATATATATATTGTAAAAGTATTGACCGTGAAATAGAAACAAAATTACAGTTTATTAGAACTGACCGAGTCCTGATAAACTTTAACTTTGTATATATATATATATTAAGTAATCAGTGTATAATTAAATGTAAATACATGTTTTTAAAGATATTTTGAAGCTATTCAACATATAAATAAGGAAGGACTGCTACTAATTACCTGCCAAGCTCCAGTATCTTTAACTCTTTTTGCAAACGGCCTCTGTAGGACGCAGCATAATTTAAAGGCATCAGAGCGTATTTCCAATAAGTTATTAAAAACTGCCCAGAATGCTGCAATTGGATAAACAGCAGAAAATAGAAACACGTAACCAAACTGAACAAACAGTTCAAGGTAATCATCGTAAGGGTCCTGAAAAAAAAAACAAAAACAAAAAAAAGTTAACATATGCATACAAAAAAAAAAAAGAAAAGAACTCAGTGGTTTTCAAATATTCTCTGGCTGTGGAGCTCCCAAAAGACAAAAACTGAATGGTGCACTAATTAAGCATATGTGCTAATCAATCCAGACTTACTCATCAATCTTACGACTTTATTACTTCTAAGATCAAGGGATTTGAACAATTTTACTCCTCAGATCAAGGAAGTTGACCAATATTACTTCTAAATCAAAAGGATTTGGCCTTTGATCAATGGAATTTCTTTTGGAAACTCATTGAGAGCTTTGGATTTTCACTCATCATCTTATTCAAACGCGTAATTAGAATACTTCAAAATTGAAATCAATAACACAAAAAAAAAAGGTATATTTGTAGTGGAGTAAATTTTAGGATTGTAGTATACTCCACAGTAGCCTATAATGTTCATCAATTTCTATATTCCCTGGAAATTTTGATTTTAGACTCTAAAACTCAAAGGTCAATAATCTCTAGCACAATAAAAAAATAAACCACCTCTAACCACCTATGAAACTAAAGGCAAATTATCTTGCCCCCCCCCCCTCCTTTTGTTTTCTACTAGAGCCTATATTGTTTTTCATAGAGCAATTCTAAAAAGAGTCAAGAGCAGTCTTGTTATACACATACATCATAAACGAGAGAGAAATACGTAAAGAATATGTAAATCAGCACAAATTGTGTATGTCTATAGTAACACATTTAAAAGATATTATGAAAAAAAGTTTGATTAACTGGACAAGTAAGGAACTATTTCTCTGGTAAACCTTTCAATTCTTGATTACTACTTAATGATAGTAATTTTTAACTATTGATTTACATATCTGGAAAGGTGCAAACTGTTGTGAGGGCCAGGATAGGCTCTGAAGTTGTAGATCCGGGGTTCGATACCTACTCTGGTCCTCGATTTATTGACGCGGGAGGTGAAAAAAATCGAAGTACGTCGTCTCTCGGAGGATGATACATCATTATTTGCCGTCCCAAACTTCATTGGAGCTAAGCTTAAAGGAGTCCAGGTAATCGTTAACAATCCCTAATCTAAATATACTTGTGTTAAACAGACAACGTCTAGGACTTCCAATTTAAACTGTTCATGTGTGTACAAAGGGTTAATCTTTTTGGCCTAGCTGTCTTCTCTCGTGGGACTGCCAGTGCAAGCTAACCTATAAACCATGATTTCAACATACTAAATGTGACGTATTAACACTTCGTGATTCAGTTGAAACATCTCCACGGAGCCCAAGAGCTTTTGAAAACGTGTTTTGATCGCTGTGCTCCCTAGCCTTCCGGCCATTTACACCAAAAGATCAAATCAGGCTGACGATTTAACGTGTTGCCCTTTTTGTCACCACCAAGTTTAGCCACCTAAACTTGGGGTGTCCGAGGTGGACCTCGCGGAGGCGGGCAACACGATTCTACATCGCGCATTAGACCAATATAAAACTAACTAATTCACGCAATTATACCAGGGGGCGAAAACAACAACACGACGGTTAAACACCCGGTACAAGGGTGGCTCTATTACCTCACTACCAATCAAATACCTCAGTACCCGCCGCGCGTTAGGTTGCGATGGTCCTCTTCTTTCTTCCTACCTCGTGGATGAACTCAAGATATGTCTTGAGATATTTCCTTTTAAATGATACCTCGTAAAGCTCACTTATCGCTTTGCCAGTTACCATCTCGACCCTTGTCCTTTCATATGCACATCGGGAGCACTCCTCAATCACATGCTGGATCGTCTCGGGGTTCCACCAACAGGGACATGTGGGATCCTCCGTTCGCTTGAAGCGGTGTAGATAACTTCGGAAGTCCCCATGTCCTGTGAGCACCTGAGACGTCCAGTCTTGAAAACTACTGACTTTTCCATTTACTAAGGATTAATTGACCTCGTATACGTCTCGCTGGGCTTGCTTGATGGCGTGGAAGGCGTCGGCGTCCTCTGGGTCGACAAGTCGCAGCCCACCAATGTCTTTCACTCTGTAATTCGGTGGATCCTTGCACTCCGTTAATCCCTCTTTACTTGACATTCCTTTCACCTGAAACCAAATAAACCCTAATGAGTAATCACATTAATTATCAGCATAATAACACATATTATCCTGGTATAGGGGGTTGTTCGCTATACTACACAGTATACGAGTAAGAAGAGTATACCTTTCTTTTACACCTCTTAATCCATATACTTATAAAACTCTAATGTTCTTCTTTCGATGTTTGCACATAGCTGAAAATTGGAATACCGGTTAATTCCACTTTATGACGAATTATTCAAATAAATATTAAAGAAAACAGTGAGTAATATATTACTTTATAAATAATGTCATTACAAAGAAAGAAGAATGAAAAATACATTCTCTTAACATAAATCACGTAAAACTAATGACTCCAGATGTAAAATCTATTTATGTTATAGAATAAACCTAACGACTTTTCTATGAAAGATCTCAGTCTCATTTTTGAAAATGTTATTGTTGTTTAAAAGATTTTTTTTATTTCACATATTTACTGTTAATTTTTGTAATTCATATACATAAAACTAATTTTATTTATGAGGAATCGGTCGGTTTTCCAGGTTCAAATCAAACTTTTAAAACCAATGTTTTGATATAAAATTCGTATTTGGAACTTAAGCATTAAACAGATGTATGCAAATTCGAAAGAATATATAATAAACTATTTTATTAGAGATTTAAAATTAATAATTTTAGGAATTATAACTTGAATTTAATATATCAATACGAATGTTCTAAGGTAATAATATAAAAACACAGTCCTTCCATTTATGTTATTTTATGTAGGGTAAAATAAATTGAACCTTGTTCGCTGTTTTAAATATCCTTGATTATGAATATACCTTGAATTGATGCTTTATTTATTTGTAATACAATAATTGATTTTTTTTACTTTTAATTGATTTATTGTGATAATAAATATACTTATTGTGTATATATGTTGAATCATGTTAAGTATACTATATAAAAGCTTGGGGTAATACAAGAATCTTTGTTTTCAAGACTTAATAACATGAAACAAGAACAGTTATCCCTGTCAATCACATTCAGTGAATGTATTTTATTGACTCTGGTTATAATTTCTAAACACTGAGTGACAAGGGTCGTCTAGTGTAATATAAACTCTGCAGCACTAAAAAACATGCTTGAATAACACGTGTTGCTAAACTATACAGATCTCTTTTACTCAGCTTTAATGAAATACATACTCAGTTGTGCTAACTATAAGAATAAAAAAAATAACATGATGCAACTTAGTTCATAATCATAAATGTAATATTATTATAAAAATCCGTCATACCTCGTGAACCTTCATCAATTACGGATATGCAACACCGGTTGTGTTGTAGACGTCCGAATGGTTTACATGCAGTGAATCTTCAAAAACGGTTGACGATATATCAAAGACTTGTGTAATAATACAGAATTATTATAATGAACTACATTATATCTTGTTATATATCCGTAAGATACATTTAGTACGACAGAGTGGACATACTGCATTACAACTCAGTGAAACAGGTTTGCCTTACTTAGCACATTGTTAGCACCACAGAGGTTAGTAAACATCATATTATACAAATCCACCATACCTCGTGAATCGCCGTTACATCCTACTTGAAAATGTGTTGCGCCAGAAACCGGGTCGAACGTTAACGAAACTACAAAAGTTCTATCTTTTCAATTTTAGTTCTGCGCTTTTCGTCACAAAATGAATATTTGGTAATTTCAACTTCTTAGAACATAACGCCCTTTCAGAATTACGAGAAAAGAATATGAAAAACATTTAAATTTGTTTTTTTAAATAAAAGCAAATAATAATAACAATGACCTTGTTTAAAATAAATTACTTACAAATGAGGCAGCGCATTAACAAAACATCGGCCATAACTCAAGTGGGTGCCAAATATTAAATGAGTCACACTTTCGACCCGTTCACCAAAAGGTGAACAAAAATAAACTTTGTATTTCAATATTGCTTTTGCTTCACTACATGAGTAATTAATGCAAATTATGATTTGATTAGCACAATTATTAAACCAAGTTCTTTAAAAACAGTTGAAATATGAAATCACCTTGGAAAAGAAATGCCGTATCACCAAAGGAATCAAAGCCTCCTGCACATTATTGATAGCTTGAAGGATTATCATCTGTATTGCAATTTGCTACAACAACAAATATACATATATTATTTTACTTCAAGTTTCTTTAGTAAGAAGAAAAATAGAATTGAATAAGTTTATACTAACTTTTCTAAGCATTTCAACATCTTGAATAACAAACGCGATATAAAAGAGAGCCATGAAATTGTTGACAAATTCAAAAAGAACCAGCTTGGAGACACGATGGCGGTCAAACTGAGATTGGGTTCTGTGATTTTCTGAAAATCAAATATCTGATTAGCCTTTATTTGAAGTTGCAAACAATTAAATTTTTATTTATGAATAAGTTTGTATGGTTCTCAAATCATATAATTCTTAGCTCATTTTAACATGTAATGTCGTTAGTGCTAGGTTTTCTCTACACTGTATCTCTCACAAACTATTCTAGGACACAGAAACTACGTGGGAGGCATCAAATGTGACTTTAGAAATGAGTGAAGGATATAAAGAAGGATACAAGGATAGCACAGAGGATTACATGCTCGCCTGGGCTGACATATCCTGGGTTCGATACCCACTATAACCCTCGATTTATTCACACGGGAGGTAAAAAACAAAGCACGTCGGACTTTAAGCCATCAGTCCCGATGATTTTCATTTTTTTGTCTTTATAACAGTATGGTATTTTATGGTAGAAATATAAACATGTATTATTTATCTGAATTATATTTCTTATTTAAAAAAAAAACATTTATAACAACTGCACCATTCCTTTCTTATTCTCAAATAACACCGGGTATTTCTACTAGTATACTACCAAAGTAAGAAATTGGATATTTTGTAGAACTGAAGTCTTGAGTAATATTTCCTCTATCTTTATTTTTTCAATATGGAGCGTCTAAAGTTGATAAATGTTCTTCCTCTGATTATACCTCTAATACAAGATACAAAGTGTAATTCATGAATAAGCAGGAATAAACGTAGTATAAAGGAGACATGAGGAAATAACTGTGATTTCAATATCGCTCAACTACGGTAATATAAATTGATAATAAATAATGAATAATTAATTAAAAGTAACACTGATATCAAAAGAAACCCTACTTGGTGTAACTTCCAAACAATTAGTTTAAAATAGTGGATAAAGTTCCTTATTTTTAAAAGTTCTTGAAGATATATTGTTAAATGCGGCTATTATAATAGTTATTTATAAAATATATTTACCCCATTCTGTAAGGAAATTGGCAAAAATTCTGTACATCATATTCATGATATAGATTAGGGCAGTATAGATGGCACTAGGAAGGAAGGTTATAATAGGATTTACGTCGGGTATAGAGAGCACTTGATTCTCTATGTAGAAATACAGCAACATGATGACGAAGGCACCCATCATGCACAATACTACCAGAGGTAAAGATACCAAGTACATCTAAAACACAATTAGCCAAACTAAAGTCGTGCATACAAAATAGAGAAAATAACAGTGAAAACCATTCAACATTCGCCAGCGTTTCAAGCAATGGTATTTACAAAACAAACGCTAAATATTTCTTTTAAATACCCTTACCATTTGAAAGTGACTCATTTTTTATTAATCACCGATTCAAATTATTAGCGACTCAAAGTACAACGTGACACGTGGTGTCACCTATCCAAGAGCTTTATTTTGCTTAAGTTCAATGATTTAACAGATACTGGTATATTCATCATTGTTATGGCTGTTGTCATAATTATTTAAAATAAATTCACAGATAAATTAATAAATCGCTTAATAGTATCAAAGTAAGGGCTAGGTTAGCCCAGTGGCAACGTGTTCGTCTCTGGATTGGTAGATCTGGAGTTCAATACCTAATCTGGATTTCCATTTATTCACAAGGAAGGTAAATAAATCTGAGCACATCGTCCCTCTGAGAGGACGTTAAACCGTCGGTCCCGAATCTGTACGATGTCAGGTACTCGTTAAAGATCCCTACTCTAAATACTCTTGATTTAGGCAAAATTTAGGACTCGCAATCTAGAATCAATAGGTAATTTAGCTCGCCCATTGCTAAAATGGGTGCCAAATAATAAATAAGCTACAATTCCGCTCCTAGAACAGCAATAAAAGGTGAACGCCTTAAATGTGTGAGCGTTGGAGAAAAAGGTTAACTTCAACTGAAGTATTTGATATTGCATTGTTTTGATAACAATAATCATCATTTTAGGGTAAAAAGTTTATAAAACAGTCTCCAGAAAGAGACATTTCAAGAGTTAAACAACGCGCGACCAACACGTAGTGTTCTTCATCAGGTTGAAATCTAAAAGTACAATATTACCAGAGTTAATAACTAAGAAGTATAGTATACAGGTAAGGGAAATAGAGGCGTACATATTAAGCGGGAAGTCCGGGACAGATTTAATGTACAATGCTGGGAGAACTCATTAAACACCTGTATGTCGAAAATATTTTATTAGCTTTTTATCTACAATGAGTAAATACCATTTAATCACCGCACCAACTTTGAAAGAAACATTATAAATAAAATGATCACTATCTAAGATTATGATGAACTAAGATAAGGAACTGTTGCACTGTGTGAGAAATATGCTCAATTATTTTATTTTATTACTATCAGGATAAATATATTTCGTGGAGTGAGGGTTTTGTTCATGTCCCAATTAGTTACATCCATTAATGAGATAATAATTATAATTGCATACTTGCTAATGAGATGCAAAAGATTTACCAGGCAAGCGTGTACCTATTACAACTTGCACATTATTTAACTTGGGGCACATTCATAACATCAATAACAAAATCTACCAACAATATTCCAACTCAGAAATTATCTCAACAACTTCTAAAGATAGCAGTAAATATTTCTACCTTTGCATTAGTCTTCCACCTGGGGTACTGAGGTAACATTTTCCCTGTTATAATATCAATACCCATAACTCCTCTGAAGTTAGACCTTGGCTCGTCGAAACTATTCATAGATATTGTCCCCCAAACAAAGGCCAGTTCATTACATTTCCTTTTCCACATCTGAAATATAATTACAAATTAAAAAAAAAAATTATAAGTATCAGAAAATGATAGTAATATTCATATAAGAAATATATATATAACAGATTCAATAATATATCGACCGTTTGATAGAATAGGTGTGTTCTCTAATCGGGGTTCGGTCAATTTTCCAGGATAAAAAATCAAACTCTCGTTGCTAACGTTTCGGTTTTATTTAAAACCTTTTCCATAGGCCTACAAACAAAGGATAATAAGAAATCACATATCTACATCAAACATATACACAATATAAAAATGGATTGTTACAACTTATGAATATTACCATACAAGCAGAAATATTTCAGAGATACATAAAACAATATTACTTACAGAAGTAAGAATTTTTTAACTAAGAAAATAAAATTTACATTATTTAAAGGAACAACAATGTAAATGTTATTTTCTTGGTTAAAAAATTCTTACTTCTGTAAGTAATATTGTTTTATGTATCTCTGAAATATTTCTGCTTGTATGGTAATATTCATAAGTTGTAAAAATCCATTTTTATATTGTATATATGTTTGATGTTGATATGTGATTTCTTATTATCCTTTGTTTGTAGGCCTATGAAAATGGTTTTAAATAAAACCGAAACGTTAGCAACGAGAGTTTGCTTTTTTTCCTGGAAAATTGACCGAACCCCGATTAGAGAACACACCTATATAAGAAATACAGTTAAAGTAGGTGGGTTTTTTTAAAGCAATCTCCATATAGTATATTACAAGCAGTATTGAATCTTATTTAACAATAAAAATACACATCAAGATCACATTAGACATTATTTTACTATTATAAGTTAAAGAGAAGTGTTAAAGTTAAAAAATAAAACAAAAACTTTCAGTAAGAGGACAGAAAAACATGAAGGAAAATTTATTAAAATTTAACAAATTATAAAATAAGCATTACTTATTAATTAAAAAAAAATTAAATTATAAAATCACTATTTTTGTAATTTTTTAGAAATTTCTTAATTAAAAAAATTATTTTAATTTGAAATTAGTTTTCAAATTACAAAATAAATATAATTTGTAACTGTTAAAAATTTAAAAATTATAGGAACATGAAATAAAATGATTTTTATTTATAATTTTTTAAGAAGTTCATAAAATTATAAATAAGAATAAATTATAACTTGACTAAAAGTTTTCAAGTCATAAAATAATAATTATTTATAAATTAAAAGAGGTTTCCAAATTGTCAAGTAAATATATTTATAAGAAAGTTTGAATTATAACTTAAAAGTTATTTATAATTTCTTGGAATTTCAGACCAATAAAATAAGGATAATAATAATAATAATTAGTTGTTGTCGTGAGAGAACAACTATTATTATTATTAGTTATACGGAAAATACATTTATTTAGTATTTAAATAAATGTAAAACTAAAAAAAAAACTCATTCAAAATTTAGAATCTTCAGGAGTAAAATAAAGATTCAGGTCCTTAAAACTTATCCTCATTTATAAGTGATGGTTACGTTCTCAACGGGTCGTTTCGAAAACGTGGAAATTTATATATAGGTCGGTATAGAGAGTAAAAGCTCTGATACGTACAAACGATGAAATAACAAAAATGTATTCAAATATGATTATTTCTCCACGCATAGAATCTAAACAGTGAAAAGAAAAAAATTACATTGTTTCTTAGAAATTGTTAAAATTTTTCTATTGTATTTTTTTTAATGTTTTACAATATATAATGGTACCTATTAATGCTATTTAAAAATAAAATCTTTATTTAGAAAATACTTTTCCTGTTAAAAAGCAATACAATTTAAAAAAAAAAAAACAAATCTCTTAACGACTAAACAGTCAATATCAAATAATAATATTATTATAAACTACTATAATGAATTTAAAATTAACTGTTGTTTCTTGTTAAGGCACGGAAACAGATTCTTATATGGCTCAAGCTTTTGATATGGTATTCTTAACATGATTCAAGATATATATACAATAAGTATATTTAGCAAAATAAAAATAATTTACAAGTGAAAAAAAAATCATTTATTTCATCATATATAAATAAAACACCAATTCAAGTTACATACACAATGAAATATTTAAAACAAACAAAACTTGTAAATTCAAATGTTCAAGTTATATACCTAACATAATATACTCGTAACATTAATAAAAGGAATGTGTCTTTACAATATTACCTTAGAACATTCGTATTTTATCTAACAGTTTTATTCATGTTTGTTTCTAAAATTATTCATTTTTAACCTCTAATGTAGTAGTTTATTATATGTTTGTTACATTTATTTATAATACATTTGCACTACTGTCATCAGCGATCACGCAAGCCTCTGGGCTACTCTTGCTCCATGTCTTTATTTTATTACCAGTGTTTATATTTCGCAAATTTTAAATTCAAAATTTTTTTGTAACAATTATTTTTAATATATTTGTGCTACTGTCATTGGCGCGCACGCAAGACACTTGCTACCCTGGCTCCAATTTTGGGAAAATAGTGATAATTTTCTTTCATTAAACATTATTCAGGTAATAAATAATATATATTTAATTTCAGGCTTCTATCTCCACGGAAAATTGGTGAACAAAAACAAATTCACAAACTATATATATATAGATAACAACCTTTAGATTCATTATGAATTCAAAGTAATTAGTGTACACAAAAAAAGTCCCACTGATTTTTTTCCAATTTCATGTCTACCATTTCTCAAAAGTAGTTTGTTCAATTTCACCATTACAACATATATTCATAGCATTTACAAGAAAGCAATTAAGCACTCTGATTAGAGAGAATATAGATAATAAATTAATACATACAAGCTATGTCAGTATGTGGTCGATTAATATTATTGGAAATCATAGAAAAAAAGTAACAAAAGCACTTTTACTATCAAAACAACCCGTTTTAAACAAGCAGTTTTCTACAGGTTTATTAATTATTATTTAATGGTAACATTGATAAACACCTTATCATAAATTTGGACCCTGGCAACAATACAATGCTGACTCCTTACCAATACTTTGAACACTAACAACAATTTTAATATTTCACAAACATATTAACTTTTCTCAGACAATAAGTTTTGAAGCTTATGCCACTAAAAAAATCAATAAAACTCTAACTATACTTTTTGCTTTAAAAAGGACTAAAGTAGCCCAGTGGGTTGCATATGCGCATTTGGACTGATAGATTCAGGGTTCAAATCATACTCTAGTTTCGATTTCTTCATGTTGAAGGAGAAACAATCTGACCATGTCATTCCTCGGAGAAGATGTTATGCCATCAGTCCTGAGCCTATACGATGTCAGGTATTCGTTAAAGACCCTCTACTACAAATACACTTGAGTTAGATCACATTTAGTTCTCTCAATGTAAAATCAACTCAGCAATCTCGCCCATTACTAAAATGACTGTCAAAAATAAATAAACCACACTTCAAGCCCCTAGAACTTCCTTTTTAGAATACACTTCAACGTGAAAGCCTGCAAGTGCGGGCATTGAAAAACAAAAACTTTTTGTCTTAGTAGAATATCCGTAACTGCCCTAACTTGTTTCAACTGCTCCTGTAAACCAAAGCCATTAGTTATATTTCAATTTCCCCTCCTCAGTTTTTCATTTTAATACAAAACTACATATTTTGAGAGACTAGTTCTCTGGATGGTAAACCGAAAGTCCTTCCCACCCCTTACCCTCTCTCCTTGAAACCCTTACATCTTCGAGCCCATTACCGTTTCTATCTTCTCTATTAGCAGGTTTGTACCTTTTATTTTAGTCTTTTTTGATTATCATAGTCTTGATCTTGGTTTTTTTTAAGACCAAGTTTAAAGTGATTCCAGTTTTTCAGTTTAAACTGATGTTTAGACGTTGACTGAAGAAGTATAAATACGCGTTTCAATATATTACTGAATATACTCTAAGAATTCAGTTACGATTATTACTGAATTCCAGCCCTACGGGCTAGAAATGACTTTGTTTTGCTAAGAAAATTACTTTATTTGGGACCTACTGAAGAAGAATGCTATGAGCTCGAAATGCATTGATTTGGTAAGAAAATTACTTTATGTGGAAACTAATTCTACTTTTTCAGTAACACTTGTAAGTATAATAAAAAAAAAAATCTAAACCCCTGTTAGTTGAATACATAAATAAGTAAAGTTAGGTTAGGTGGATTAATAACTTTTGGATGACTAAGTTGCATGACTTTAAAAGTACCATACAATGATTACCTCCAGCATGACAGTTGCGTATATAATATTGATTATGCAGAAAACAGGAAGAGCCGCATTGGAGCTGATTAACAGCTGAAGAAAGCCCAGCAGCATTGGCACGAACAACTGGGAGGTGTAGAAACCGAGGAAGTGAAAGTACAGTGCTATCGATTCACCAAAATACTCTCGTATTTTCTCTGTAAATTAACAACCAATCAAGAGTATAATTTTAAAATAATTCAAATTACACTAAGTGAACTGGGTTAAATTTACTATGATAATAAATACAGAAAATACATATACATACACACACACATATACATATATATATGCCCCGCATTTCCTTTAGAAGAGCCCCCAATGTCTCAAATATATTCTCCCACCGGGCCGGCAAACTTATTCAGAATCCCCAAAGCAGCGGTAGCCTACAGCGCTGTGAACGTCAGAGGTGTCTTACCTGTCCCATTGTTGATTCTGCGTCTTCATTTACGTCTCAATTTAATCTCAATTCTTACCCAATTCACAGTCCTTCCTCCTGTATCTCCACTGACTGTGTTCACCTCTTGAAATGCACCTAATATGATGCTTTTTAAGTTGATTTAGCATCTATGATGCTGAACCTTCGGATGAATAATCACAGGCTTTCGGTTAGTAAACGCAGCAGTCTCCCTGTCGCCACTCACGCTAATTCCCACCACCTCAGCTTCAATGATTGTTTCACAGTCCAAGTTCTCAACAAGTTCCCAGTGATAACAGACAAGTTACTTTAAAAACTTCTGAGGAAGCCCACATTTGGCTCCTATGGGCACGCTGGAAACTTTGCTTGAATTTAAATCGTTAGTTTTTTTAATTTATTTATTGTATATTTATTTATTTTTTTAAATTTATTTTTGTATTTATTTCCTTTATTTTTTGTTTTCTTCACTTTTATTCTCTTTTTTAAATAACAATTTTTTTCTTTGCTCTCGACTCCTTAGTTCCTTTTTTATTTTTTTCCTTTGCGGCAGCACTGCTTTAGCCCTCATCCAGTGAGTTCTTTAGTTATAATAACCAAAGTGTTATAATAACACTTTCTTTTTCTATTATTTCATTTTATTTTAGAAATATATGCAAGACAAATATAATGTTAAATTAACCCGAGAGATGCTGGTTACAAATACTTAAATAATAAAAAAAAAACTAACCACCATAAACTGAGAATTTTAGAGGCTATATTAATGTAAAAACTGAAGCCACTCCTAAATATTCAGGTGGAAAACAGTAGCCATATTTTGAGGTTGTTTAATTGACATCAAGGGCATCCAGAAACCCTTGCACGTAGTGACTCAGGCCTAGAGACCACTCACCCAACAGGATTACTACCTTTTCACCTTACCACCTTGAAACAATGATGTTTTGGACCTTACAAAAATGTCCTTGATGATATTCCCGATCCTATGGACCCCAGGAAAGAAAGTAGTTACGAGGAAGGGAGAACTGTTGGGTTCAGCGGCAGTCCTAGGAAGATATAGATTGGTGGCAGGTATTAAGGGTTTATCAACAAACCTGGGAGAGTAGCCCCGCTGGACGAATTTTTCCCTAAGTTTGTCGATATGACACTGTCGTTGATAGAGGTCACTGCAAATTCGGTGTATGCGGATGGAGAGGGAACGAGGTAGGGACTTTTTTGTGTGGGATGGGTGACAACTATTGAAGTGTAGATATTGTTGGGCATTGGTAGGTTTTGTGTGTATGGAGGTGGTGAAGGTCCTGCCGCTTAGGGACACTACTACATCTAGGAAGGTTAAGGAGGTATAGGAGAAGGAGTGGGTGAAATTGAGTGATGAACAGGAAGTTTTGAATATATATATATATATATATATATATATATATATATATATTTCTGACCTATAGAGACTAATTTCGAATTAGGACAAAGATATGTCGACCAACGTCACTCATGATTGCCATTCATGATCTGTTACGATTGGAGGGAGGGGACTATTTATAAGCACCCCTCGCAACCTTTACGCAACATGTAGACATCTAAACTATTGAATCCATGTAATTGAGGCAAGAACAACCTCAGAGTACAAAACAACAGAGTAACTTTAATTGTATTTGTGAAACTTAGTATAGGTAAATTGAGTTTGTAGACAAAGCGAGTCAATAATTCCAAAGTCAGTTCAGATTAGTTTTCCTTTAACCAGAACGACTAATCAGGAAGAAATTAAACTATTTCTTTGTTATAATATTTTTTATAAAAAACCTAACTCACTTAACAAAAATTTTATTTCACAAAGAAAATATTCAATTGGCTTCAGTAGTAGGTTTAAAAGTATTTAACAAATTTAAGAAGTCTAAATAAGAAGCTGGTTGACAAAAAGCAAGGAAATCTATAAATTGATCGAGGAAGCCCTTTGAACAGATTACGCAAGTTTTATATGACGCATAAGTCTTATACGACTGTTTACTATAACAAACTATTGAAGTAACTTTATATTTACAAATAATTCAACTTTAATAAATAATTATAGCATCCATTTTATTGATATATCCATGATTTTTTTTTTTTTAAATACAAGCTTCTTGGTTCATTGCACTTCTCTTTTTATCTCAAGAATATTCATTCTCAAAGAGGTCTCAAAAGAATCTAACGAAGATCTTAGATAAGCTGCAGAACATTTAAGTGTGGGGATAAAAAAATAAATAAATACATTGTACAAAATAAGCGTAATCGAATATTTAATTAACGAAATAGGTAACTGAATAGATTAACGAATAAGAAGAATCTATAAATGGTGTTATAAAATATAAAGGGTCCAGGGTAGCCCAATAGCTGTTGTGCACACCTTTGCACTGGTAGATAAGGAGTACGATGAGCCATTCTGGCCGTCGAATTAATCATATACATTGGATTGTGAATATAAATTTGAGCACTTTCCCTCTAGGAAATCGTCTGTCCCGAGCATGCACGTCAGATACTCTAAAAATCCCTATTCTAAATACACTTAAGTTAGGCAGAACTTAGGATTCCCAATAAAGGATGTTCATTGTGTTGTATCACAAAGGACGAATCTTTGGTCTTTGTCTGTTCTATACTGAATGGCCAACTCAACCTACCCTAACCTATAAAATATAAGGAATAACCACTGAAAACTAAGTTTCACTCTGGAAGATGGATAAGAAGTGAAAGCGGTCCAGTAAGGAAGATAAAATAAGGCGGTAAGGTATAACATAGTGCCTTCATTACCGTTTCTCATTTCAATGATTAGGTTTGTTAGAATTATGTACTCTTTAGTACATATATACTCGTATTTACAACCTCGTTATTGAAGCTAATTAATTTTTCCCCCAACAATTCATTCACATGTTATCACAATGTGTTATTTGTATGTTTGTACTGCACCTCACTCCCCACCGAAGTTGAGTACAGGTTCGCAGTATTTCAGCATTGCAGCAAAGGAACGAAATTAAATAACTACATTCTCATACACTAGTATATAAATAACATTATCAGTGAAGATTACCATAGGGCTGTTCAGAGAACAATGCCATGTACCAGGAGGCTCCTAATTTCATAATTTCTTCTTCATCGTGTAATGGAAGTATTTGCTTCACAATACCCTTTTGTTTACACACGGACACTGAAAATAAGAAATCTCGCCATTAATCCAGTACATTAATTAGATTAAGCTTGAATCATAATTATTTCAGTTTTTTCATGACTAAATTAAAAATATACTATTCATGTGAACAAATCATAATAAATGACTAAACATTCCTCCTCAGTTCGCAAAAAAATTCTTTACTAATTGGAAAACGTTATACTGAAATAACATAAGAAGTAATAGAGGACCTATATATATACACAGGTCAAATCAAACAATATCTAAAGGATAGATTAGCGTTACACAAATTAAATTTTAAAAATAAAAAAATGTTTTGTGCCTTAGCCTCTCACGCAATTAAAAATCAACACATGTTTCAGTTTGAAAATCCATCCATTTTAGATTATGAAACTTTACACAATAAAATATTGATAAAACAAATGATATATATAAAAAATACTAACAATACTTGCAATAAAAAAACCGATATTGATAATTTAAGTAGGATTTATAGTTCCATTATAAATAGTTAATGTTTCAATGTTATCTAAGTTTATATTGCCATGGATTAATTGTAATATAAAAAACAGTGTTTTATATTACACTATATAATACAGCGACAATAAACGTCGCTGGGTAGCAGCACATGCAATGACAGATAACGGTTTTGTTGGTTCGGTATTAGAAGCTAGCCTTGAGTAGGTAAGTTTTTTGAATTTGTTATGATGATTTAAAGTAGATATGACTAATGTCCATTGTTTTTTGTTAGTTTATAGCCCTGAGGATGTCTTAAAATAAAGTCGAACAGAACAGCTGTTGAAATCCACAGACTATTTTTTTTGTAAAATAATTTCTAATGTAATTCTTAGTTTTTCTGTTTCAACATTTTTTACTTCTGTAAGTTCTCTCACTAACCTATTGTCAAAATTTCTATTGTAATTTCCTAATTGTAACTAATTGCACTTTTTATGTATGTTTGATTTTTGAATGATTCAATTATTTCTTACTATTTCCTCTCTTTTGTAGGCCTATGAAAAAGGTTTTAAATAAAACCGAAACGTTGGCAATGAGAGTTTAATTTGAACCTGAAGAACTGACCGAGTCCAGATAAACTTTAGTTTTTTTTCTATTCCACGGTCGATACTTTTATCAATATGTATATTATATATATATCAATATATATAGTATATTATATATCAATATTATATATATATATATATATATATATATATATATATATAATGCTGATTCATGATTTTCATTATTTTATGTTTACACTCGCAGACGTCACCGTCTTTGACGGTTATTCTAAAAAAATTCAGAGATTATATGTGAAATTCAAAAATTATTCGAAAAATTATACAATAGGAAAAATATATTTATTAGCACAGTGTTAAGTAAGTACCTCTGTATACACCACATTAGCCGTCTGCCCTTCAGGTGCATGGAAGAACAGAGATTCGGAACCTCTAGTCTTGAGCAAGCAACATTTAGGTTGACCATGTGAGAAACACTTGGTCTCTCACTTCAATTGCTGCCGTACACAGAGTTTGGCCTGCAACTTATTGACCGTCATTGTGAAACAGACGCTGACATGAAATTGTAACCGTTTGAATTGAAAGGGATAGTTGCTAGGTATTAATGGTATGCGTGGTATAAACACTGACTACCTAGTCATGATATCAGCCTCTATGACGTATCTGTGAAAAGCACGAATTTACAGTCGTGTCCCGTTGCACATTTTTGGGACACTCAAATTTCGTAACATCATGATTGGTGCCTCTACTTTAAGTCATGAGTAGGCAGTCCAGGAGCAGTCACGAAGTCAAGAAATTCAATTGGATAAATAATGAACAACTTCCACATCACTAATCACTCTGTTTGTTGACTTGTAAGTCCTTTCCTCAGCTTGATATAGTGCAAGAACTTGCTTATTGATTTTTTTCTGCCTGCTCATTTGTAGGGGTGAGAACTGCTCGCTCACAAAGCCATTTATTCTGAATACATGGCAGATCTTGAACTTCGGGAGACACCTAGTTAATTATCTCTTGCTGGGAGTTTAAATGTAAATGAAATTGAAACCAACTACCAACACCTACTTGCTATTCCTGTATATTTTCAAAATAAACATGTCTGTGAAGTTATCCAAAGACAGCTTAAAAGCGCATAACTTCGGTTCTACGTTGAATTTTCATTCCATTCAAGCTTAGATTTTAAGTTAGACATACACAAATTTACTGTCAAAGTTTCATCTCACTATGTCATATGGTGGTTGAGTTTACTTCTGATAAAATTCTGTGGATAAAGCTATCAGAGAGAAATTTTTCTAAGGGTGGACTCAGTTTCTCTAATGTATGAAACGCAAAGATAACCTGATATGAATCAGTTCTAAGCAATGTACGCTTAGAAAAAAACCTTTATTTTATTTATATATATATTTAAGTAACTACAGTATGGTAATAAACTTCTTCTAATGGTTTGAAATATCTAGACACTCGACAGGACGAATATAATATTTCAAAGTTAGTTGATACGTCCAGATGAAATAAAATCTTTAAATATATGCGAACCAAAATTAATAAAGAACAAAAAATTACTCATTCTTACTTTAAATCAGCATGTTTTATTGGTGACACTTATTTATCACTTTAATGGATAACAATATATTGTTGTTAAACAACAATACCTCAGTTAAGTAATAGTAACAGTATGTGAAGGGGCCAGGGTAATCTACTGGTTTTGCGCACTTGCCTCTGGACTGGGAGATCTGGATTCGATATTCTCTCTAGTTCTCTATTTACTTACGCGGGAGATGAAAACATTTGAGCACATCGTCCCTCGAGAAGGACGTTAAGCCGTCACACCCGAGCCTGTACTATGGCAATAGTTAAAGATCCCTAAGAGGCCGGTAACCAGATTGAACTCCGGATACCGGAGTGGATATGCGGACTTCAATACCCACTCTGGCCCTCGATTTTTGCACGCGGGAGGTGGATCTTTAAGCCGTCAGTCCTGAGCCTGTACACGTTACTCAGAGGAAACTTTAAAAGAGAGAAACCCCTCTATTAACCTCCAAGTAAAGGATATTTTGCAAGTCCAACAAGCAGGAGCTTAGAATAAAACATGAAATTGGCTAAGAATGGAAACTGAAACTCTGTGCTTTTATCTCTGCAAAGGTCAACTTTAGAGCCAACCAGAAGCACATTTCATCATAATGACTATAAAAGCATTCGACTACAAGCAATGCTCTACCTGATTATGACCAATGTTTCAATGGTCAAAAGCTCGAATACTTCAAACCACAATGCTGTCTCTTCTCCAGATGATATGACAACTCCAGCCAGATGAAAGAAAAATTGCCCGAAAGATCGAAACCACTAGCGCTAAATTGTGAGTGCAGAAGCTGCTATAAATTTTAATAATATATGTTTAAGAGAAGATCGGCTGTCAACTTAGGTCATTATACCTAACACCTTCTGTAGGTTAATGATTTTCACACATAGACTGTTTACATAGAATATTTAGATTCTATATAGTTTAGAAATTCTATAGGATGAACATACAAAGTAATATATACATTCCTTTGATTCAACTTTACTTACTTATCGACTGTCCTTCGTAGAGTGATATATTAGGGTAACCGGGAACACTCTTTTCAAAAAATAAAGCACGAACGTTTTCCAACTCATGTTGGACTAAAACCTGCTTTTCAGCAGTGGATAGCAAATTATACTCTGATACATCACTAGTAAATTCATTCAATTCCTTCACTGTAAATTCTCTCAGGTTTCCAAATCGGTCTTTCTTTTTAATCTCTAATTCTTCAGCAAGTTCCAAAAGTTTTTTATGATTAGCAGATACGTGGAAAGTTAAACGCTAAAATTAATAAAACTTTTGAAAATTAAATAAAACAACACCAAAAAGTAAAAAAAAGAAAATTCTTGTTACCTGTCCATTTGTAAATTCTTGAGCCTTGACATAAAGTTCTGCACCACCAAATTGCCTCTGGCGTGTAATTTTTTCCACTAACCAATGGACTGTTTCTTTTTTCGTTTTTTTTGAAAGCTGAAAAATAATATAAGTAGGTGGGAATCTGTGGATTTCACTATCCAAGTTGTTTTTTTTGACATCCTTTAACATAATTCACCGGATTGGCGAAATTAGTGTATTTAATAATATATAAGCTAATTTACAGCCTTAAAAATGTAAGTGAACGATGTATAAATTTACATAACCATTTCGTTGTCCACCAGTATTTAATTAATTATGTATCCCAGAGTAAACCCCACGAGAGGTTAATTATTTAACGATCAATGTTGCCAAGTGTAGTTACTTCATACATCCGCTTTCATTCAAAACATCATGGCTCTATGACAGAAATATTATTTATTGGCCTTAATTTAAAGTTTGTCATGACTCTTACCTCAGATAATGTTATAAATTTCAATATTATGTGTTAAAAATCGAAATAAGGATATTACTTGTAGTGATATAGTTGTTGTAGTGATAACATTTTTTTGTTGTCATTGAACGGTATGTGACACGAAGTTAATCTTTTAACGTAAAATTACCATTCTCTTCACTTATGAACTTATTTATTGTTAAACAGAAATGAGGAATAATGTAAACAGTATTTTCTCATATTCCAAATATTATCAATTGTCTTAACAGAAACTTTTGGTAAGTAATAAATTGTTCTTTACTAGTTTAATGAAAAATTAAGATTACTTGTTATTGTTTAAGCACTCGTACACATTAAAAACAAATATGTTGAAAACTATATCTTGTGAAACATAGATTAGCCTTCAACACTGTTTATATTTCGATTCAGGATGTTTGATATAACCTTAGTAAGTAGAGTTTATTTTGTACTACCATTGTAGGTAAGTTAACTGGGAAACTCATTTTAAGTTGATTTAAAATTTATTTTTTTGTATTTTTAATGAGGTATTATTTCATGAAGTATGAGAAGACTCTCTGAATGGACTCTAATAGTGTTCTTCCTTGAAACTAGTTGTTTTTCTCGGGCACTATGGATACTGCATTATTCAGGCGTCACCAATTTCTAAACATGGAGTTTATTATGGTTGGAGTTACAATTAAACCAAATCACAAGATGACAACTTTATCTATGATGTAAATTTTTTTTTATTTTTTAATGGTAATTTATTATTCCATTATTTGGACTCTGACGGAATTTCATTTATGACTAAATGCTAGCCTTGTTGTTTGTGCATATAAGGCCAAGTGTTTTTACAAACTTCCCATCTATTTTAAAAAAATGACCTTTATTTAATCTATGAAGTCTATCCTTCCCTTGAGTAACAACATCGTGATTTACTAAGTTTTAATGATTTCGGCTGATTTCCAAAACATATTATATTTTTTTTACTTATATATGAAATGCTACAGTTGCTTAGAATGATTGGCACATATTTTAATTTCTAAATTAGAAACGAATAATTATTACCTTACCTTAAGAGTATTTTTTAGGCAGTTACTCTTTACTCTTAATGGAAGAAATATTCATCTACAACTCTCCAAATTAAAGTAGATTAGTTTCAATATTTACGTTGTAGGTGTAAGTTATGTACTGTACCAAGTTGTGTATACTATTAAACTGTAGGGCAGAAATATTTTACTCTGCGTAATGAAGTATGGGGCCTAGAAAGTTATTACTCATACCAACATAGTCATTTGTTTTGTCAATGTTCGATCAGTAGTCTCAAAAAGTAATCATTGTAAAACAAGATTGAAGAAAAAATGTTCTAACTGGTGTTTTGGTGTGCGTTTTGTAAACAGTAATTGATTTATTTGGAGAAATATTTCCATATTAAAGAAATTTGAGTTAACATTATATTTGATAGTATTTTCTTTAGAAGAATTATTTTAATTCTAATGAGTTTTTACGTGTTTTTTAAACTAGTTCTATTAAACTGTTACGAATTTGTTTTACAACTGTGTATTTGATATTTGTGGATAAATTTAGCTATACGTTGCTTGATATGGAAATGAAATTACTGTTTTTAAGATCGTCGTTAAACGCCCTCATAAGTCAGTGTGTATTAATTTAATAGACTAAACGAAGTTAAGTTAAACCATTGTTGTATTTAGTAATCTTTTGAACATTTTGATTGGAGCAACAAAGTTTTTATTTCAGTGATTCATATTGGTTTCAAAATTTCGTCTTTACGATAAGTTCCATTCGGTATGTAAATGGCGATAACCTAACCTAGAAATCCGTGTGGTGTTATATCAATTAATATTGCTATTATTGGGTTAAAGATTAAATACTTATTAAATATTTCAAAAATATATCAATTTTGCGCATAACTTTCCCAGAAATTAACCAATGGCGTCGCGTTCATATTATCTCCAATAACTCTAGGTTATAACCTAAATGTCCCTCCTTTTGTCGTAACCATATATTTGTAAATCTCTTACAGGCTATGTTTGCTGAGATGTGGTATGTAGTTTATTTCGTTTTATTAGTTCAGTTTTCTAAATGATTTTTAATAACGTAAAAATGAATAAAGAATTCGAATTTTCGTATTCCTCGGAAAACTGTCTGAGTGTTCTCTTCTTAATACCACTAACTAATTTAATATAATCAAGAATCAATTTATAGCCTTTGTAAGCATATTGAGATTTGATTAATTTTCAGGTGCTTTCGTTATATAATACCGTAAACCTGTTAAAGCATTATTTAACCTATTTCAACAATTAACGTTTGATTTTAGGTATCTGTGAATTAATTAAAGCTGTTAAAAAATAGCTTTTTAACAATGGGTCGTCGACGAGGACGTGGTGGAAGAAAAACAGGAATTACGAAGAACAAAGTCGGATCCATTACAAAACTGAATGGATCTTTGTCGTATGATGACTCGGTTGCAGTTTCTAAGACGATATTAGTTGAAGAAATGGAAACTTGTGATGATAATTTAGAATATGTTCAAGAGGAAGAGATTTCTCATAGGATGGAGAATGGTGTGTCTTGTGATATTAGAACTGTTGATGTGAAAGGCGATGAGGATTGCAGTAGCAATGAAGATAGCCAGTACGATGAATATTCTAGTAAAGTATTAATGCCGCAGGACATTAATAATATAGTGTTGGGGAATGTTAAGTGTTTAGAAATACAGCAAGAAGATTCATGGGATGATCCATGTATGTCGGGAGAAATTATGTATGAAGAGGTTATCGAAGAAGTTGTTAGTTATGACTCAGACAGCTTTAATCAGAATTTGGTTACGATTGAGGTTGCATCTAGTGAGAAAAACGATGATCAGACAGAACAGAAGAGTCATAGTGACAATCAAGAAATACAGTTTAATACAATTGCAATTGAAGAAGAAAATCAAGTGTCAGAATCATTTTCTCCGAAAATTGAAGAGGAAAGTTTTTCTTGTGTCAATAACGACTCGGAACCCTATGGTAAAAGTATTGGTAATTGCTTAAGTGAAGATAGAGTAGTAAAAGACTTTGCGGACACTGTAATAGAAATTTCGGATTCTGAGAAAAACCCTGAAATGATTGTTAGACCAGTTCCTAAACGGAATACAAGGCAGGTAAAAAAATCAACCAGTGAACATCCCAAGGTTACAGATAGTAATGTAATTCAAAATTCTTTGCAAAATAATTTTTGTGGTACAGAAGTAATGGCTATTGCAAATAAACTTAATTCTAAATTATCAATCGAGATAAAGTGCGAAAGAATCGACCTAAATAAAATGGGACAAAGTGCTTCACTTGTTCATAGTGTCCCTACAGTTGAGAGAGCAAGCAGTCAAAATCACAAGTTACATACATTATCTGGTGGTTGTCATGCAAACAATGATTCATTCGTAGATATAAAAATTAACACAGCTGAGGACCCAAATACTGCTCCTGAGAATTCACCTGTGGTATTAGATGACAGTTGTAACCTGATTTCATTGAACACACCTTCAGTTATAGGCGATTCTAAGTTAAATGAATGCGTTAATCAGGAGAGTGGAATTGATTCTGAAAAAATAATTGTACCAGAAAGTAGTAACATCCAAAATATCATTGGTGTTACAGTTGACAAAATTGTTAAGACCCAGTCTCATCAAGAGAAGTCTCAGAGTGTTAAAGAGCCTGTCAAGAAGGTTTATAGTTCTATTATTACTCGAAGTTCTTTGAAATTAGATAATTTAGATAGGCGGTCACCAAATCTGAAAGAAGCTAAAAGTTCGAATGTATCAGTTACGAATATAACAGACGAAACAAGTGAAGATTTTGATCTAAAGGAAGAACAAAGGAATACTGAAAATGAATTTTCTGTCATGGATTCCACAAAGGTAGATGGTTCTACCGATTTATTAGGTTCAAGTGTAAATAGTTCGTTTGAGACCGAAAAACCAGTGAAAGTGAAATCTCGTTGGCGTCGAACTAGTGAATTAGAAATGGTGAATTGTAACAAATCGGGTTCAGGTTCTGATAGTGGAATAAATTCAGGTTCCAGTGATGACCTGACCAAACCTGTGGTTTCCGTGAAAGAGGAAATAGCACCTACTCAACCGATTATTTATGAAATTGTTAAAGATGATCCCGTAGTTGAGGCAAGACTCAAGAGCTTTGTCGCAATTGAATCGAACGACTACTTAACTGAAAGGTAAGTCACTTTGATATATCTACTGCTTTGCTTTATCGGATTTGTAAAATTTTTCCCTATAGTCGTTTTATGTTAATAAAAATTTTTCATCGCGTATAATCAACTAGTTTTGATGCGAAAAGTGTTAAATAAAATAAAGGTTTTATTTTATTTAATGAAGAAGAATAAATCTAAGATTAGTATAAATCATACTCCAAACATTCACAACTGCAATCCTGATCATAACTTAGAAATGAGATACTGCATATTTGTATTTTGCGTATATGTATGTGCATTTAATTAATCATAATTATTTTCATTTGAAACTAGAAAAAAAATATTTAAAGCAGTAGGTTCCAACTTCAGAGTTATAAGTATTAGTTTTGAATTATTTAATGTAATTATTCATTGTCTAGAGAATTCGTTTTCTCTTGCATAACGAATGCGTTGAAATTAATCTTTTCGTTTTTGCATAATGACTTATATTAATAATCGTGAACAGGACAACTGATAATTAAGTTTATCGTATATACCGCCTTATGTATTATCACGTGTTAGAAACGTGATCACGCAGCCTTAAATATGTCTGTAAGAAATAAAATACTCCGGAATATGATAGAAAACACCACTTTGACGTAGTGTACTAAGTGTTGCAATGATTTTGTTTGTTCCGCGAGAGATGAAGCTTCGTATACTGATATTGTTTTAAATATGCATCTTAGGTTATTTCTATGTCAGATTTACTGTTTGAGGATACTAAAATGTCCGCTGTATAAATCTTCATTAATAAATGATACATCGATCTAGACGTTGTCATATAAGTTTATTAGTGAGGAAAAAAATTAATGTTTTTATTGAAAAGATAGTGCTCCTCTTTGGGTTACATCATAATTTGGAGGAAGTACTCAATTCATTAATTCTTCGACTAGAACACCGCGTGTTCGAAAAGCGTTACTTTTTTTTATAAAAACACTTATTTGTTAATATATATTTTCTTCTCATAATGAGTAAATACCACAAAATAACTAATTCAACAAGTTTTGAATTCAAAACCGGTTTGCTAGTCCAGCCTGAGCAATCGATATATTTCATTTTCGTTAACTGTGAAACTGATGTAATTCTTAGTTGGAATTGTTTATATATTTTTTAATTTAAAATAAATGGTTCAATACGTTATTGCTTATTATTATGCTTCAGTTTGTTAACATTTGTTCTGTTTCGAACAGTTATCTTACGTGTATCGAAAGGTGAAGATTTAGTTGTTTTGTTCTTTATTTTTAATGTAACATATTTCTTACGACCTAATATTTGTTTATATGTGTGACTTCACTATTATGAATCTACCATAACTAGTTAGTAATTTGTTAGGTTATCCGCCTATAATTATATGAACAAGTTTGTCCCATTATGGGTATAAAACACGTCTTTCCATAATATTCTAGAGTGTCTTACATTCAATTTTACTATTAACAGAATGCTTATAAAATTCATAAATGACAGAGTCAATTAATATCTAACTATAATTGGGATATCATCCTGATCAAGATGGCATAGTATGTCAATTATAATGAAGCTGTAATGAAGAATTTCAATGCAATTTGTCATTGTATGTATATATATATATATAGTTTATTAGTTTACATCGGCCAGTGGACGCATTTACGTCTCCGTTCCTTCATTCTTTCTCCTTTTATTTTATTTTCTTTCTTTCTACTCTCCTGAAGACGGCAAGACGCCGAAATAATCGAGATTCGTGAGTGTTCGTCCTTTTTCTTGTGTTCTCTAGCTGTAACTTTAATTATATATATATATATTCTTATTATTATTATATTCTTAATATATATATTAAGAAGAAAATATATATATATATATATATATATATACACTTAAAATAAACTGTGACAACACCTATACTGAAACATAACAAAGACTCACTTTTCTACATTTCGACCGTAATGGCGGTCGTCCTAAGGAGAAGAAGTGAATTGACGGAGGGACGACAAGTCACAGTTTATTTAAGCGTTATCTATCCTGCCGGGCCGTTTTTCGTTTATCATGGTATATATATATATATATATATATATATATATATATATATATATGTTTTATTAAAAGTAATGCCCAATTTAACTTTTACACTTTTTCTTATCCGTTTTTCAAGTGTTCTCATACTTGACTTCCATGGTTCTGGAACTAAAAACATAAGTTCACCAAAATTTTTATTACTATACACCGACATGTTTCGGTCATCGTTGACCATTTTCAAGGTTAAAGAATATATAAAATTATTAATGATCGAAAAGTGAATAACAATTAAAATAAACTAAAATAAACATAACGAGTCCATAACACATATTCACAACTAGGGAGGTTATCAAAGGTAAAGGTATGTTGAGGTTTCACCAGGCTCTTGGTTACCTTCCATCCGTCATTTGTATCTGGGAAGGTAATCGATTAACTTCTATACCTCTCCCAGACTGGTTCGCCTTCTGACTGCCTTCATATAATTTTAGAATTCTTGAAAATCCTCCTCCTTGGCTGTTAATACTAGGTTGCTTTTCGAGGATCAAGATAGCTTCCAAAATTTGCAATCTGGTGTGGTCATGTTCTTGTTGTAATATTACAGTATTGTCTGTTAACAATTCCCTGGTTAATTCCACTCCATGTGTTAACCTAACGTGCTCTTTGGGTCCTCCGGATGCCAGATGCATGGTGAGCCTTCGTGAAAGCGTGGTTGTGGTGGAACCAACGTATTTCGAGCGTAGGGACTCGCAGTTCCCTAATTTGCAGTTAAACTCATATACAACATTAGTTCTCTGAAGGGTTGCTTTCTTTTGTGGGTTGTTCGTAATTACCATTCTTGAAGTGGCAGAGTTGGCATAGTAAATTCGTAATTCTAATCTGTCATCTGGCTTGAGGCATGATGTATTATTCTTAATAATTCCTTTTAGTATACGTTCGTCCGTTTTATAAGCTTCCGAAAACTGGTTTTTATAATATACTAAATGTGTTGCGCCTTTGTTTTCGGGATTCTGTTGAATATCACTACCATGAAGTTTGTTCAGGCAACCTTTCAAGATGGAATCGAATTGTCGATTACTATATCCGTTGTTAATAAGGACTTCTTTGAGCCTATCTGCTTCTTGTTTGAATAATTCCCTAGTTGAATAACTCCCTAGTTGTGAATATGTGTTATGGACTCGTTATGTTTATTTTAGTTTATTTTAATTGTTATTCACTTTTCGATCATTAATAATTTTATATATTCTTTAACCTTGAAAATGGTCAACGATGACCGAAACATGTCGGTGTATAGTAATAAAAATTTTGGTGAACTTATGTTTTTAGTTCCAGAACCATGGAAGTCAAGTATGAGAACACTTGAAAAACGGATAAGAAAAAGTGTAAAAGTTAAATTGGGCATTACTTTTAATAAAATGTGTATAAATGAAGGCCTGCTCCCCAAATATATATATATATATATATAAATGATCAAACCACAATATGAAATGGGAAAACAAGACTAAGATCTTTGAACCGTAACAAGAGGTCTTCGTCAGAGTCATATTGTGGTTTGATCATTGATTGTTCAAAAGCCGACGTTTGGCATTTTCAAGGCTAAAAAACAATTTATTAACGACATAAGTAAAGCAAGATAAATACATCACCGGACACCACCCAACAGAAAACAAACAACACAAACAAAAATTTTGTAACAAGAGAACCACTCTCTTGGATCCGTTGTATTTCCAACGAAAAAGTGTATATATACATATATATATAAACTAAATTCACAGAAAGAACGCATAAATAGTTTGCAAAAACATTTTACGATCAATTTGTGGTCATCAGGAGAATAGAGATAGAGACACCCAGCGTACTTAAGAAGCGACGGTTGTAGACCCAACGGAGAGACCGACGGAGTTCTTCAACCGTCGCTTCTCAAGTACGCTGGTTGTCCCTATCTCTACTCTGCTTATGACGGTTCAACCGAAAATTAGAGACTCAGGTGTGTTTGTCTCTTTGCTCTGTATCTGTGGTTTACTGTGAAACATTTGTTATCGTTTGTTGAACAGTTCAGTGTCACGTTTTCATTCAAACCACTGTTGTTGTTGAAATCCACAGACTATTTTTTTTTTGTAAAATAATTTGTGTTGTAATACTTTTTTCTGTTGCAAAATGTAGACGTCAGCCTATTAAAAAGGTTTTAAATAAAAACCGAAACGTTGGCAACGAGAGTTTAATTTGAGCCTGAAGAACTGACCAAGTCCCGATAAACTTTAGTTTTGTATATATATATATATATATATATATATATATATATATATATATCAATGATCAAACCACAATAAGAAATGGGAAAACAAGACTAAGATCTTTCAACCGTAACAAGCGGTCTTCGTCAGAGTCAAAAACCCAACTGTTGGGTTTTTGACTCTGACGAAGACCGCTTGTTACGGTTGAAAGATCTTAGTCTTGTTTTCCCATTTCTTATTGTGGTTTGATCATTGATTGTTGTTTCACGTGTTTATGTGAAATCTTTATATTTATATATATATATATATATATGAAACAATATTTCACATAAACACGTGAAATAACAATCAATGATCAATCCACAATATGTAATGGGGAAAAAAAGACTAAAATCTTTTGTCAGAGTCAAAAACCCAACTGATTTGGGTTTTTTGACTCAGTTGGGTTTTTGACTCTGACGAAGGCCGCTTGTTATGGTTGAAAGATCTTAGTCTTGTTTTCCCATTTCTTATTGTGGTTTGATCATTAAATATACATATATATTAGTGTTTCATTTATTTATATTAAATTAATTCATTAATTATTATTTAATGTATTATATTTATAAATCATGGAATTCTTCCATCTTCAATGGTAAAAATTCTTTTTAGCATTCAAGTTTGGTAAAATACTTGACATTCTTCGTGAACGTCAACACGTATGTACAAGAGTTACCTCACTTAATCAAGATTCATTGAAAGACTGAGGCATTTGCTGAGCAATGTCTGGGTGTCGCATCATCCTCCTTCTCGGTTTGATCATATGAATGATGATTCATTTAGATTTTTATCCTTGTTATGAATGTCTAATTCAGTCGTTACTTATATATGATGTATTAAATTTATCAAATTAAATCTGTTTTTTCTATTTCATTTACTGTGAAATCTTGCTTTCATTCGTTAGACCTTGAATGAAGAGAGGAAATACTGCCTTTGTTGCAATAGTAGCAATCAAGGTAATGACAAAGTCAACCAAATATGTCAGAGACACTTTTTATACAAATAGAATCATTCAGTTCACCCGTGAATCATTTATGCTTAGGAAAAACTAGTTAGGAAAAACAAAATATCAGAAGTTGATTTTCTTCTTCAGTGAACAACAGTATAGTCTATCTCTACTTATGTTGAGCTATAAATTCTATTTCGATCGTTTTTTATTGTTCAAAGCTAAATAAAAGTTACTGTGAGTTAAAAATACTTTGAATTGGAAATACAATTATTTTCGTTCATTAGTTGTGCTGTCAGTTACTATGTGGTATTCACTCATTGTTGGGACTTATAGATGAGGTCTCCACATAAACAAGTTTTATTAAAAAGTGTTTCGGAACATAGTTTTTTCCAGGTAAATTTGCTATAGTGGAAAAGTGCCTAATACTGGGTTAAGAAAGTTTAAGTTCTCCTTACTTAGAGAAGGTTTAGAGGGAAAGTTGACTTTCTTGGCCCAATTATTTGTCACCTGTCCACAAGAACAGATATACCTGAAAATGAACACTGGGTGATCGAAACGCGTTTCTTTTTTTTCTTTCTTTTTTTTAAATAAAACTTGTTTGTGTGGAGTCTTTCTTTATAATTTCAAAGAAAAATTATTCTTAAATACTCCGAAAATAATACTTTGTATATTTTATTTTTATTTTTATTATTTAAGGGTGACTATAGCACTGCGTCTTAAAAAAAAAACTATTGTACTTCCCCTCTTCTGTCCTAAAGTACCCCGCAGTTAGCTTGAACGCCTCCAAGAAGCTCAGCATTTTTGCTGGTTCCAGCGGTAAAAGTTTTTCTATGGTTTGTTGAGTGTCCCGAAGCACCTGCCTCTCTGCAGCAAAGTTGCCTTACAAGTTATCAGCAGGTGCCACGGTGTTTCTTCCTCTTTGTAGAATCTGCACAAACCATCATTGATAATGTCCATTGGCTCCCTATGTTTCGGTAGAAAGTAACTTCCTTTCTCCTTCTTCGGGTCCTCAGGTGCACTTGTGGGAGGTTCCCACTAGTTAGCGCTTTTAGACCCTCTGCGCTTCCGGAAGGTAGTCTCCAGACTTCTTTCTCCTTACAGGGGAAAATCACTGAAGCACTATCGGTGGTATTTTGTCCGTTCCAGCAGAGCACCGCATACCGGAGTAAGGCTATTTACTCAAGGGGGTCGCCTGGTGCCCTTGAGGCTCCGTTCATAATATAGAAACCCCTGTATCATCTATCCTTCGGCACGGATCGCATAACACCTTAGATTGGGGCTGGGATAAAAGGAGGGGATTTGGGGATTAGGAAGGATGAGAAACGAAGGTGGTCAGCCCCAGCCCCTGATCACCTTCTCCTCCTCTTTCGTTTGTCCCTGCATATAGCAGGTTAACAGGGTGGCCTCGTGAAGGCCGAAAGTCGGAGTTGAGTGTTAGAGGCTATTAGAGACGCTTAATCACTCCATTACTACCCCTACTCTTTATATGTAGTTGAATTAAACTATATATTAAATAATATAATAGTTTTATATAATAATAGATATAAGGAAATTCAATATAGTAAGTGCAGCGTTTCTAGGTAACTAAGGATGTACATCATGAACAGGTTAGCTCAGTGGTTAACGTACTCGCCTCTGGGCTGGTAGTCCGGGATTCGATCCCTACTTGGCCCTTGATTTATTCACGCAGGAGGTGAATAAATCTGTTGTCCCTCTGAGAGGGCGTTAAGCCGTCGGTCCCGAGCCTTTACGATTTCAGGTACTTGTTAAAGATCCCTACTCTAAATACACTTGAGTTAGGCAAAGTTTAGGACTCCCAATGTAGAATCTGTAGAATCACCGATCAAACAAAAAGCCGGTAAACGGTTGACGTTATCAATTGCCAGGGGATCGGTTTAAACAAAAAAAGAGAAAAAAAATTACGTATATATTATTGCAGAAAATGAAACTTTTGGTCGGTAGATTATTCACTCCCTCTGATTTGTTTATTGCTGTTTTTAATTCATTATGTCTTGCTGAATTAAATCTTTGCAATTCTACTTTCTTTGGGCCACTCAGGCCAGTGAAATTTCCTTACATGCGACACAAGGATTGTAGAAATTTCTAAGAAAATTGAGCTATATATTGAAATCTTTATTGTTATTGAGTTTAAGTTTGAATAGTTAATAAAATGATATGTTTAAAAAGCTTAACTGGTCGATTTATAGTATAGACCAGAGGTGGGGTAAACCTGCGGTCCGCGGGCCACTTAGTTTTACCATCCGGATTGGTCTCTTCAATGCGACCCGCGAGTTCTTCAAGATTTATAGTCTATAGGCGCGAAATAAATTTGTAAGTGTGTATTATTTCTGTTTTTTATCTCTTTTGAATAAATGTAGAACTCAGTATACATTAAACTGACTTAATCGTGTTTTGCATTTCAAGAATACAATCTTACTCGTGAAAAATGTAAACAACAAACGCAGTTAAACTGTCGAAGAGTCTACAGCTATTCATACTTGGTAAAAGTGGTAGAAATGTAGATACAAAAAGTACTAAAATTAGTGTTTATTAGTATATCAATATAAGTTATTTTTGAGGTCATAAGAAAAAATGTTAAAACTGTTCAAAGTTCATAAATATACACAAGGGCTGAGCCAAGGTTCAATAAGATGAGTTTCTCAAGTCACTCAGACAATTGTCATTAAACTCAGTGAATGTTAATTTTGCAAAGTAAAATACCACTTTGAACATCATGATAAAGGGGTATGGGTTTTCAAAACAATAAAGAGGACACCTGATCGAACAAAAATGTTGAGTCCTTTTTACGATGGGAAACAAAAAAAAAAATTAATTTTCAAAAATGAAAAACCAGGATGAGTAATTGTATCAAATAAGTGGAAAGGATTTTAGGTGTATGAGCTCATTGTTAAACATCTAAAAGTGAATTTTTCAAAGATACCAAAACTCGTGTTCATACTAACACCTTCAAAGGAAATCGGAGTAGAATTAAATTGAAATACCAATATGATGAAACAGAAGAATAATATTTTTTGTAATGTATATTTTGTAAAATTATTGAAAAGATTGTACTACGTTAGAATATTGAAAAGAAATTGGTCTTATAAGGAATTTAAAATTAAATTATTCTGTTTTTTTATTTCATGTATTTATTCAAAACGATGCTAAAATATAAAAAAATAGAGATCGTGCTTATTTTATCGAGACATGCCGAAGTCACATCCCATTGGAAGAAATATAGGGACTTCATTTTCGTTCAAACTTTCCCGTTTAAGTTTTAGTGGAAAAAATAGCTAAATTAATTATTTATTATTTTTAAAAAAAAATCGGGACTAGGATAGCCCAGTTACTTGTGTGCTTGGCTCTGGACTGGTAGACCCCGGGATCGATCCTTACTTTGTCCTCAGTTTATTCACGGATTAGGTGAAAAAACATCTGAGCTCGTCGTCCCTGTGAGAGGACGTTTTTTTTTCATCGTTCCCCATCCTGTACAGTATCAGGTACTTGTTAAAGATCTCTACTCTAAATATATTTGAGTTAGGCAAAATTTAGGACTCCCGATGTAGAATCCCTGTACAGTGGCTGTAAGTCCACAACCTTTAAGTGTGAGAATTGGAAAACAAACAATCATTTAAAAAAAAAATAATATATCATACATACCTCTTTAGCAGTTTTTCCTATCGGATGCCCCTATTTGTAAGATATAAATATCAAAATCATGAGCTGCATTATGAATAACTGTGTACATTGTGTTCACTAAATATGTAGAAGTTATCAACGACAAAAGATATGAAACATTGATGCAAGATAGTCAGATTGAAATATTTTAAAAACAAATTACTTTTAGATTATCTGAAGGCATGAAGTATATTAAAATGTTTTCTGTAACTTTTATTCGAAACATTTTCTCGTTGATATCATAAAATGTATAAAATCTAAAATTAAAAAACCTGTAAACATGTAAAATTTACCATTTATTAACATTCTCCTGTTTCTCAAACAGGAGAGAACTTTGAAAGTTAAGATTAACTTGTCAAATGAAGTTTTTCTTTTAAAGCTAGGCTGAATATTGATAATTTCTTTTTTTTTTCAGACATGTTAGTAAAGAATCAAAAAGAATGGTTTGTGATTGCTCCTTGTCTAAAGAGGAGTTTGGACGAGGAGAGAAAGGCTGCGGCGATGACTGCCTTAACAGACTGCTTCTCATCGAGTGGTAAGCTGGTTCAATCTTAAAGCTGTTTGCGCAAAGTGTTCAGCCTTCTATCATGTACTGTATAGTTTCTTTGTTTAAAATTTAATTAAAAAAGAAAAAATTGATTTTATTCGATTTTTAATGATGTGTATACCATGATCAGTATTTCGAAGAGCAGTTCGTTATCAAATGAAGATGAGAAGAAGGTGATAAGAAGAAAAAAACATGTTCTGATCTTCTCCAACTAGCTGCTGTTCAAAATATCGATCATAACAAATGTTTTTTCGTTCTTTATCCTGTAGTTTAGTTTATATTTTTAGTTTTTAATAAGTTTGTACCTTTCCTTCTTTGTTACTTTGTGAAAGACCTCAGAGCATTTATTTCTTTTGGTTTTCTTTTTCCTTGTGGCTTAGACTTTACATATATATAATCGATAACAAGATTTCGCAATAAACACGTGGAATAACAATCAATGATCAAACCACAATATGAAATGGGAAAAAAGACTAAGATCTTTCAACCGTAACAAGCGGTCTTCGTCAGAATTAAAAATTCAGTTGGGTTTTTGACTCTGATGAGGACCGCTTGATAGTGTTGAAAGATCTTAGTCTTTTTTCCCATTTCATATTTTGATCATGTATATTATATTAAACGGTCCATAGGACTTTAGATAAAAATTATAAAGTAAGGCAAACATAATTCACTTCTATATTATGATAAAATGTCATCATCAGGAGGTGAAGTGTCTCGCAAATAGGTGAAGAGTGAACCTCCCTCTGCGGAGCACTTTGCCTCCTAATGACAACGATTGTCCAATATAGAAGTGAGTTCTGTCTGTGTTTATCTTCTCCAGATTAATATTCAACAGGAAAATCATGCGATGAAAGAGAAATGTCGGTATAACAACAATACTACTCAAACACCAAACTATTCTAGTTGTGATTATTCCCAACAGTAACACAGTCTGGCATCTAAGCATTTCGCCCTTCTTTTCATAGAATATAAGTATATCTGCCAACTATTTATGTAAATTTTTATGCGTAAGGATCTAAATCTAATGTATAGAGCAATTTAAATAACATCCTTCGTAGGTTTAAGTATAAAATGTATAATTATTGTTGTACTTTGACAAAAGCAAGGTAAAAGGACTTATATTGAAGCGTTACTAAACTTTTTGTGATATGTTATTTTTTTGCAGGAATAAATGGTTAATAAATAAAAATTAATAATTTGAGGCCTGCTCTTTTCTAACGAGAAACAGGGCAAATATGACAATTGTTGTAGCAAATTATGAATATATGCTAAGAATATACTGTTATTTCTAAAAAGCAGCGGATTGGACAAAGCTGACTTCACATTACACTTATAGTAACTGATAGTTTTAAAGTTTTAGATCTAACTACATGGCCAACCTAATATTAAACCCAGGAGTCTGGCCTGTATCCATATAAGATAAGGAAGAGGAATAGAGCTTATGACTAAATGAGATGTGATTATTTATGTAAAAAAAACCACTGAAGTCTTTATGAGGTTGTGATTGTAGCGTTAACCCCTCGAGGTGATATCCTGCAGTATCACAAGAGCCCTACTTTTTAAGAATAGACTATTATTATGAAGAATTTATGAGATAGTTTTTTTTAATTAACTCTTTTTAAGTTATCATACGAAATAACAGATTGATTACCTTGAGTTTTAGCTAATTTTCAAATAGTGTTTATAGATAGTAGAAGCTGATATATAATTTTTTTTTTGTAGTGGTACAAGATGTTCTTTGGGCAGCCTGTGTTCGAACAAAAGATTTGTGAATAGGGAGTACTCGAAGTGTGCGGTTGTGAACACTGTAAAGAAAGGCATTGGCATAGTAGCTGCTGAACCTATTCCCAAGTAAGTAATCAGTATTAGTTCTGGATTTGTTTTATTTATAGATCAATAACATCGATGGTGTAAAACAGCTATATGCTCTAAATAACAAATACCATAGGTGATGTTATTTACATTTCTTTTAAACATGTTTTAATTTCTTTTAGTTTTATGCTAGTCACCAGTCTTGTTGAGTACACCGGTTCTCAATAGATCGTTGAAGTTAAGCAACATTAGGTTTGGTCAGTACTTGCTGCATAGGTGACAAGGCTAGCTGTATGTCATATCGATATTTAGAATACCAACGACCATAGCCATGTTGGATACACCGGTAGATCGTTGAAGTTAAGCAGCCCTGGGCGTTGTCAGCATTTGTATGGATTACTATGGTGCCCCCGGTCATGGTGCTTCTGCCATGTTTAAATAGGTACTAACTAAAAAGTTAAAAGTGTGCTGTCCAGTTGTGTTGAGTGATGGAAAAAATTTTGTTAGTATTTAGTTTGTAAGTCAATTTTTTTAAACCTCTTTTGTTATGCTTAAGGAATGTATTATTTAATCGTAATGTTGGAATCATGTAATGTCACAATAGTGGTCTATGTAATACGTATCTAAATAGTGAAGAGGTTTTCTAAAAATATATAAAACTTCGTTTGGTAAAGGAGTTTATTTCTGCCTTTACTATGAGCAGACAAACCTGAAGAAGTGTTGTTTTCATAATATGACTACTTTATGTGCTGACTTTATACCATTTCCAGTATGAATCTAAAAAACTTGAGAACTACTCCGCCATTATTACAGGCATACTTTCATTTCTTAAACAATTGCATTCTAATATAAAAGTGGATTATAAATCATATATTTTTCGAGACCATGGCAATAGTAGGTTGATGTAAGATGTTTGTAAAAACGTTTGTTTTTAACTTAACAAGAACACCGTTTTACAGAATACATAGAAAAGGCTTTTCGACATTTTGAAAGTTTCATACGTATTGCAATTGTTGTTTTTTAAACTGGATGATAAAATAACCTCGTTTAAGTTTTTATTTTTGGTTTGTTTTTTACATTGGATTAATTTTATTGCTTTTAATTCGATAGTATCTTGAGATAAGTGTTTGGCATCGATGAAGCAAAACAGATATACACAGAAGTATAGAGCTTTGTTGTTTCGTCAGAAAGGAAAAGTGAAGTACTGTCAAGTGTTTTGACTGTACGAATGGGAACTATAAAATGACTGTAGAGTGCGGTGTTATCAGTAGTGTTTATAGATTACGATGTGGAGTGGGGAATAACGCGTGCGTTATCAAACGCAAACAGCCCGCAATCTGAAGCATACAACTTTGCTGTTTGGATTTCTTGCAGTATCTTCTATTACAGTCATGATTCTGTATATGTATAAATCACAAAGACAAAACACTACCAAGCCTCGCTTCGACATGCCGATGATTCCTCCTCAGGAGAGGAAATTGATTCGCTTGGACAGTCGAACTATGCTACTATAAATAGTTAAAAAAAACGTAACTACAGTTGGAATCGTGCACTTGGTCTCCCTCCCTTTTCAAAAGTTTCGATTGAAATTGAAAATTAGAGACTCTAAATCTGTGTTTTATTTGAGTTCGTATTTTTGAAGTTAGTAGTTACTTGACTTACTAACGACATGTTTCGGTTTCTACAACTTACCAACTTCAGGAATTAAACTAGATATAACACTAAACTTAACATGAATTAACAACTAATCAAATTAAACATAATATTAAGTACATGCATATTATTATTACCACTGAAGTTAGTATGATTTATATTACTAATATGGCAAACCCTCATACATCGTACGATGATCTTGGAGTCGTTGGAGCTCTTTCGTTCGTTGTCCATCTTCAATCGCAACTAACTAAGTTAGTTAGTTGCGATTGAAGATGGACAACGTCCGAAAACGCTTCAACGACTCCAAGATCATCTTACGAGGTATAACGGTTTGTCATATTAATAATATAAATCATAATATTAAGTTACAATTAAATAGGACTAATAGTAAAGATTGTAACATTCCAAGGAGGTTCCAAGGCATGGTTTGGAGTCCACAATGTGGGTGTCTCAGGTTGTGTTGGTCTTCATATCCTTAGAAAAGACCCTATGCGTTTCTTCAGTGTAGTCTCCGGATACATTTGACTAAACTTTAGTTTTGGTTCCCTTTTTATTTGTCTCAGGTTTCCGAATAAGCGCATCTGGTTGTTAAAGTTGTTTCGCTCTTTGATATTTGTAATTTTCTCGAGGTTGTGTTTAATATTATGTTTAATTTGATTAGTTGTTAATTAATGTTAAGTTTAGTGTTATATCTAGTTTAATTCTTGAAGATGGTAAATTGTAACATCGAAACATGTCGAAAAATTTAAATCTTAAGAAGTATGGTGTGTTAATCTTTGAGTTGAAAAAACCTGTGTAAAAAAAATGGGTTTTTTTTCTTTAATATAAATATTCATTCTTTGATAAGAATGGTTCTCGTTAAAGTCATAAACGAAAGTGATTTGAAAATGACATATGACTATTTATTACTACATATTATTTCTAAATGTTATTGAAATGTATCTAGTAATGTGTATTTTATTTGTTAGAGACCAGTTTATCATGGAATACATAGGAGAAGTTCTGGATCCCAAAGAGTTCAGGAAGAGAGCAAAGGAGTATGCCAAAGATAAAGCAGCGCACTTCTACTTCATGGCGCTGAAGGCGGACACCGTGATCGACGCCACGGTCAAGGGAAGTATTTCGAGGTTCATCAACCACAGCTGTGATCCTAATGCGGAAACACAAAAGGTCACATTTCAAAAACAGTACTTAACTTAGGTTACGTAATGTATGTGTTTTATAAGGGAAGAGGAGTAACTTAGTTTGCTTTCTTTCTTTTTTGTTTTAAGGATGAAGTGGGCTATTTATTACTTATTTCTTTTTTTTTCAATCATAGTAAAATGTCTAAAATGACTGCCTACTAGTATTTCTGCAAAATTATTATTTCCTTCCTGAAATGAAGTTTAAAACATTGAGAGAAAGTCCAATCTTATTTTACTAGTTATGACGTTTTTATGTGCTTGGGGTCGTTTACGATAAGGTGATTTATTTCGAAATAAGGTGAAATTTATCCTAAAAGTTATTTAGAATTGAAATTAATCATTTTTTAATATATATATTTGGCCTGTGTAGACAACAACACAGGTCAAATATCTTTTGGTCTTGAAAAAAAAAAACAAGGGCAGCGTGTGGTGTTAGATTTAATGCAAAGTCAAATATACGGATAATTTGCTATAATTTTTGTACTTCGCTTGAATTACTAAGTAGTTGGCAAAACAAGGTAACATTTTACTTGGTACAATAGACAAATCAGAAAAGAAGTATCAAGCTGATACTGCCTTCCAAGTCACGCGAAATATGTTTAAGCTTGTTTTTGTCTTCAAGAGGTGCGACGAAGGTGTGGTATGTTCCTAGCAAAAACAAATCCATTAATATCAGCACAGTGATCATGTATAGCAACACTATAGAACATGCTAGACCAGATATTATTTTGGATTGCAACAAATGAAAAAACTTTTTTTTAGCCACCATGTCGTGATCGTTTTTAAGTTTGTTTTTCTTTTAATAAATATAAGTTTTTGGTGCAAGGATATTTTTAACTGAAGTTTTAAAAGTTTCATAACAGAATTTGTATTCATTATTCTCGATTTAATACCTATAATTATATGTTTAAGGACAAAGAATGATTGGGGTCAAATATGACCCCATTTCGAGAATCTGTGTATCAGAAGGGGTTTTGGGTAGAAGAGGGACAATAATGAAATGTTAAAATACAATTGAGTAAAGAAGGAAGATAAATAGATAGTAGTAACCTAACCTGATGACAATCTAGGAGGTCCTAAAGGCGTTTAATAGATAGTGACCTAATCCCTTTGCGGCTTATTAGTACATAGCGCCAAACCACTTATGTATTTTATGAAGCTTTTGTGAATTGATTTAGGAATTGTATTTGTATTAGTTCACAAAATGTATACCTCATTAAATTGTAAAATTAAGTTTATAAAAAAACTGTATCTATTAGAAAATGCTTGTTATTATTGCAGTATTAATAGCAATGATTATTGTTAAGTATTAAGCTTTGTATTTGAAGATATTTTGACGATTTCGTTTTTGTTTTAGTGGACTGTAAATGGTGAATTAAGAATAGGCTTCTTCAGTACCAGGGAAATAGCTGTGGGAGAAGAAATAACGTTTGACTATCAGCTTCAAAGATACGGGTGAGTATTAGATAATATGGAATTGATTTAGCCTTACGCAGGGTTTTCCTTTTAAAATAAAAGTACGTTTCCTTATCGAATTTTATTTCAGAACCTCTATTTTATGGCGGAAAGAGTATTTTTTTAAAATCAATTATTAATATATTTCATCCAATTAGCAGCACAGGATTTTAATGTTTTAACAGTCTCCTTGAAGTTTAAATCTATTTCAAGCATTAAACTGCCAGTAATATTACTTATTAAACTTCTCAACTGTGAACACAGGCGTGCCAACCACATTATGTATGAACTAACATCCCTAGAAAATGTAAAATTGTACTGTATTGCGAGTTAATGGTATTAGTTGATCGCGAAATGAAGTCTTAGTTCTATACAACCTCAGCATCTATTGCATGTACTCTTAGATGATATAGATTCATTTATTACAAATATCCAAAACTTAAATGAATTGTAATATTTAATTTTTTGTAGCCACCATGTCTTGATCTTTTTTAAGTTTGTTTTTCTTTTAATAAATACAAGTTTTTGGTACTAGGATATTTCTAACTGAAGTTTTAAAAGTTTGAGAATAGAATATGTATTCATTATTCTATTAATACCATTTCTTAATTAATGCCTATAATTACATTTAAGGATAAAAAATGATTAGGGTCAAATATGATCCCATTTCGGGAATCTGTGTATCAGAAGAAGTTTTGGGTAGAAGAGGGACAATAGTGAAACGTTAAAATACAATTGGGTAAAGAGGAAGATAAACAGATAGTAGTAACCTAACCTGATGACAATATAGGAGGTCCAAAAGCTCGTCTTGATAACCGATTTAAGTAGTAGCTAAAGGTGTGAAGTTTATCTAACTCCATAATCTCGGTTGAATTTAATTAGAGATCACTTTCATCGTTGATGATTCTCTGTCGGTTACATAGATCTGAGCTTGTATCCTTTGGTTACAAGGTTGTGTCGACAACTACGTTTTTCGAATCCCTAACGCTTGGTTAAGGATTAGGCGATCCAGTCTTTTGTCTCAATTACAGAGGCCTGAGTTTGAGACCCCCTTATTTCTGTTTTAATATTGTATAATCGACTTGAGACGGCGTTAATTATCCTAGACACGGAGATGTCACAATAAGCATGTATAACTTTACAATTAAAGAAATCACCAAAGTTCTTTGACCATAAGCTACCTTGAAAGACCTTAGAACTTTTCAGTTTGTGGTGATTTCTTTGCCCTAGGTGTCAGTAAACATCATATTGTTATAGAAATCGTTGTTCAACCGGTTTGCATGTAGAGCATGGTTATTTAATGGGGTATAAATCAGTCCTTGAAAATACACATACTGGTCGGACGTCTATAAAATCGATCCATGAGGTATGACGGGTTTTTATGATAATAATATGTACTTAGTTGTGGATCAAGCTAAAAAATAATTACTGTTATCAAATTAGTTCTATGAAGGATGTATAACTATATTGTTTAGATTATTTTGTTTCATAGATGAGTCTTTTAACCGTAAAAAGTGTAAATCGTTTATTTTTTCCTTATAATATTGTTATAAAATCATTTACTGATATATATCTGTCTTGTATCAGGAAAGAAGCGCAGAAATGTTTCTGCATGAGTGCTAACTGTCGAGGGTGGCTTGGTGAAGATCCTGAAAAAGAAGATAAGGATAAGAAAGAAGCGGCTTCTAGAAAAGAGAAAAAAGAGAAGAGAAAGAAGGAAGAAAAGAGGAAAGAACTGCTTAATGATATGGATGTCCGTTTTCTTTTCTTTCTTAATTAGTTTTGTATGAAAATTGAAAAAACTGTGTAAGAAGTATGAATGGACTGTTTTCAGCTGGAAGAGGAGATAGAGAAGTTGTGTGCGAGTGGAGTGAAGAACCAGAAGCACACGCTGACCCTGTCCCGGCTAATGGTGAGGGCGGAGGAGGGCCACTACCGAAGTCAGCTACTGGACATCGCCAAGCTGGCTGACACGCGCTGCCTCCGGCTCTTCCTCGACTACCATGGCCTCAATCTCCTGTGGAGTTGGATTGTCGATGTCCGCACTACAGCCGACCTCAGGCACCAGGTCCGTATCCAACCATCCTCCACATAGCTAGGACACATCTTCATTCACATATAATGATACATTCAACTTTTTTTTTTAATAAATTGCTTTATTAGAACTCCTTCTCTTATTGTAAAAGAAATCTTGTCATATAAGTTTATAATTCTTTTACAACACGATGAAAAAAAAGAAAATTTTTCTTCATTTCTTATACACTCAGGGCCAGGTTAGCCCAGTGGCGGCAACGTGCTCGTCTTTGGATTGGTAAATCCGAGGTTCAATACCCAATCGGCCCTGGCCTTCGATTTATTTACGCGGGAGGTGAATAAATCTGAACACGTCGGTCCCGACCCTGTACGATATCAAAGCACATTTGATGCAGACAGGTCAAATTTAAGACTCCCAATGTAGAGTGTTCATTGTATTGCATCAGAAAGGGCCAATCTTTGACCTTTGTGTGTTCTCTTGTGGGACTGCCACTGCAACCTAACTTAACCTACTTGTACTCGTACATTTAGTATTTAATATTTGCAACTCGTTATTGGTAATTATAGAACATCTCTACCTTATGTAGTTAAGTTATTTAAACAAACCGTTTCGTACATATATCTACAATATAAATGCTAACATGAAAACAAATTTTTGGATAATCAAATAATAAATTTAAATAGGAAAGGTCAAACCATATTTTGTATCGTACCATATTTTCCATATCGTATAGAAACTATGCAGAAAAAAACTATGAGTTCATGATTCTAGTAAAAGTTTTTAACACTACGCAAACCTTGACTTAGCAATTAGCTTATTTTTGTTTAGAGTTTTGTACAACTATAATTTATCCTTTATTTTACCTACTTAGCGACTAAATGTTGATAAATCGTTTCTGATAATCTTACCCAGGTCATAAAAGGAATCAGTTACCTAAATTTCATCATTTTGACATCAGTAGCTTGTTCTGTGCGATCATAATTATGGCATGTTTATTGTAGATAAACCTGTAGAAGAGTACTATGTGCTCTCTATGGGTTCTTTTAATAATTAAACCATTTTATGTAGAAATTTGTTTTATAATTTTCTACCAATTAAGTTATTTGTAAAGCTTGCTTGTATGGAAACTTATTGCTTTTTTTTCCCCATTATGAGTAAATACCACATTAAATGTAACTAATAATGAAATTCATTTCTTAACCGAGTCTCTTTATTTTTAAGGAATATATTGGATTTTAAGTTATATATATGAAGTTTATCTTCCTCCAAAATCTCCGTTGAATTAGAAATGACTTTCATCCTTGATGACTTTCTGTCGGTTACAAAGAGTGCGCTTGTATCCTTTGACCACAAGGTTGTTTGCATCAACTGTGTCATTAGTTCGAATCCCGTTCCTTTGTTTAAGGGTGCCTTGATGGTTTAGACAGTTCAGTCTTTTGCATCATTCACTTTTTGTTCCCATAGCTTAACATATATGGGAAACAGTTCATTAAAATTGTACATGATTAATGTGTTAAATATGTGTTTTAATATAATAAACAGGAAAATCATTTTTCATTTTAATCTAAACATTAAAAATCATGCAGGAAATTAAAGTAATATATAGTCATTAGAAGGTATTGGAATTAATGTTTTAATACAAAGAGATGAAAGGGCCAAGCAAGTGAATGTAGCGACATTTCTTTATCATGTAATCTTATGGAAATTCTTGTTTGATTGCAGATCCTTGATACTCTAGCAGTGTTGCCAATTCAAAACAAGACCATATTAAAAGACAGCAAAGTGCTGAGTGCAATAGAGAAGTGGGCAAACCAGTCAACTGATGAACCGGCTCAGATTGATGACAAACAAAGGTATGTAACTCTTCTTAGAGATGTGTTTATTTTAGAATAGCAAACCTGTTAGCTGTTATTTGAAGCAAAGAAGCGTTCCGTTTTATAGATTACTGTTTCTATTCATGTATCACTCAAAAAGATGTTTCACTGGTTCTGGTGTTTTAATAGCCGAACACTAACTTACTGAACACGTAATAGCTGTCTGCGCCTTTAAGTTTCGAAGCACCTATGTCCTGATTTTTGTGAGTTCATTTTTACGTAGATGTTCAATTATGCAATGATGAACAAGCATCTGTGTTATTTTTAGTATGCATTTATGTCATTATTTGTTTTTCAGTTGAAACCTTTACATGAACCATTTTCAGTTGGTTTTTGTTACTACAATCTATTCAACCCCGACATTGGTACACTCTTGTAATTGTTAAATAAATCACTGACGTCAAACACAGGCCCTCAAAGTGGGACCGGCCCATCAGGTACTCCAGTCCGCTGATTCAAAGTTCAAAATTGTTTATTGGCTTAGGCGTTTATTACTTTAATTGGGTATTCATTTTTTATGAATCTTGGATCGAGAGTGAAATTTTCAGTTTTTCGCTTGTAGATTTATTCTTTAGTAATTTTACTATGTAGTAGGTAGTGAAGTGTCGGTATATACCAGTAAGTTGTGAACCGAGAAGGCAAGTAGTTATGGTTCAAGATGATTAATTTCAAGATTTCTGCAAAATGTTTGTAACGTGAAATTTAATTTTATTAGGTTCGTAAGTTGTGGGTTATTTGATTTTTATCGAAGCTGCCTACTTGTGATTAATTTGGCGATGTACAAGACCATAACGAGAATGAATTGGACTCCCTGATATATAGATAATGCTTAAAAAATGTAGATTTTGAAATTGGCCCCCTGATTTTTATATTGCTTATGAATAAGGTAATTGGATTGTTTCAGGGTGTCTACAGAAGAGGAAGTAAACAGCGGTTCTCCGAGTGAGAGCGCAGTGCCGAGTGAGGGCAGTGCAGAAGTGAACAAGCCTGCCGTGGTGGTAGGAGAGGACGATGCAAGTCAGACGAGCAGCAGCGACGGCACCAGCAAAGAGCCGGCCACAGCCGCCGCTGAGCCGCCCCCCACTGACGACACTCTGGTCGCCAAGGCGGTGCACTTGCTGCAAGTCTGGGTCGAGCTCAAGGATGAGTTTCGGATCCCCAAGAAACAGCGACTTGAGCAGATGAAGGAACACGAGAGAGAAGCAGGTCTTTTCATATTACCCACTTGCGATTTGTTTTTGGTAAATTAACTAAATTGATCCTTCACCAGAACTAAGGCTTTTATTGGAATAAAACTCACCAGCTGGTGAACTGGTAAACTGGTAAACTACTAAAAATATTAGAATCAAATTTTTAAAAGTAACACATATTAAAATAACATTACAGTTATCTATATGTGTTAATAAAAACATGAAAGTGTAATTTATTTCGTTAAATGAACGTCCACTAACTTCTCTACGTCTGACTTCTTTAATTTAGTGATACTTATTAGTTATTTGTCATTCTTTGTCTGTGATCTTTTGAAGTCTCTTTATTCTTCAATATCTTCATTTCCGATCCTCCATTGCTGATTATAATCAAGATGAAATTTTCTTTGATCTTCATCTTTCTCTGCCATTCTTCATGTACTGGCATTCCTATATGTACTCGTATTTTCATTCTCTTTTGATTCTTGATTCCCTATTGCTTCTATTCTTTGCTGATTATAAAGAAGATGAGTTTTCTTTGATCTTCATCCTTCTCTGCCATTCTTCTTGTACTGGCATTCCTATATGTACTCGTATTTTCATTCTCTTTTGATTCTTGATTCTCTATTGCTTCTATTCTTTGCTGATTATAAAGAAGATGAGTTTTCTTTGATCTTCATCCTTCTCTGCCATTCTTCTTGTACTGGCATTCCTATATGTACTCGTATTTTCATTCTCTTTTGATTCTTGATTCTCTATTGCTTCTATTCTTTGCTGATTATAAAGAAGATGAGTTTTCTTTGATCTCCATCCTTCTCTGCCATTCTTCTTGTACTGGCATTCCTATATGTACTCGTATTTTCATTCTCTTTTGATTCTTGATTCCCTATTGCTTCTATTCTTTGCTGATTATAAAGAAGATGAGTTTTCTTTGATCTTCATCCTTCTCTGCCATTCTTCTTGTACTGGCATTCCTATATGTACTCGTATTTTCATTCTCTTTTGATTCTTGATTCCCTATTGCTTCTATTCTTTGCTGATTATAAAGAAGATGAGTTTTCTTTGATCTTCATCCTTCTCTGCCATTCTTCATGTACTGGCATTCCTATATGTACTCGTATTTTCATTCTCTTTTGATTCTTCATTCCCTATTGCTTCTATTCTTTGCTGATTATAAAGAAAATGAGTTTTCTTTGATCTTCATCCTTCTCTGCCATTCTTCTTGTACTGGCATTCCTATATGTACTCGTATTTTCATTCTCTTTTGATTCTTGATTCCCTATTGCTTCTATTCTTTGCTGATTATAAAGAAGATGAGTTTTCTTTGATCTTCATCCTTCTCTGCCATTCTTCTTGTACTGGCATTCCTATATGTACTCGTATTTTCATTCTCTTTTGATTCTTGATTCCCTATTGCATCTATTCTTTGCTGATTATAAACAAAATGAGTTTTCTTTGATCTCCATCCTTCTCTGCCATTCTTCATGTACTGGCATTCCTATATGTACTCGTATTTTCATTCTCTTTTGATTCTTGATTCCCTATTGCTTCTATTCTTTGCTGATTATAAAGAAGATGAGTTTTCTTTGATCTTCATCCTTCTCTGCCATTCTTCTTGTACTGGCATTCCTATATGTACTCGTATTTTCATTCTCTTTTGATTCTTGATTCCCTATTGCTTCTATTCTTTGCTGATTATAAAGAAGATGAGTTTTCTTTGATCTTCATCCTTCTCTGCCATTCTTCTTGTACTGGCATTCCTATATGTACTCGTATTTTCATTCTCTTTTGATTCTTGATTCCCTATTGCTTCTATTCTTTGCTGATTATAAAGAAGATGAGTTTTCTTTGATCTTCATCCTTCTCTGCCATTCTTCTTGTACTGGCATTCCTATATGTACTCGTATTTTCATTCTCTTTTGATTCTTGATTCCCTATTGCTTCTATTCTTTGCTGATTATAAAGAAGATGAGTTTTCTTTGATCTTCATCCTTCTCTGCCATTCTTCTTGTACTGGCATTCCTATATGTACTCGTATTTTCATTCTCTTTTGATTCTTGATTCCCTATTGCTTCTATTCTTTGCTGATTATAAAGAAGCTGAGTTTTCTTTGATCTTCATCCTTCTCTGCCATTCTTCTTGTACTGGCATTCCTATATGTACTCGTATTTTCATTCTCTTTTGATTCTTGATTCCCTATTGCTTCTATTCTTTGCTGATTATAAAGAAGATGAGTTTTCTTTGATCTTCATCCTTCTCTGCCATTCTTCTTGTACTGGCATTCCTATATGTACTCGTATTTTCATTCTCTTTTGATTCTTGATTCCCTATTGCTTCTATTCTTTGCTGATTATAAAGAAGATGAGTTTTCTTTGATCTTCATCCTTCTCTGCCATTCTTCTTGTACTGGCATTCCTATATGTACTCGTATTTTCATTCTCTTTTGATTCTTGATTCCCTATTGCTTCTATTCTTTGCTGATTATAAAGAAGATGAGTTTTCTTTGATCTTCATCCTTCTCTGCCATTCTTCTTGTACTGGCATTCCTATATGTACTCGTATTTTCATTCTCTTTTGATTCTTGATTCCCTATTGCTTCTATTCTTTGCTGATTATAAAGAAGATGAGTTTTCTTTGATCTTCATCCTTCTCTGCCATTCTTCTTGTACTGGCATTCCTATATGTACTCGTATTTTCATTCTCTTTTGATTCTTGATTCCCTATTGCTTCTATTCTTTGCTGATTATAAAGAAGATGAGTTTTCTTTGATCTTCATCCTTCTCTGCCATTCTTCTTGTACTGGCATTCCTATATGTACTCGTATTTTCATTCTCTTTTGATTCTTGATTCCCTATTGCTTCTATTCTTTGCTGATTATAAAGAAGATGAGTTTTCTTTGATCTTCATCCTTCTCTGCCATTCTTCTTGTACTGGCATTCCTATATGTACTCGTATTTTCATTCTCTTTTGATTCTTGATTCCCTATTGCTTCTATTCTTTGCTGATTATAAAGAAGATGAGTTTTCTTTGATCTTCATCCTTCTCTGCCATTCTTCTTGTACTGGCATTCCTATATGTACTCGTATTTTCATTCTCTTTTGATTCTTGATTCCCTATTGCTTCTATTCTTTGCTGATTATAAAGAAGATGAGTTTTCTTTGATCTTCATCCTTCTCTGCCATTCTTCTTGTACTGGCATTCCTATATGTACTCGTATTTTCATTCTCTTTTGATTCTTGATTCCCTATTGCTTCTATTCTTTGCTGATTATAAAGAAGATGAGTTTTCTTTGATCTTCATCCTTCTCTGCCATTCTTCTTGTACTGGCATTCCTATATGTACTCGTATTTTCATTCTCTTTTGATTCTTGATTCCCTATTGCTTCTATTCTTTGCTGATTATAAAGAAGATGAGTTTTCTTTGATCTTCATCCTTCTCTGCCATTCTTCTTGTACTGGCATTCCTATATGTACTCGTATTTTCATTCTCTTTTGATTCTTGATTCCCTATTGCTTCTATTCTTTGCTGATTATAAAGAAGATGAGTTTTCTTTGATCTTCATCCTTCTCTGCCATTCTTCTTGTACTGGCATTCCTATATGTACTCGTATTTTCATTCTCTTTTGATTCTTGATTCCCTATTGCTTCTATTCTTTGCTGATTATAAAGAAGATGAGTTTTCTTTGATCTTCATCCTTCTCTGCCATTCTTCTTGTACTGGCATTCCTATATGTACTCGTATTTTCATTCTCTTTTGATTCTTGATTCCCTATTGCTTCTATTCTTTGCTGATTATAAAGAAGATGAGTTTTCTTTGATCTTCATCCTTCTCTGCCATTCTTCTTGTACTGGCATTCCTATATGTACTCGTATTTTCATTCTCTTTTGATTCTTGATTCCCTATTGCTTCTATTCTTTGCTGATTATAAAGAAGATGAGTTTTCTTTGATCTTCATCCTTCTCTGCCATTCTTCTTGTACTGGCATTCCTATATGTACTCGTATTTTCATTCTCTTTTGATTCTTGATTCCCTATTGCTTCTATTCTTTGCTGATTATAAAGAAGATGAGTTTTCTTTGATCTTCATCCTTCTCTGCCATTCTTCTTGTACTGGCATTCCTATATGTACTCGTATTTATTTCTCTTTTGATTCTTGATTCCCTATTGCTTCTATTCTTTGCTGATTATAAAGAAGCTGAGTTTTCTTTGATCTTCATCCTTCTCTGCCATTCTTCTTGTACTGGCATTCCTATATGTACTCGTATTTTCATTCTCTTTTGATTCTTGATTCCCTATTGCTTCTATTCTTTGCTGATTATAAAGAAATGAGTTTTCTTTGATCTTCATCCTTCTCTGCCATTCTTCTTGTACTGGCATTCCTATATGTACTCGTATTTTCATTCTCTTTTGATTCTTGATTCCCTATTGCTTCTATTCTTTGCTGATTATAAAGAAGATGAGTTTTCTTTGATCTTCATCCTTCTCTGCCATTCTTCTTGTACTGGCATTCCTATATGTACTCGTATTTTCATTCTCTTTTGATTCTTGATTCCCTATTGCTTCTATTCTTTGCTGATTATAAAGAAGATGAGTTTTCTTTGATCTTCATCCTTCTCTGCCATTCTTCTTGTACTGGCATTCCTATATGTACTCGTATTTTCATTCTCTTTTGATTCTTGATTCCCTATTGCTTCTATTCTTTGCTGATTATAAAGAAGATGAGTTTTCTTTGATCTTCATCCTTCTCTGCCATTCTTCTTGTACTGGCATTCCTATATGTACTCGTATTTTCATTCTCTTTTGATTCTTGATTCCCTATTGCTTCTATTCTTTGCTGATTATAAAGAAGATGAGTTTTCTTTGATCTTCATCCTTCTCTGCCATTCTTCTTGTACTGGCATTCCTATATGTACTCGTATTTTCATTCTCTTTTGATTCTTGATTCCCTATTGCTTCTATTCTTTGCTGATTATAAAGAAGATGAGTTTTCTTTGATCTTCATCCTTCTCTGCCATTCTTCTTGTACTGGCATTCCTATATGTACTCGTATTTTCATTCTCTTTTGATTCTTGATTCCTATTGCTTCTATTCTTTGCTGATTATAAGAAATGAGTTTTCTTTGATCTCATCCTTCTCTGCCATCTTCTGTACTGGCATTCTATATGTACTCGTATTTTCATTCTCTTTTGATTCTTATTCCTATTGTTCTATTCTTTGCTGATTATAAAGAAGATGGTTTTCTTTGATCTTCATCCTTCTCTGCCATTCTTCTGTACTGGCATTCTATATGTACTCGTATTTTCATTCTCTTTTGATTCTTATTCCCTATTGCTTCTATTCTTTGCTGATTATAAAGAAGATGAGTTTTCTTTGATCTTCATCCTTCTCTGCCATTCTTCTTGTACTGGCATTCTATATGTACTCGTATTTCATTCTCTTTTGATTCTTATTCCTATTGCTTCTATTCTTTGCTGATTATAAAGAAGATGAGTTTTCTTTGATTTCATCCTTCTCTGCCATTCTTCTTGTACTGGCATTCCTATATGTACTCGTTTTCATTCTCTTTTGATTCTTGATTCCCTATTGCTTCTTTCTTTGCTGTTATAAAGAAAATGAGTTTTTTTGATCTCCATCCTTCTCTGCCATTCTTCTGTACTGGCATTTCTATATGTACTCGTATTTTCATTTCTTTTGATTCTTGATCCCTATTGCTTCTATTCTTTGCTGATTATAAAGAAGATGAGTTTTCTTTGATCTTCATCCTTCTCTGCCATTCTTCTTGTACTGGCATTCCTATATGTACTCGTATTTTCATTCTCTTTTGATTCTTGATTCCCTATTTATTGCTTCTATTCTTTGCTGATTATAAAGAAGATGAGTTTTCTTTGATCTTCATCCTTCTCTGCCATTCTTCTTGTACTGGCATTCCTATATGTACTCGTATTTTCATTCTCTTTTGATTCTTGATTCCCTATTGCTTCTATTCTTTGCTGATTATAAAGAAGATGAGTTTTCTTTGATCTTCATCCTTCTCTGCCATTCTTCTTGTACTGGCATTCCTATATGTACTCGTATTTTCATTCTCTTTTGATTCTTGATTCCCTATTGCTTCTATTCTTTGCTGATTATAAAGAAGATGAGTTTTCTTTGATCTTCATCCTTCTCTGCCATTCTTCATGTACTGGCATTCCTATATGTACTCGTATTTTCATTCTCTTTTGATTCTTGATTCCCTATTGCTTCTATTCTTTGCTGATTATAAAGAAGATGAGTTTTCTTTGATCTTCATCCTTCTCTGCCATTCTTCTTGTACTGGCATTCCTATATGTACTCGTATTTTCATTCTCTTTTGATTCTTGATTCCCTATTGCTTCTATTCTTTGCTGATTATAAAGAAGATGAGTTTTCTTTGATCTTCATCCTTCTCTGCCATTCTTCTTGTACTGGCATTCCTATATGTACTCGTATTTTCATTCTCTTTTGATTCTTGATTCCCTATTGCTTCTATTCTTTGCTGATTATAAAGAAGATGAGTTTTCTTTGATCTTCATCCTTCTCTGCCATTCTTCTTGTACTGGCATTCCTATATGTACTCGTATTTTCATTCTCTTTTGATTCTTGATTCCCTATTGCTTCTATTCTTTGCTGATTATAAAGAAGATGAGTTTTCTTTGATCTTCATCCTTCTCTGCAATTCTTCATGTACTGGCATTCCTATATGTACTCGTATTTTCATTCTCTTTTGATTCTTGATTCCCTATTGCTTCTATTCTTTGCTGATTATAAAGAAAATGAGTTTTCTTTGATCTCCATCCTTTCCTTTTCTGACATTCTATTTGCTCTTCTGATTCCTACTGTTTTTTTATTTTCATTAACTTGAGCTCTCTACGATTTCATCTGATCCATACAAAACAAATGACGTATCAGCCGACGTTTCGCTGAAAATATTCGGCATTCTCCAAGCTAAAAATTGTTAATCCAAATTAATAAACAATCAAAGCAAGCAGATTTCTATAAACAAACATAAGAAAGCAAAAGCAAAACTTTGTAATGATAATATGTACCTTAAAATAAAAGTAATTATATCATTTTTTTTTCATAAATAATGTTAATTTATTACATTAATATATGCGGAAGAAAAAACAGATGTTTAATGTTATTACTATAATTTTAATATTATTAATGCTATAATTACTTAATTTAAAAATACGCATTATCTGACAAAGATTTTCTTTGTGTGTCTGTTTGTTAGTTTATTGCTTACATCACAAGTTGAACACCATTCATGATTGTACTACACTGTTGGCTAAATTTCATTACAAGGTGGAAATGATTACTTGATGGTTGGTTTCAGATATGGGCTATACTGACCCTAGAGAGAATCAGCTATCCGACAGGTAACTATCTTTCTATTACAAGTCAAGTTATTTATATTGATTGAACCTTTGAGGTTTATCCACAAAGTCTTTTTGTTTAATTTGAATTAAATTTATGTGTCACATTGTTGAATGATAATCTAATGGTTTCCCAACCTTTTTTCTTCCCATAACCCTAAAGAAATTTCACTCTTACATCACACACCTGGAATTTATATTATGCTCAAAGATAAACCTACAAAAAAAAATAAAAGAATACGAGTATATAACAAAGAAACTATAATTTCCTTGACATATATCTTTATGGTATGTGCAAAATAATAGCAAGATTGATGCTTCCAAAAGGCTAATAATAACTTTTAATTATGACTTTTTTTTTGTTTCTCTTTATTGCCTATAAGTTTTTCAAAACTTGCAACAATTTTACGTATGCGATCTACACACATTAAAACAAGTGCAATAACAACCCAAGTTATGAAATATACTGGTAAAACCAAAACGAATCAGATGTTTTCTAACAGGCTCAGTATCTCAATAATGAGAAATAAAAGTACGGCAAATATTTTAATAGTAATGATAATAATCATTATTATTTAAGTGGACTTTTCTCGCACTCCCAGGTGATGTGAGCGCTCTCTGATCTAATTGAACATAAACAGCAGGAAACAAGTTTTTGGTATTAATCCTTTTTGCTTTATGTTATAAAGTGTGAAGTACGGAATGAAGTTGTATAATGGTCGATATTATTAAGTACGGCATTATTTAAGCGTTAAAATCACGGGATATACGTATTAGTTATGAGACGTTATTAATTATTTCGTAAACAAAGAGATGATATTAGTAAAGAAATGCTAATACTACAATTAATTTAATGATTACATGTATTTTTTATCATTTTTATGTTTGTTGCCTCTTGTTATACTTTATCTTTTCAAACACAGGAGACGTTGGAGGGACAAGAGAGAAAGTCGTTTCGACAGAAGCAATAACAGTCGTTTTGAAAAGGAGACGAAGAAGAAGGACTCGAACGTTGACGAATGGTGGAAAGTACATGACGATGAGCCTAGCTATAAGTGAGAACCGCTTTAGCTTTTCTTTCACTCTTGTCTTTGTTATATAAGTTGGTTTTAGTTTTCACTAAAAATAACGTGTACAGTTTCATTTTTGTTTTATTATTTTTACTGCAACTTTCTTTAATAACGAAAAGATCAGGCAGATATTCGGTGTTCAAAAAAGATTTGTTTCCTTATGAAAATCGACTATTTAAATTCTCAAAAAGAGAACACATACATGAGATCACAAAAAGTTTCGCAAGGCTCGTCATTTGTCTTCGGAGTGACAAACATCTTTCTACCTGATGACGATGCAGTAAAAATATGGTAGGGAGTTTTTGTGATCTCTTTTATGTGTGTTATTTTTGTAAATTTAGTTTATGTAGTCCGTCAAATAGTTTTATTTTAATTGCTATATATATATATATATACTTCAACATAGAAAGAACGATCCTAAAAGGACAACAGAAGTTCAGTATAAACTAAGACACACAAATAAGTGACAAAATACATATAAAGTCTCTAATTTTCTGTTAGAACCGTCGTGAGGAGATATAACCAAGCGCATCTGTTCAGTGAGGGTTGGATGTTCTTCCAAGCGTCACTGAACAGGCACTCTTGGTCTTCTCTCCTCAGGATGGTTCTAAGTGAAAATTCGAGACTGTTTGTCTCTGTTTTTCTCATTTACTTGTGTGTGTTAGTTTACAGTGAACTTCTATATATGTTTGTTTACTTTTTTTTTCAGGGAGAACAAGCTAAGCAAAGCTGAGAGGAGGCAAATTTTTGCTCTGAAGGTTCAAAAGAAGGAAAAAGAAAGAAAGGAAGCTGAAGAGTTGTGGCACACTCACCAGGAGCAGTGCGCTGCCCTGGGAGTGGACCCGGTGCAGAGTGCCATGTACCACCCCACGCTCGGCGCTCTTGTCTATTACCACTCGAGAACCTCGTCCTGGCACCCGCACCCAGGTAACACTAACCTCTATTATATTCAATTTACTATACAATGTGCAAATGATCGTGATTATCTTTGTTTACTAAGGCAAACAGATTGAATTCACAATTTATATTATTATTGTTTTATTTTACACATATGTTTTAGTCATTGGCACAAATTGTTGCAACAGTATTGACTATAAGTATTATCCAGTGTATCTTGTTTTAACATTGCCGCCAACCTGGATGCCATAACGTAATAAAACTAAGAGACATATCCTCCATTACTTGCTAAATAATTTTCACGTATTCGTAATTCCACACAATAATACAAACTGAAACAACACCTTCTACAATATTGACAGTGTTACCACTTAACAATAATACACTAAATAATGTAGATTAATTGTTTCTTAAATTGGTTTTAATCTTATGAGAAAACCAGAATAATCTGTTTGCACAAACAATATTGGTTACTGGAAAATGTCAGAATTAGACAAAAAAAACTTCTTACACCAAAATAAGCTATTATTTCCTGTCTTTCCGAGAGACTCAACTTTGTAGTTAACTTGCTAGTTCAGTGTTGCCACATACAGATAGAATGGCATTTAAACATGATCCTGCTCAGTGTTTTTCACCTAGTTATAAAACTAACTAGCACTATTTTTTTTCTCATTAGTTTATGAAGATATACTACCATTTTGTACGCAGGAAAGTCAGTTTAAATATATTGTCAGGTAAAAAATATGTTTTTAGCTACAACACTGTGCCATCAACTTGGGGATAAAAAAGAACTAATTAAAATAACATTGATATGGCTTCTCGACCTCTGATTTTTAAAGTTCAAAGAAGTGTTTCTTTAGGATTTTGGTATCAAAAAGTTACACTCCTATTTATACGCCGACGTTGAGCCAAAAATTTTTTAGTATTTTCAAGGCTAAAAAACTGGTCCTTTTGTGTTTTTTAGTATTTGTGTTTATGGTTTGATAGTCCTTTGTGTTCATTTACGTATTCGGTGTTTTATGGTTTGATAGGTCCTTTTGTGGTTTTCTTATTATTGTATTTCGGTATTTTATGGTTTGATTTTTGTGTTCTTTGTTTTCTGTTGGTTGATATTCCGTGGATGTATTTGTTTTCACTACTTATGTCGTGAATAAATTGTTTTTAGCCTTGAAAATGCCAAAGATTTTTGGCGAAACGTCGTTGTATAAACAGGAGTGTAATTTCGTTAGACCAAAATCCTCAAGAAACTCATCTTTGAACTTTAATTAAAATAAACTAAAGAAGTTTATCATACGAGCTGAAAATGTATCTTACTGGGAAAATACAGTAATAATAATAGATGCGAACGCTCTCCGAACGGGTTACTTATAGAATAGAAGCAGCAATTACAACAAACACGACAAAAGCGTCCTTTTTATTCCTGTGGAATAACTCCGACTTATCGGAGAATTGCCTTTACAAGTATGACGATTTGTGTGCGTTGATTGATCTCGAAGAAAGCATAGAATTTCTCGCTTCAGCATGTAAAGAATTATGAACCAGGCAGTTAATTAATCCCAAAGACTAATATATAGAACGACTAAAATATGTATTAGTCGAACAATTTTATAAGACATTAAAGGTTTAAAAACAATCTTCAAACTGAAAACTTTCTTTAAGCTTCTTAAAATACTATTTTCAAGAAATATTGATGGATATGCCTAATATCGTAATGTCTAATTTTTTTTTCTTTTGTTATATGAATGTAAAACCCGTAGGATTGGAGTCATTTATTTGAAGTAGTACTTTCTATAACTTATAAATAAATTTACAACCTTAAGGTGGTCATATGAATAGCAAAAATATATAGCTCATTGAAAAAAATTGACTATTTCAGGAAAAAGAAAGTGTTTTGTATATTTCAATCATTACTTTGTTATATTCATGTATACAAATTAAACAGTATACATTTAATGATTTCATTTCTTATATTCCTTTGCGGCAATTGCAAAGTTATTCATATTTTATGGTTCAAGTTCTTACATAATTACTGCTTGATTCACCCTAGAGTCCAGTTTGGATAAACCTTCTGGCATTGGCTAAATATACCCTTTGAAACCAGTTTTTATAAGTAATTTGACATTGGCTAGGGTTCGCCCTAGGTTTGGATTGAAGCCTTTTTGCATTGGATAGATTCACTCTTGGATAGGCCCTACGGCATTACATGAGTAGAGTCCTTTAATTCAGTTTGGATGAACCCTTTGACATGGACTCCGATTTGCCCTTTGAATCCAGTTCGGATAAGTCCTTCGCCCTTTGTTTTCGATTGGGATATCTGTATTGGCTGGATTCACCCTTCCAATCAATCTTCTGCTCTAATGGGCTCGCTCAAAGTTGTTCTTTACAGATCAAATAGTTGTTTTAAAAATCTCTGAAGGAATTAGAACTCTTCGCATTCCATTCTGTTTCTTTTTTCCATTTTTGTCTTTACATCCTTAATATTAATGTATTATTGTAGTGGCACGAAATAGAGGTCCTGTTTTTAAAAATATGGAACCGGAGTAAACCTTATCTCTCTATTATTGGTAACATTTTATATATTGTACATAATGTCTGTTTACAATATATTCTGTTTAATGTAATGTCTTTAATATAACTTTTCATTATATTATTGTATAATATAAAATAGGTAGAAATAGTATAAAATAAAGAGTTAATATTGAACTTATTCAGCTCACTTATTTGTTACTGCTATAAAGGAACAGAGCCGTTGCTTAAATCAAAGCAAGACGAAAATTGACTGTTGATTAGGTTTTCTAACTGAAGAAGGATTTCAAAGGCCATGGTTAGGTTGAGTTTAGGTTACAGCGGCAGTCCTAAGAGAAAGCACACATAGGCCAAAGATTGGCCCTTTGTGATTAATACATCATCATGAACATTCTACATTGGGAGTCAATAACTCAATTGTATTTAGAGTAGGGATCTTTAGCAAGTTGCTCGTATCCTACAGGCATACGGGAGTAACAGTTGAGCACCCTCTCTGAAGGATGGAGTGCTCAGATTTGTCTATCTCTCGCGAGAAGAAGTCGAGGTCGAGAATAAGAATTGGACCCCCGGGACCCACCAGTACAGAGGTAAGCACGCAAGCCACTTTGCTACCCTGCCTCCTAATATTTATAATCGTTTCTTGATGTATTATCGGATATTCATATCATTCAATGCAACACTAACGACTCACCTCAGCTCATTATTCTCCCTCAATTTCCAAAAGTCTTGCGGGATTGAGTTACTCGAAACATCCAGTAATGAAATATTTGTAAATGTCGGAAAAAAAATATATTTTTAATATCTTCCACTCTAAATTCTAATATGCTCTTTTTTAAACTGTAAGGTTCCTTTAAAAGTGACGTTACACGTACTATACATTATTTTTATATAATTACAAATTTTGATTGCAAATTATTTGATGTGGACTTAATCCCGTTTGGTTTCTGAATGACTCGTGAATCTGATATATGGTCGCTTAAGCAGATTTTGTTTAATTCACGACTTTGGGACCGACATTTCGCCATATACTATTACTATTCTTTTTTATTTAACATGTACTTACAAACTTTAACATGTACTTACAAGAGAATCAATAATTTTCATTCATTAATGTTTCGTACTCGTCTAAATGTAAATGAAGGACTGATTTTCATTTATGATAATTGCCAGCTTATGGTGGATTTTCTAATGGTTTGCTATGGGCTCGACAAACATTTCTTTTGTTAATATTATCTTGGTGTGGGCTCTATATCATCGTTGGAAGTTTCCATGTTAAAATAATGGTGCAACTTGCGGTTATGAAAGATCTTTTCATATAATATAAGTATTATTACATTTTTCTGTCCATGTAGAGCACTATTTTATATACTCACACAATATATCATGTATTCATACAATGCACAGCGACATTAAGTTCCTTGATAAGGACATTATTAATCTTGATGCTTGGAAACTGTCAGTGCAGATACACGCACGCCTGTTGATAGATAAATAGAATAATATATAAATTACGAATAAAGGAACTTATATAAATAACTAGGAAATAAGGAGAAGAAGACGAACTCTAAGGTACAGATTATTTATCCGTGTTTGTCCATATGTTGAACTAGAAATGGACAACTTCAAAGTATTATACATATTTTGAACAGAAAATTTATTATAATATTTGTTTTTCAGTTTGGTTTGTTTTGTGGTTCTGCGATTTTCTTATCATTCGATGACATCTGTTATCAATATTTATTAGCTTTAATTGTCACTTTTAGTCTCCAGTGACTAAAGTCTAGTGTAGAACTTTTTTTTTCTTTTATCCATGAATAAAATGAAAATTATGGATAAAATCATGTTATACTTTTATTCTTAATATTCTAAAACGTGTGTGTGTGCGTGTTTGTGTAAGTGAGTGTGTGTGTGTGTGTGTGTGTGTGTGCCAGATAAAGATTGAAGAAAGGGAGATTGTGTTTTGAAAGGTATTTCGTTTATATTTGTTTCTATCATTTACTTCTGGTTTTGAAAAATGAGTTCTCGCTTACTGATAGGGATATATTACCAGTTTTACCAGTGCTACCAAATAAATATCTGTGCAGATCATCCAGTTGTCAATGCCGAATCTCCATACTCCTATACTGAATATACGGTTATTTATTTTTCAAAGAAATTGTATTATTATGGAAAATTGAAAATACAAAAGATTAATTTGTCTAAGAGATTTCCTGCATTTTATAAGTGCTTTTTTTATCCATGTCAGATTTAAGTTACTACTCATATATTTTAAATGATGTTTTCCAAAAAATTTGATTCTTAGATATTTTAGACGAAAATATACTACTTCAGAGTCGAGATAAAATAATCAGATTTCATTTCCTCAAAAAAGCTAATTTTGTTTGCTGCCTATTTCAAGCATATTTTGGATACAACATTTATTGACAAAGTACTTACCTTCAAACGTATCAGGTTTCACAACCAGCTATAGTACTTGCCCGCCCAATTTGTTGTTGGTGGTTAAATTGTGAAGATATTTTTAAAGGTATCTTGAACATAATGTAAAATTTTGTCCTAAACATGACAGAAATATATAGCTTAAACAAAAAATAGTTGTTAAAGGGACTGAGGTCTTATTGTTTCATGTTTATTTTTCAATATGGAGCCTAGTTCGTTTCATATTACCCGATACTATAATGATTATAGAATGTCATCCAACAGCAGTGATTGTATTTTTTTTTGCGGTTGTAAAACGTGAAAGAATAATTGCAGGGATGAAACGAGGAATAGTTATACTGCCTTTAAAAAGCGACAAGTGGAAGTTCAAAGGAAACTTTTTCGTATTCTTGAAAGTTGCAGAAAAATAAAACTTGAGAAATGATTTGAATTTCAAAGGAATCATATTGGAGAGAAGTCTCGAATCGAATACGTGAGTATTACTTGAAGAGGTGGTTCTTCTCTAGAACTTTAATGTACCGTCTTCCCAGATTTGCCTTGTCCTTTACTGTGTCATGATTTTTGTTGTTGTTAAAGTTTATAGTTTAAGAACAAAAAAAAAAAGAAGGAATATTAGTGATGAAAAGTCATGTTGAATTCATTGGATATCGTTAGACAACTAACGGTAAGCAGTACTGGGAGTACCTAGCACTTTGCTGGAAGCCATCTTGTGTTTACTATGTGGCCATGCTTTATGAATGGTGCTAAATCGGAAATAAGTAAAATTAGAAAAGCGCCTTCTATAATGGTGGGTGTTCAAAAAAAAAATACATATATAATATAATCGATGTGTCGTTTAAATTCAATCTAAAAAAACCCATACAATATTATAAATTAAAGGTAAAAAAGTCAAAATATTCAGTTATCAGTGTTTTAATGTGTTCTCAGAACTTCTTTTTTCATTTAGGCAGTATTATCTACAGTTTTAAATAGCTTTCTATTCTAAAAGGTTTAACCAATGTTGAGCGTGCAGTATAATAAAATATAAATATTCATCAGTAAGCAGTCAGTTTCCTGGTCCAAATCAAAACTTTCAAATCCTACGTTTCAAATGCCAAAGTTACAACAATGTAATGTGTGTATAAAAGCACATACGTGCGTACATCCTTAGAGTTGATCATCAACAGTAAACTTGATTGTATAAGTCGACGTAAAGTAAGACTACGTACTTTTCTGGTATCTTAGTTCTTTGACGAATGCTTAGTACTTGAATAATAGTACTTAGTATCAAATTTAAAAATAAAAATATTATGGATTAAAAAGTGAAAACTTACAAGTATGTGCTTTTTCAAATGAATCAAAATTTTGCATTTTCAAAAAGTCATGATTTTGTTCTAGTCTAAAATGTTTACATTTGAAACATCTTATATTTTGTACCTTTCCGTCTTTTTGGTAAGTGTATAATTGCTTATTGTTGTGCTATTTTTTTATATTTTCATTGTTTGTAAATATCCTAAATTTTTAAATTTTGTTTTTTAAAAAGCCTAAATGTCAGCTTTGAGAGTTCTGATTGAAACCTTGAAATCTGATGACTGATTCCTATAAAGCCTATTATATCAGCGTTAGTGTGTAAGTTCTTATTGTGAGAGCACTCATATGTTCATTCTTAGGGTTGATCAACAGTAAACTTTATTAAGCAGAGTCGTAGCGACTATTTTTTTACCCCCGAGACGGTCGTAAGATTTGCTGCTGCTAATCATTGGCCGTTGATAATCCGTTAATCTCCAAAATTCCAGAAAGCCCTCAAAATATTTATTTTCATGGAATTACAATCAAGGGTCCAGTAAAATTTTAGACTGTTGTTTTTTAGTTCCAGACTTTCATCTTATTACAGAGTACTAGTATTCAATGTTCTCTCTAAGCTGCACTCATGCGCAATCGAGCACTGCCCGCACATTCTGGGCGCACAAAAAAATCTATCCAGTGCATACAAAAATGAACAGGACAAAAATCAGGACAATGTGTTACAGGAATTTGAACTGTATCACAAGCTATAGCAAAAGTCATTGTGCCAAATATGAATGTGAGCAAAATGTTATGTCTGAAAGGTTTATATGTCTCATATCAGCCAGGCCAAAGCAACACTCTCACATATAACTTCTACACATTCAATTTTTCCGATTTTTCTCTTTTTTTTTAGTGGTGATGTAGCTCACAATGGTTCTCAGTTTGCTCAGGGAGCTTGTGTGTACACCCAGATACGTGAAAAATTAAAGGGAACATTGATGGTATTCATATACAGTTGTCATAAAATCAAAAAGATTTTTAAAAACAAAAAAGTATAATGAAATCATTAAAAAATGTTAGATTAAATTTAACTCGTTTCGCAAACAAATATAATAAATTCATTGCTTGTGTAATATCTGTTTTAGTGTGCTATTTACTCATGATGGGGAATTTTCAGAAAATGACATCTCCAAATAAAAGATCTCTATGTTAAAACTAACTTCGCATTTCAAACGCTCTGTGTTCGAAACGCCTTGTTAGTTATAGCATAAAGCTCTTTTGTGTGGAAACGTGATTTTTTGAAATTCTTTATCAGATATAATTAACTTCCTTTAAGAAACTAGTCAGAAGTGTAAAAGAAATTTATTTTTAATTTGAAATATTACAGTTGAAAAAATCGTTTAAAATAGTATTACTAACATAAAAACAATTACGACGTTTGGTATAAAATTTCTGATTTTTTGTTAGCTTATTATTTTAATTCTTTTTTCTATTTTCTATTTTTACCCCCCTTGGCACCTGCTGCTCGGGGTGGACCACACCTACTCCCTCCCTTGATAAACCACTGTGACTTTGTATGTGCGCCTACGCAAAGTAAGACTACGTACTTTTCTTAATATCTTTGTTCTCTGACAAATACTTAATAACGGACTGTTAGAAGAAACAATAGTGATAAACTAATTAAAAACAAATGCATCCATTCATTTTACATTAAATGCCATTGGAATTGTATAATAATTTAATAGTAATTCCAAATAAAACAGTCGGAATTTTTTTTTAATGATAAAACAGTAAGAAAAACTATTTTATACTGATTTAGAATAAATACTTGTATTTATTGATAGCATTAAGGCAGTTATTCTAAGTATGTTATAATAAAACAGTTTACTCTGCTTTCTTGTGATGTTGTAGATAAAATTAATTATCATTGATTATTGAGACCGTTTAAGATTATTGGTGGTTTTAATTGTAGTTGTCTTTTGATAGAATGACTTGGGTGAAAAAAATTTAAATTTTCTTAGAACATTCTACTAACTATGACGCTTATTATTATTATTATTTTGTTGAAAATAACAAACTGTTAACTGTTGATAATATTATTATGTATAAATAGTGTATTACAGTGCTGGTAGTGCAATCACTTGCCGGTGCATGTAAATGTTTCAGTCTACCAAGGAGTACTGAAAACTGCTTGATTAGTTACCCTCGATTACTAAACAACGTAACCATGATCAATACACCGGCTCCCAATAGACCACCGAAGTTAAGTAACATTGGGCGTGTTGAACACTTGGATAGGTGACAAATTCTATGAATATTGATTAACTAGTCCAACTGGCATAGTTATGTTGAATACACCAGTTTTCTTAAGACCATTGAAGTTAAGCAAAAATTTTGTGTATTCAACACTTGGATGGGTGACAGCAGGTGCCATTCTATGCTCAATCATAGCATAGAGCTATCCTTCATCGGATGATTCATTATTAGAAGGCGTAAAGCATGTAAATGTTATAAAGTTGAATAAACAAAAAATTACAGGCTTATTGATGTGTATAATTAATTGATATCAGATCTAACAGCTCAGGGTGATAACTTTCCTTTCATTTTCAGTCATTCACTACCAGCTAGTCATCTATAAATATAAATTCAACTGTTTATCTATGTTCGTTCGTGCTATAGAATGGTCCAATTTAGAGTGGAGGGATTTAATTTTCTTTGCACATTTTCTTCTTTAAATTTGTATGTAAAAAATCATGAAAATTTATTTCATATAAAATAAAAAAAAATTATCAAATATCAAAATTTGATATATAAAGAGAAAATAGATTTTTTGATATCAAATGGATATCACAATTTGATACTGAGGGCACAATAATAGTATCGTCAGGAATAGCACTGCAGCTGATGCATAGCTAAAACTGAGAATTATGTAATATTTAACTTTAAATTACACAACACAGAAAAAAGATAAAATACACACTTACTAAATTCAATATTTCGAACTGTTGTTCGTCATCAGGAGAATACTTGAAGAGAGAACGAATTGAGAGAGATCTCCCCCATGTCGTCCTCTCTTCTGGTCTTCCCCTGATGGCGAACAGTTCGCAATATTGAATTTTGTAAGTGTGTATTTTATATCTTTTCTGTGTCGTGTTTGGTGTAATTTAAAGTTTTATAGTCCGTGTGGACCGTTTCATCAATTTAGTATTGTGTAATATTTATTTAGATAACTATAATTACCAATGTAACAAAACGTAATACTTAAAAGTTGCAACTTCTGTTTTTTAATTGTGCTAATATTTATGGAACTAAAATTAATTTACGCAATATTCAATTCAAAATTCAATTAATAATAATTCATAATTTAAAATAAAATGAATTCAATCCATAATGCAATAAGCAATTCAAAATTAGTTTTTATTTTTAATTTTCGCAACTTATGTGCGAATATATAGTGCATTTGATCTAACACTGAAGAAGTGCATAAATATAAACGAAACGGCTAAAGTTGTTTGAGATTTAATTGAGTGAACCTAGAGAAATAGACGGTTATTACTGAAAATATATTGTTTTTTATAATTTCACAGAAACAAAACACAAGCGAGTCCTCACTTGTCTTCGTTCTCACATCTTTCTAATGATAACATAGTCTAAATCTAATAGTGAATTATTATGATATATTGCTATGTTTGACTATTTTTCTGAATATATTTTATTTACTCGGGCTGTTTTAATAATTATATGTATTTATACTCGAGGTACATTCAATATTAAAAGAGACAATGTGATGTAGAAATGAAGGAATGTAGGTGGACTTGCACTTTTTGGACTTCAGTCTGGCAGCGCTGAGATGAGCTGAGAACAGTTGGCAGATAGCAGTTGTTTTGTTTATACCCACAGTATCATATTTAACATTGGCGTGTCCACTTGAATCTTCTACATTATTTGTACAATCGTTTAGTGATCCGTTTTTTTGTTTTTTTTTGAATTAGTCGAAATTGATTAAAAATCTTTTATGAAGTAGTTTTACAGTATTGTGAACGTTTTATGAACAGCTGACATTTTTATAAGTGGATAAAACATTTCAGAAAGCTGACTGAAATTCAAAACGCAAGCTAGAGTGAGAAAAGTCATGTAAACCATCATCTTTTGGGATCCAAGGTGTCGTCTTTTCTGATTATTTGGAATATCAGCGTAGAATAAACAGTGTCTACAGGCCAGACATGTTGAGGAAGAAAGTAAAGCCAATAATGAAAGAAAATCGTTGTGGATGTCAAAGAAAAGGCGTTTTGTTGTTACACAAGAATGCTTGCCAACACACCGCCCAGTCGAACACCCGAGAAACCATTAAAACAATGGCTTGGGAGATACTTCCTCATCCCCAGATTTGCCTGCATCGGTGTACTCATAGAAGCATAAGAAGGAAAACATTCAGCAGCAACAAGGAGGGCAAAAAGAATTTATGGAAAAGTGATTCAAAAACTTCTATCCATCAGGTATAAAAACCACTAATACATCATTGGAATTATTTGGAGAAGTACTAAAAAAGTTTTATTTTAAAAATACACAGTTGTTTTTCTACATCAATTAATTTTTGTAATTTTGAATGTACGTATAAATATTATTCGGGTATTTATGATATGTCTAAATGAAGAGCAATTTCGACAGTTGTTATCTATTCAGCACCGTGACTAATGTAGCAGTGCAGCTCCTGAAGACATTGGTGCTCCTTTATGATACCTCAGAAACAGTCTAAGTCATTAAGACTGTATAAACAACTAAACTCAAAAAAGTGTACATTTGAAGTAAATGTGCTATTTGAGTATAACTGGTTAAACTATCATGTAGTTAGCTTATCTTTGTCAGTTGTTTTTCTTTCTTGTATGAATCATCGATATTTCGATATTAAAATACGCAGGTATTTTAGTCTGTCCTGTGTTTTAGATTTATAAAAAAACAATTAGACTGCCTTTTTCGTTTTATTGAAGAATTTATAAAAATAAATTCTTTAAATTTATTAAAATTAAATAAAACAGAACTTTGTTTATCTGTTCTTGAGAGAGATCCTTCACGAAGACCTTTCAACCTAAGAAACTGGTCTTGGTCAATTTCACTCTTTCTGAGAAAGTATATATTATAATTTCTTTTTATTTATTTAAAGTATTACTAATTTTTGTAATTCACGATTATATAATTATATATCTTGTTGAATGACGTGCTTATTATCAAATGAATGTATTTGTTTCTTTGACCATCCTTCTAGTCTTCTTATATATTTTATATAATCTCTCAGATACTAAAAGTACAAGTTCTCCAAACGTTGTATTTCTAAATACTGGCATGTTTAGTCACCTTGACTGTCTTCAGAGTATATTAACTAAAACTGCAATCTTAATTAAACTATAACACTTAATTAACTAAAACTATGTTAAATTTAATAAAAATATAATTAATTAATTAAAATTAAATAAATTAATACAGTGATTGTTGTTTTAGTAAATGTACTCTGAAGACAGTCAAGGTGACTGAAACAAGCCAGTATTTAGAAATAAAACGTTTGGAGAACTTGTATTTTTAGTATCTGAGAGATTATATAAAATATATAAGAAGACTAGAAAGATGATCAAAGAAACATATTCATATGATAAATAAGCAGGCCATTCAAAATAACTTTGATTAATGAAGAGTAGATCCCCAAATATAGAATTATATATATACAAATTAAACGAAACGATTCCACGAACTTTATAAGCAAGATTCACAAAAAGAACACGCATAAAAGAAATCTCAGAAACTCACTACTATATTTCGATTCCTTTGTCATCATGAAGATAGATGTGAGTCGCTCCGCAGACAGGAGACAACTTGATGACGAGGCAATTGACATACGAGGTGTGTAAATAAAGTAGTGAGACTGATTTTTTTTTAAATTTTCTATTCAAATATAATTACAATGTGATATTGTCACCTTCAAAATAGTTCCCTTCGGAAGCCACACAGCGCTGGAGACGGTCCTTCCAATCATTGTAGCTTTGCTGGAACTCGGATTCTGGAATGGCCTTCAGCTGGTCGGTTACAGCAGTTTGTATGTTTGTAGTGTCCCGAAATGAGTTCCCTTGAGGTGATTTTTCAATCTCGGGAAGAGGAAAAAGTGATAAAGACTCAAGTCTGGTGAATAAGGAGGCTGAGGAGCAACAGGAATGTTTTTACTGGCCAAAAACTCGTTTTCTTTTCGGAATTTTCGGAACCATTTTCGCACAAATTTTTCTCATCTCCAATTCATTGGTCAAAATGTGATGAACGGAGGTGTGATTCAAATTCAACTGTTCCCCGATCATTCTGACTGTCAAGCGTCGATCTGAACGCACAAGGTTCCGTACTCTGTTGACATTTTCATCGGCGTTTGCACTTGAAGGCCTTCCGCTTCGTGGTTCATCTTCAATCGACTCTCTTCCTTCTGAAAATTCCTTAAACCACCGAAAAACCTGTGCCCTTGATAAAACACGTTCTCCATAGGCCTCCTGAAGTTTTTCAAAAGTTTCTATGTCCAAGTCTGAAGCAAAATTTGATTGCACACCGCTGCTCAACTTTGAGGTCACTCATTTTTAAAACGCTCAAGAAAAAACCATTTCACAAAAACCAACGCTACGGACAAACAAATGACTGTGGCGAGTTCAGATTCATACTGGAGGCGCATCACACGTGCACCTGACGCTACTCAAGGCCACGCGTCTCCAGCGTTGCCAGATCGAAAGCGACGTTGCCAGTCTCACTACTTTATTTATACACCTCGTATAGTAGACAGTTCCTGTGATTCGTTTTATGTGTGTTCTTTTTGTGAATTCAGTTCATATATATATATATATATATCAATGATCAAACCACAATAAGAAATGGGAAAACAAGACTAAGATCTTTCAACCGTAACAAGCGGTCTTCGTCAGAGTCAAAAACCCAACTGAACACTAGATGCAGAAAACATCTGGTGAGGAGTTGAGAAGAGTGGGAGGGAAGAGTGGTATTTTAAAAGGGTGAAAGCACAGGAAAATGTCCAGAAAGGGTTGTTTGGGGAAACAAAGGAGTACAGTAAGAAAAAGTAAAAAACTATCCGCTAGCTGTCAACCCTCTTTGAAGAGGCTATTGCCCTCGTGACGAAAGTATCAAGTTTGAAGAGACCGTTACTAATGTTTATAATATTTAGATCTATTAAATTTAATTGGAGACGATTCAATAATATTTCTTAACAACATTGATTTTTCATAGGTAATAAATTTAGCTCCTGTCCAATCAATATGATGATTTTCATTTTTTATATGCAAGAATAAGGCACTACTGTTTTCCTGTCTACTTACGTTATATTGGTGTTGTTTTACACGTGTTTTTAATGATTTACCAGTTTGACCAATATAAATTTTATGGCAATTTTTGCACGGAATTTTATAAATACCAGCGGACTCCAATTCGCTTGGAGAGTTTTTTATTAACATATTACCCACGTTATTACGATTAGAAAACACTATATTAAAATCAAGTTGTTTGGCTAATCTTGGAAGGGGGTCCAATGATTCGTGGTATGGCAAAACTATAGAATTTGATAATAAAAGGGGCTCTTTTGAAGTATTAGAGAAAGTTTTTTTAGCACCCTTCAAAGCTAAATCGATATGAGAAGAGGGGTATTTTAATGAAAGGGCAATTGACCTAATGTTATTAATCTCTTCATTAAGAAATTCTGGAGAGGAAACTCTTAAGGCTCTCAAAAACATATTTCTAAAAACAGAAATTTTAACATTTTTTGGAAAATTATTATTTATTGGAAATTATATATATATATATATATATATTTGAATTGAATTCACAAAAAACTATTCAAACTGGACGCAAATCAGCTCAAAACGAAGAAAAGCAACACACAGAGAAAGAGACACACTTACAAACTCAAATTTTCGGATGATCCGTCTTCAGGAGAAAATAGTATGGGCGACCAAGCACGCCGGAAACACAACGCCATGAAACCTGCCTTTTGATCATCCGAAAATTTGAGTTTGTTAGTGTGTCTCTTTGTCTGTGTGTTGCTTTTCTTCATTTTTGAGCTGATTATATATATTATATATATATATATATATATATATATACACTTTAACACATAGAAAAGAACACAGAAAGACACTACAGAACTCACTTCGATATTTCGACATCCGTCGTCATCGGGAAGAAGTGCGAAGTACTCGCGTTGAGAAGCAAACTGCTACTGGCCTCCAGAGTAACTCGTGGAACCACCGCAATGCTGCACCCCAGCGGAGGAGAGGAAAAATAGAAATCCCTCCAATATTTATTTAGAAAACAAGATAAAAAATATATAAAATACGAAATAATAATAATAAAAAAAATAAATAATAATAATAAAATAATAATAATAATAATAATAAAATAAAAAATAATTAACGGTACAGGTTGAGACCAGGAGGAGAACGAGCCCCAAGGAGGCATATGAATGCCTCTTCGGAAGCTCTAAGGGTGACATGGGAATTAGACTCGGGGATTTGTTTGAGGATTTGTACCCTGAAACAATCATTGAAAGGGAGGTAATGGGAATTAGCATGGATAGCTAGATAGCTATATATATATAGTTCAATGTAGCAAAAGAAACATAGATAAATCAAAATCACACACTTACAGTCTCTAATTTGCGGTTTGAACCATCTTCAGGAGAGATAAGAGAGGGAAACCAAACGCACTGGTTCAGAGACGGTTAGAGACCCAACTCTCATATCTCTCCTGAAGACGGTTCAAACCGAAAATTAAAGACTGTAAGTGTGTGCTTTTGATTTCACTATGTTTCTTTTCCTACATTGAACTATATTTGTCCGTTTCGGATCGTATTTCCAGCGAAAAAGTATATATATATATATATATATATATATATATATATATGAGTTCAAAATTCAAGAAGAGTAACACACAGAGTACTCTTCTTGAATTTTGAACTCGTATTGTGTCCAGTTTTGATCGTGTTTCGTTTAAGTGAAAATATATATATATTATATATATATATAAATATTGATAAAGTATCGACCGTGGAATAGAAACAAAACTATAGTTTATCGGGACTCGGTCAGTTCTTTAGGTTCAAATTAAACTCTCATTGACAATGTTTCTGTCTTTATTTAAAACCTATTTCATAGGCAGAAGTATAAATTTTGAAACAAAAAAAACTAAGCATTACATTACAAATTATTTTACAAAGAAAAATAGTATGTGGATTTTTAACAACTGTAGTCTGAATGAACACGCGACACTGAAGAAACAAAACTATAGTTCATGGGGACTCGGTCAGTATTTCAGGTTCAAATTAAACTCTCATTGCCAACGTTTCGGTCTTTATTTAAAACCTTTTTCATAGGCAGAAGTATAAATTTTGAAACAGAAAAACTAAGCATTACATTACAAATTATTTTACAAAGAAAAATCCACATAATATTTTTCTTTGTAAAATAATTTGTAATGTAATACCTAGTTTTTCTGTTTCAAAATTTATACTTCTGCCTATAAAAAAGGTTTTAAATAAAGACCGAAACGTTGGCAATGAAAGTTTAATTTAAACCTGAAGAACTGATCGAGTCCCAATAAACTATAGTTTTGTATATATATACCCTTCTCGCTTGGATAAGTTGTCCTAAGGAACAGCTGGTAACTGTCTATCCTACAGTAAGAAATTGAGGAATGTGACGAAGACCTTTCAACCAAAGCAACTGGCCTTGGTCAGATTCACTTACTGAGAAAGTATGACTGAATATGACTGTCAGAGTAAGTCTGGTTGAAACATCTTTTAAACACACATTTCTCTATTTGTTATTGAAGTTTAAACATTGATTTTCATTTCATATGATTGTTATGAAATCTGTTATATATGATTATATATGTAATTTGACTGTCGTCTTTTCTCGACTCCAATTCCCCTTCTGACGCCGACCATTAACAGGGTCGAAACATTTTACAAATATTTGAAATATTTCGAAAAGTTGAAACTGAACTAATTGCTAGTGTTGATTTTTCAAAACTTTTATATACAAAAGTTTGGTCTTCTAATGGGTCACTGTTACCCCCTCTAATGTAATTTATATAAGGAATTTTTTTGAAATTAGAATGTTAAGTTCAATATTGCCTAGTCAGTTAATGGTTTAGTTTGCCTAATATCTTAAATGGTTTAGATATGTTGACGATATATTGTGCATCTGTCCCAAATCTCTGATTAAAGATACTTTTCTAATAAAATTAAATTCATTAGTACCGGGAGTATAATTCACAGTAGAAGAAGAAGTAAATTGTAGTTTCGCCTTCTTAGATGTCCTGAATCATAGTTTACCTAAAAAGTTACGTTTTAGCATATTTAGAAAACCTACTATGTACTTTCGTATGTCCGGTTTTATTCTTCCCATCCCAGAAATATTAAAATATCTGTTTTTAGACATATGTTTTTAAGGGCGTTAAGAGTTTACTCCCCTGAATTCCTTAATGATCACATTATAACATTACTTCCTAATTCGCTATCATTAAAATACTCCTCCTCTTGTATCAACTTAGCTTTAAAGGTTGCTAAAAAACTTTCTTTAATGATTTTACTTTATGCAATTTACTTTTTTTTTTGTATACTTTATATAAATTTTCTGTTTTACTTTATTTAATACATAGATTACTGTCCTCTTCTCTCCAAACAAATTTTTTTCCTGATGATGACCATAAGAAAGATGAATAAGAGAGATGAGAAACTCTTAGAGTATCGTTTTTATTGGTGTTTGTGTCGTGGGTGATACAACTCATCCACCCATACACTCACATGAATAAAAAAAAAACTTCATAAAACGACTTCTGTGACCTCAAAACATGACATTTCATCAAAATCTCCAAGTTGAATTTTTCAAGGTCACTATACTTAAACTTATAGTAAAGAAAAATTAAAATACGAGAAAAATATACAGGTATTTTTACTGTAGCAAGTAAAATTTGTAGTTGATTTTAACTTCATTTGCTTGTATCATAAGTTGCTCACATTAAAAAACTAAGTCCTACCTACCCGCGTACTAAATAAGAAGTATGCCTAGAATAAAATCAAATTTGAGCTCAATATCTAAATATTATCTAAATCTAATATTGTATTATTAAATTTAGATAATATAGATTGTCATTGATTGATAATATAGATAATAATTTAGATTGTATTATTATTATATTATTAAATCTAAAAATAATATTATCTAAATCTAATATCTAAATCTCAATATCTAAATATTGAGCTCAATATCTATGCAAAGCATTAAAGAAACTCCAGATCTAATAACAATTATGGACTGTAGTAACAGTGATATTTTGTACTATTTTATAATTCTAATAATATTTTGGAATACCACGTATCTCTCAATTTTGGTAAAATCCCCTTCAAAGAAGGGCACGTCTTCTAGTTGAAAATAAAAACGAATTCAGTGGGTCTGAAAGCATTTAAAACGATTTTCATGTGACAGTATTTATATTGAAATAGAGATGAAGCGATGTCATGTTGAGATTGTGTGAGTGAAATGCTTTGAGCATGCCTGCTGTGATAAATGTCCAATGGAAAACAGACGGCCTTGTAGTCATTGTCCTCTATTAGCAGTCGGTTGGCTTTAGATAGACCATGCCCATAGCTAGTAAGTCTAGCTAGCAAGTCGTAAACGCAGAGGCTGCTGTGCTTTTTAATGAAATATGCTTACGTGAAGAATTGCTGCCCACTTACACAAATCAATATATATATATATATATATATATATATATATATATATATATATATTGTAAAAGACGAGCCAATCCCTGTTACGTATTACTTTGGGCACTTCTTATTGGTTGTGGGTGTTTATTCGTTGAACACGTTTCTCCTTAGCACACTCCGTCTGCTCGGCCGCCTCAGCCTTCACTCCGGGAGAGGGCTCGCAGTCCCTACTTAATTTTCCAATAGAGTTGGATGAAGGTCTTGGCGTCCTGGCTTGGAAGTGTACCTCGTCGAACTCGGTGTTTACTATGGGCTTAGTGGATTTCATTAGATACTGGTTGTTGGTGTTTTCTGTAAATTCTATTGATTTGGGTGTATGTAGACCTTTTCCCCGTCGGTTTCTTAACACGCTTGGCTGCATCCGCCGTCCTTCCTGGAGAGGGCTCGCAGTCCCTACTTTAATTTCACAGAGGGCAGGAATGGCATAGGCGTCCTCACGCAGAAGAGTTCCTCGTAAGAATCTGGTCCGGGCTATGGGCATTATGATTTGAAGTTGATGTTGAGTGTGTGTGGCGTTTGTCATTAGACCCCTTTACTGCAGTGTTTTCTTGAAGAATGCGTGGCGCCTTCCTCGTGTCGTTGCAAGAAACCGACGGGGAAAAGGTCTACATACACCCACATCAATAGAATTTACAGAAAACACCAACAACCAGTATCTAATGAAATCCACTAAGCCCATAGTAAACACCGAGTTCGACGAGGTACACTTCCAAGCCAGGACGCCAAGACCTTCATCCAACTCTATTGGAAAATTAAGTAGGGACTGCGAGCCCTCTCCCGGAGTGAAGGCTGAGGCGGCCGAGCAGACGGAGTGTGCTAAGGAGAAACGTGTTCAACGAATAAACACCCACAACCAATAAGAAGTGCCCAAAGTAATACGTAACAGGGATTGGCTCGTCTTTTACAATATCTAATCTGGCATTCAACATATATATATATATAACAATTAAAAGAAACGGTCCAGCGGACTTTTTTACAATAAAATAAAAAACGAAGGAAACACACAGAAAGACACAGACATAACTCACATCGATATTTCGACAATCGTCGTCATCAGGAGGTGCGAAGAGCGAAGAGTCCCGCAGGAAGACAGGGCGGTACTGCCCTGTCTTCCTGCGGGACTCTTCGCTCTTCGCACCTCCTGATGACGACGATTGTCGAAATATCGATGTGAGTTATGTCTGTGTCTTTCTGTGTGTTTCCTTCGTTTTTTATTTTATTGTATATATATATATATATATATATATATATATATATATATATATATATAAGTTATGTTCTTTCCTCTCAATATTGTCTTTTTAAAAAGTTTTATTTACTAATTACTTATGTTATGGTTTACAGTATTAGTTAATACTTTACTATTAGATTCTTCTAATAAGAGTCTGTCTAATGAAAAATATAATATAAGAAATAATACAATAAACAGTTGATCATAAGACTCCTGAGACAAGACTAAGTCAAGACTAAGGATTCGACAAGACTGATTGGAAGGTTGGACAAGACTGATTGGAAGGTTGGACAAGACTGAATAGAAGGTTTGACAAGACTGAATAGAAGGTTTGACAAGACTGAATAGAAGGTTTGACAAGACTGAATAGAAGGTTTGACAAGACTGAATAGAAGGTTTGACAAGACTGAATAGAAGGTTTGACAAGACTGAATGAGAGTTTGGACAAGACTGTACGGGAGGTTTGACAAGACTGAATAGAAGGTTTGACAAGACTGAATAGAAGGTTTGACAAGACTGAATGAGAGTTTGGACAAGACTGTACGGGAGGTTTGACAAGACTGTATGGAAGGTTGGACAAGACTGAATAGAAGGTTTGACAAGACTGAATGGAAGGTTGGAGAAGACTGAATGGAAGGTTGGACAAGACTGTATGGAAGGTTTGACATGACTAGATGGAAGGTTTGACAAGACTGGAGCTGTGGCGCAGCGCTAGCTCTTTTATAAAGTTTTAACGCTTACAAAACACTTTGAGTTCAATACTCCTGCCTGGTGCAGCTGCCTCTGGGATAAAGAAGGTGGTTGTTTGCTACCAGATAACTTATATATATAATGATTTCACACAAACAGGTGAAATAGCAATCAATAAAAAACTCTCCCAGGGAATTGGAGTCCGGTGGGATTTGAAATTCCCTGCAAAAACTGCCATAAAATTTATATTGGTCAAACTGGTAAATCATTAAAGACACGTGTAAAACAACACCAATACAACGCAAGTAGACAGTAAAGAAGTAGTGCCTTATTCTTGCATATAAAGAATGAAAATTATCATATTGATTGGACAGGAGCTAAATTTATTACCTATGAAAAATCAATGTTGTTAAGAAATATTATTGAATCGTCTCTAATTCAATTTAATAGATCAAATATTATAAACATTTTAACGGTCTTTTCAAACTTGATACTTTCGTTACAAGGGCAATAGTTTCTTCTAAGAGGGTTGACAGCTAGCGGATAGTTTTTTACTCTTTCTTTCTGTACTCCTTTGTTTTCCCAAACATCCCTTTCTGGACATTAGTCCTTTCCTGCGCTTTCACCCTTTTAAAATACCACTCTTCCTTCCCACTCTTCCTTCCCACTCTTCTCAACCCCTCACCAGATGTTTTTTGCATCTATTGTTTCAGTTGAGTTTTTGACTCTGCTGAAGACCGCTTGTTAAGGTTGAAAGATCTTAGTCTTGTTTTCCCATTTTCATATTGTGGTTTGATCATTGATATATATATATATATATATATATATATGCAGTAGTCATTGAAATAGACTGGTCTCGTTAAACACCAATAAGGAGTATTCTTTGTGTAAAATCTCCTTCCCATGTTTCTCTAGCTTGTGAAAGATCAATTGCGGTTTAATCGTTAATTGCGGTCGAATCGTTTACGCGTTTCGACTGTTCACAGCAGTCATTGTTAAGACATTAATGAATGAATAGATCTTTAATGAGGGCCTTAGGCCCAACTTACACAATACTGGGGTAGCCGTACAGAGAGCACTAGGTGCTCCCCACCAGGCTTTTCCCCCTTTGTCCATTTACAGTATCAATAGTAAGGAAATAGAGGTTTTATTTAGGTTGTAAGAAAACTTTGAGCTAGCAGGGTGTCAGGTATGACTAGTCAGCAGACTAGTGAATGCTCGTGAGACTCCTCACCAAGGAGGCATAGTGTGCGTGTTGATTCAGGGAGCTGTGTGTTGATGATAGGACTATGTTTCAGTATTTTGACAGCTTCATGAATCTGAAGTCGGTCTTTATCGTTTATTTGTTTTATATCTGTAGTAGTGCTTTCTATTCAAGTCCTGGCGGATGAGCTTCTTCTTGTGTGCTTCAGTAGGGTGTTTTTTATTGGCTCCGGCTTGTAGATGTATAGTTATGCGACTTGAGAGGGTGCTCGTAGTCATCCCGATGTACTCGTATTTCGCGTCAGCCAGGTGCTCACTCTGCCAAGTTGCATTCATACTCATGAATGACGTTCGACCTTTGAAATACTGTAGAGGTAGTGTCCGGGCTATTTTATATTGCATTATATATAGATAACAGATATATCAGAATGATATATTATCACATCTGAAGACAGTATATGATTATGAACTGTTTCATTATCTCCTAGTTCTTATAATTAACAATAGTAACAGGCATTACCGAAATTTTGCGCTAATTTTTTAAAGGCTATAGTAATTCATGATATTTATAAGTTTTTCTACAATTTTAATTTTAAAGTTTTTAATTACATGTTTTCTTTTAAAAGATAATTCTTTTTTTCTGTAACGGAAACGGAAAACCAAAGATCTATTAAAATGCAATAAAGTTACATACAGCAGTTAAATTCAAATTTATTATCATAAAATTATTAGCGTAAAATTTGTCAATAAATAATCTTTAAATATAAAAAAATCAAGTGTCCTTTTGTCTATGTATTCATTTGGACGACAACATGACCAAGTTACATCCAATTTGAATGTAACGAGGCTCTTTTGTTTTGCTTTACATTGATCTTGGAAAATCTGTTATAAAAAAAAAGTGTTAGTATATAATAAGTCGTATTTGTTGGGAATTTTGTTTGAATCACTTGAGCTGACCTCTCTCCCTGTGTATAGGTTGTTAATGAAGCAAATCGGTAGCGTTAGGTATGTCTTGGAATATCTCTATGAGGAAATAAAAAGCCATATATTCTAATACGCCAAAAGTTATTGAACTAATTGGTAACTGTTGTGTCGGGTGGTGTCTTTAAGGAATACGCGACATCTGTCATATTGTAAATCTAGCTGCCTTTAGTACGCTATTACCACTCCCCCTAAAAACACAACCTTTGTACTGAAGTATGCTGTCCAATAGGACTACACCTGACCTTCCCCCCTCCCCCATACACTTTCGGTTTGTTAGTTTTTTAAAATCTTCGTTTTCAATTCTGTTGCCATATAATTTTGGGGCATCCCTATTCTTCAATGAAGAAAAACAAAAGGAATTTGAAATGTTGGCCTTGTATGGTTAACAGTCGTAGTGTAATATAGCTATGGATACTGATAGCTTTGTTTAAAGCAGTCCTTTTGAATTTAGTTTGTAGCAAGTCGTACATTGCACAGTTTGGCCGCCAGTAGTCATCTGTCAGAATCAATCCACCCTTCAGTAAAAGACTAAGCACCATGTCGGTCTGTGGTAAAAAAGTCAAATTAGGTGATGAGTAAGGAGTCTCAATGTTGAATGTCCATTGTGTGCTATCACAAAGGGGGCCAATCTTTGGGATTATGTGTGTTCTCTTGTGGGACTGCCACTGCAACCTGTCTTGATTTGTATTCATGTATCTCAACCTTTCGGACACTCCATGATACAAAGCACTACAGATCGATGCTTTTTTACGTGAGACCCTTTCGCCACTTGAAGTAGTCCACTACAGCCTTACCGAAGCAAGGCCACGCTGAAGTCCCCCAAGTGCCCAAGGTTGACCTCGCGGAGGCAGGTCCCACGACACCACAACACACAAAAATACTAATACGCCTATTTACAATTGTTGGCTTTAAGCCAAGAAGATGAGCCTTGCCCTTTTAGATAGGTCATGATCTATGCCTGGGTAAATTACATCTATGACATTAGCATTGCTCATTACGGCGTAGTGCATTCACTTTCTTCTTTTGGCCAATTTCGTGTATGAATTCCAGGAACCACTTTAGGTTGTCTTCCTTTATCAATTGCCGATATATTTGTTCTACAAATAGTCCCGACTGGACTTCCAACCTAAACCTCTGCCTGTCAAAGATAGGGCACTCCTCCAATAAATGCCTCACTGACTCAGGACCCCTTCCATAGGACATGTCGGATCATCAGTTCTTTTAAACCTGTGGAGGTATGACTTGAAATCCCCATGGCCTGTTAACACCTGGCAGACCCAGTGGTTAATTATCAATCGCCTGTTTTTTAGGTCGTAATTCAACATCTGGAAAGAAACGAAAGGTCCATCTTCCTGTACAACCACTTGCCCATCTTTCGTTCCAACAGTCCAGTGCCCACTGCTTCAGTTTCTTTGCTTTAATATCAGGGTCATTCCCTTCCCCATAATTAACCCACAGGTTATATATACTGCCACTGCAACCAAAAATAACAACCAATCAATGAATCCCGTACATCTGCGAGGGTCTTATTGCTATTACCAGCTGAAAATCTGACTGAAACATCACTCTACAGAACAGATCTAGGTTAATGTTGGAAATCTGGAGAGAGGTCTGTGTGGCTTCTCACTGAGTGCTGGGATCATAGTCCACCTCACTCTGACCCAAAGGAGACCGCACATCGCTGGCATTAAACACACGACAACAAGCCCGATAACATTGTTCCTGTAATTCAGGAGAAAAACAAGCAAACGACTGAAAGACCATGTGGAATTATTTATCAAGTATTAGTAAACAATAAATTGAACATCACTCTGAGATTCGTATGTGTTTAGGCCTTCTGAGAAAGCTCAGCAGGGACTGCTTTAAAATGCCATCATGCCATTTCTTTATAGAGCTGTTTTTAATAACAACGTTGTTTGTGGAACTGTTTTTCGTGTAAATATTTGTTTGTACAAATGACTTCTTTTTATACAAAAACATTGTTTATAGTAATGTTTCATGTTATAAAAACATTTTATTTAATGTTAAAATGAGGTGATTTCATAAAAAAATATTTGTTTATAGGGATCTTTTGTATAAAAACATTTGTTTGTGGGTACTTTTATTATTAACATTATTTCCTAAAAAAAAAAGTCATTGTTTATATATATACTTAACTGTAGTGACTTTCTGTGTTCTTTCCTATTTGTTAAAGTTTATATATATATATATGAATTAAATACCACAATAATAAATTATATATTAATTAAAACGCTCTAAGTCCTTTCGTTACAACATCATCAGAGATGTTGTAAAATAAAAAAATGTTTTTCGTTTGTTTCATTTAGCTTGCTCTCTGATGATGTTGTAACGAAAGGACTTAGAGCATTTTAATTAATATATAATTGTTTATTGTGGTATTTAATTAATATATTATATCAAGAGTTATTGTTGATTATTAATTTTTTTATAAATATATATATATATATACCGTGTATATATACATTACCCTCTTAACTAGAATGTTCTTAATTTCTTAACCGGTTTCAAACTGTCTCCATTGTCAGGAGTGAAACCTGTTTGATCACACAAATGTTTATATTTTTTTGTTACTCGAAATTATCGTTTTATAATAAATAATTTGTTATATTAAGAAGTTGGAAACAGCAAAACATTTTCCAGTTTTGATAATAAATCGCATTCCAGTTATAGACAGAAGCTGTACATTTACTTATAATGTTAATCAATATTCTATTCTTTACCTTTCTAGCTGAATCGGCAATCGTTTAAAGACTTTTTCGACAATTATCCCTTTATTTTAGACTCTACTTGGCAAGCATTCGACCAACCATCAGGGTTTTCGTGCGTGTAATACGAATTATCACGTTGTTCTTGTAAGTTAGTTGAGTTTCCTTTATTTTTATGTTTTAATTTTAACTATGAGTTATGCAAGAAGTTATTGTGTGGTATTTACTCATGATTAGAGAGAAAAAAATACATTAAGTCTTCATACACAGGGATTTATTTATTCAACGCGTTTCGAACACTTACGTTCCATCATCAGGTACATCGTCTTACTGAGACCTGGACGATGTCCAAGTAATTAAGTCTTACTTTCGCCTTTACCTGATGATGAACACCATTCGAAACTAGTTATATAATTAAATCCTTGTCTATGAAGACAATGTATTTTTCTAATAATGCTTTAATTTAATTTTTTTTTTAAATTTAAAAACCTTGATGATAACCAGGAGTTGGTAGAAAGTTTGGTAAGTAAAACCTAAAATAAAGAACTGTTTTGTTTAAAAAAAAAGTGTAATTTAATTTTATAAGAAGCTTTTTTTATTTATATTTATATAAGCTAAATTTTATAAATATAAATTAATGTGTTTTTATTTATAAACACGAATTAACTTACGTGGTCGGAGTTTTATTCCACAGAACCCTAATTGTTTGTAATTAGTGCGAAAAGTAGCCTTGAAAAACTATCTTGAAAGACCTGTTTATTGAATTTTGAAAAGTTATATTTAAAATGGTTGAGACGTTTATATGTAGACGTCCACAGAAAAGATAAGATTTATGAGGAAATATGTGCGCATATAATGTATTGCTTAATTCTGCTGTTTATTTACTTTCGACTATACTAAGATTGAATTTTTTTAAAATAGTTTTTTTATTAATAATAACTGTTGAATAATTATCTTAAAAATTAAATATGTTAACAGTTTTAGTTACTCCTTTTGAGAAGCTATCCTTTTTACTGACTTGAAAATAAAATAATGTTATAAAACTTAATTCAGTTTGGGGCACTAAAGAGTGAGGAATGTCATGTTGGCTGACCTGCATATAGATAACCTTCCGATTATAACCTTCTTACCTTTTATTCCCGATGTCAGGTAAAATGATTAAAACGGTTGTTAGGTGAACTTATTTGTTCATATTCATAATGAATCACGTAGTGTTAAGGAATTTCGGATTATTATTTTCGGTTTTTCAATTGATCGAGTTCTTTTAAAGTTAAATCGATATGGTGTTGAAATGTCTGAAATAATGATGGACTTCGCCTTTATTTATAAATAAATGGGTCTATCTGATTTGTAAGTATTTCTTTATCATTTTATTAATATATTAATTGAATTAAGATTTTTTTTATTATCAGAGTTTTTATTCAGTTGAACGTTTGATTTCAGAGGGAGGTGAGGAAGACGTCTACCAGGATCTTGATGGTAGGGGTTGCTTTACGGACACTGCATTCCAGGAAGTTCCTGGACAGCATCAAAGTCACTATCAGAGTTGTGGTCGTCCTCCGCCACCCGTTCTACCTGTCGCACCCGGCCCAGGACTAGGTTCACACGTGAGACACGTTCCCAAGCAGCCCCTACCTTCGACTTCATATACTAGTCCTTCAATCAACCAATTTCAGACTCCTTCTTTGGTACCAAGTGTACCACCGCCACCTTCTCCTCATCATTTGCCTCATCAGAATCCTCCTCCAATTCATCAGTTTTCTGAACCTCCACCTATTCATCATTACACCGAACCACCACCAGTTCAAGTACCACAACCTGCATACGGTCAGGTACCATTCGCTCATCAGCATCCACCAAGTGTTCCTCCAATAACACAAGTGAATTCGGTTCTTCGTCCAGTTCCGTTACAGAATCCTGTACTCCCCAACTATTCAGTTCCACCTCCCACACATCAAGGCATAAGAATGGCCGTTCCTCAACCGAACACATTGTTCCCTCAGAACAATTCTACTCAGATTCAACCAGTACCCGCTAATCAAAGCTTCACCAATACACCTTCTGACCCAGCCTATCAGCAACAGCCCGTCTCATTCCCTTCATTTCAGCAGCGCTTTACACCGCCTGGTGGTGTTATTCCAACAAATACTGTAGCTCCGCCCCCGCCTGCCAAATCATCCTTTCCATCTTTTCTAAAACTCCCTTCAAAATGGAAAGCTGCTAAAGACAAAGAAGGGAGAATTTACTATTATCATACCAAAACTAGGATATCTCAATGGAATTTCCCCCAAGTTACTGAGACTGCTGGAAATAATGTTGATGAATCATCATCTGATGATGAATCTGAATCTACTGATGATGAAGAAGATGAAGATGATGAGGAAGAGGATTCTTCCAGTGAGGAAACAGAGAACAAGGTAATTGAATGTTTTTTCGATTTGATTATCAGCAGTAAAAAATCAGTTAATTATTTTCTTTTATAATGTTAATATTATATTAATTATTTTCTTCTGAAAAGCTAAAGACTTGGCTAGTTGAAAAACTGTTGATGTAAAATGGAGTGAGTTTACTGCATTTAGTTTTTAAAATGTAATTTAATTTTTCGAAAACTCATTACTTTTTAATACAATAATTTTAATTTACCTTGGATAAAGTAAAGATTCTTTTTTTTTTTACTTCATTAACCTTGTATTCCTGATTATTTTAAATTGAAAATTTTAATAATTTCCGAAAAAATGTTCCTACTGTCTTCCCACATTGTTTTTCTTGTTATTTTTCTCATAAGAAATCAAAATGGAGAAAAAGACTTGTTTATTCATATTTAAAGACTTATAGACCTCCACTTATGTGGGATACATGATTTTACTCTCCTATATTTTAAATAAGCCTTTTATTATTTTCTAGAGTATAACTGATTTATTTCTAATCAAAAAAAAGATTCATTGCAATTTTATCTGGTTATTTTCTGCTCTAATGGTAATTGTTTCCTAATTAGCGATTCCCTCTTGTAGGTGAACTTGTTTAAAATTGTTATCAATTTAGAAATATCTATTAATAATACACCCGCAGTTTGTATTATTTAAAGAAGGATTTCTCTATAAAATACGTTCCTGAAATCGACTCCTTTCGGATTTACATTCGAATTACATTACATATTTATTCGAATATTCGAATTAGGAATTACATAATTATTACTTCCCTTCCTCTAAGTGAAACTAACAGTTTTCAGTGAGTTGTCGTTTATAGTTCTGTATCATTGCTTCTTATGTTAGTTTCACTGTGAAACATGAAGAAAATCCAATACTGGTCGAGTGATGAACAAAACTTACCAGTAAAAATGTTACATTCTTGTTTAATGGTTATTAACAACTTGTGCCGTGCTAATTGTAATAATATTTTGTTTTAATATTGACTATTAGATTATTCTCAAGCAATCAGAAATTAAGAGTGACTGATTACCTTTTAAGAACTGCCATTAACTATTATTGCTTTATTTTATTAAGAACTGTAGTTGTTTACTTTTCTGTAATTAATAAAATACTGTTTTTTTTTCCTCTTTTTCTTTTGTTCTCCATATAAGATTTGTTAGAATGAATCAACACCTTACTCCAAGATTTCATTTACATTTGTAGACATTCTCAGCGTTACTTCAAATGCAGAACATATTAGTGTAATACGTATATAATAATATAACCTTTATTGCCCTTTATATATATAGATGAAGTTTAAACCACACTGGAAAAAGGAAAGCAGTGTTTTCCTTCATTGTTTTCCTTTTTCCATTGTCGTTCAAACTTAATTAAATGAAACGGTCCAGCGGACTTTTAAATAAAAACTATTTAACTATTAAATTATTTATATATATACAAGTTGAAAACGGTCTCTTTTATAGTTCTTCTTTTCCTTATATCGCTTCTTTTAGGAAGAGTGTTCTTCATTTCATATATCATCTTCATGTAGTCCTTCATTTTTTGGTTATTGCTTTATTTAATGGTCGAATTTTCGCATCCATGTATGAAAAACACATGATTAAAAAAAAAACTTGAAAATAACATTATTATTATATAATATTTCACATATTTCGTGTGTATAATAATTTATTTTACATATATGAAATCTGTAACTGATCTTGCTCTGAAAATGTTGACGTAGTAACATTGAGGTAAGGTAGTGTTACCTACCTACCATTCTTTTAAACTGGACCAAACCTCGAAAAAACATGAAAAAAGATAGTGTAGATGTTTCTATTATGTTATTGTCATGATATTGGGAATTACATAATTATAATATGTGTTTTATTGTTTGTTTTTACAGCAAGTGCAGGTGTTCGATGAGGATGATTATTTGATGGTTGGAGACTTGGTTAAGAAACGAAAGAAAAAGTTTAATCTAGGGGAGACGCAAGTTGTCAAGAAGAATAAAGAGAATCTAGTCAAAGTAAATATAATTGTAAGTCAAATTTAAAGTTGTTTTTTTTATTGCTTTTTTTTTTTAAGCCAAAAGAATCATTGAAATGTCTTTATAAGTTATTTTCAAATTCTAACGGTCATAGCCATGTCTCGATACGCCTTGCCGGTATTAACTTTGATCAACGAAGTTAAGGAACATTGGGCGTGGTTGGTACTTGGATAGGCGAAGCCACCTCTCGCAAATGTGGGAAGCCCACGGTGTCCAATCATAACCTGAGCCGCACCTTTCTCATTGAATATGACAAAAGAATATTTTGTTATATACAATACTGAGGAAGTTAGATTAAAAAAAATATTAATTTGTTTGCGGTATATATAAATATGTATTAGAATTTTTATAATTTATCCGTGGGTCATTTTATGGTATGTTTGATGATAGTATTTAACGATCAGTTTGACAGATATCTTTTATTAATTATATTGTTATGTGTTAAATAGAATAAATGACTCCAGTTCAAATGCATGATTTGTAATCCCTTGTAATGATTTCATCACTGAAATAACTGATAAATGTCCAATCGATGCCTATTGCATGTCTTATATAATTTCGATCTCAACACCATAAAAACCCTCTCCTCACCTCCATGTCATTGTCTGAAATTTAAATATACCGTCAGTAAGCTCATCTTCATGATCTCGAAATAATTCCAATATTGGAAAGTGTTCAGTACAAACATCTTTCTACCGTAAGTTATGAAGTGAATGTCGTAGTATATATATGTTTCAATAATAACTTTAGGGAAAACTTAATATTTCTTTATAAAATTTATTGGTAATGATAAACTTAATTAGGTTTATTTATAAACTAACATTATTTATTTTAAACCACTTATGTCATAGTTCATTGTTACAAAATTTCATTTTTTTGTGTATGCCTTCATACTTTTTAGTAGTTCAGAATATTTACAGTGAAACAAAAGAACAATGAAATAATAAACACTTTACAGAAATAGGATCCCTTACTTTTTTTTAAAAGCAAATTAATTAATCGTCGATAGTACCTACTTTAATGAGAGGGGTGCATTAGTTTGTGAGTCCCTAAGGTTATATGATCGGGTTCTGCTTGGGACAATGGCATTTTAACAAATGATTCAAGATTTATACCAGTTTATGTAACTTCTAAATTGAGATTTAACATGCTTCTTGATAAAAAAAATGTATGTTCTCAAATCCACAAATGATTTTTGAGTAAAAGTTTCATTTTGACAGATTATCAGTGCAATTATGAGAGGCATGACATTTGTTAATTGTGTAATTCTTAAAATAGTTTGAATGAAGATAGTTAGTTTAATCTGGTATAACTTATGGGCAAGTAGGTTACACTTTGTGGTTAGTATTGCCAAAGAAGTAGTAATACGCAGAGTTGTTACTTGGAAGCTAAATGAAATTCAGGATAGTGCGGCTTCCTTTAGGGGAACGTAGGAATAATCACCTTGTAGGAAAATCATTTTCATAGTTAGAATAGCGTAAAACATATAATGGCAAACCGTTTAGGTTTAGCTTTAAGAAAAATTCTACTGTATAATCTACCGTACTTTTTTTTAATATCTACCTATACTACTACGGTATTAAATTGAAATTTAATTGGTCGCAGGTCATTTTGAGCATTGTGGTGCTACTTGTGGCCCACTGGCCGTACCATGTCACTCCTGAACTGGTAGATTGGCCAGTCAATGAGAACTTCTTTCGCAGAAGTGTCGTCCTGTATTTATTAGCTATTGCAAGAGTTGTGTTCGTGCCAATCAATCATAGATATTTATGCTAAATTCAAGGTATGAACTTAGGTCATTGTACATGTAAACAACTCTGAAATTGGAATGAGATAAGTGAAACTCTCTACAGCGTTAGCGTGCGCTTCGCCTCCTATTGTTTCCCAATAGACAGAGAACACTCTCTAGGTACGTCTTTTTACTAGGACGAGGTCGTATTACAGCTGAAGATAAAGTCTTAGACCACTGTTTCATTCCTGCTATGGGTACCGTACTCCATTACCTGTCTCTTCATGTATGTTTAGTTTTTGGTCAGTTCTACTAAATATATTTAGTATATTTACAAACTCTTTAAGAGCCAATAAATATATTCCTTCCATAATTTAAAAAAAAAAATAAATGATTGTTGAACCTTCAGGAATTCACTGGCTGACATGGGTTAAGTTCATAAGTTTTTAGATAAATACGTTAGTTTCATTTTTTTAGGATTATGGAGGTATAAAACTGTCATGTATCCCGATATTAATTACTGGTATTTTCTCATAAGTCATTAAATAGCATTACTATTCCTATAACATTGGTTTTATTTTTCCTTTAACTATAGTTGGTTTATAAAATTTCGATTTAAATAACTTCGGGCAAATTTTATTTTATTTCTGTAAAATTGACAAGTTAAATATATTTAGGAAAAGGTGCTATATATTGATCAATCAAACCAGCTATGTTAGCATTCTGACTTGTGTGAAATTTTTCCAGCCGAGAGTAGAGGCAGCCATGATAAAAGGCATATCCAAGTCAAAAATAAGAGATAACAAAGAAAAAGTGAAAAGGGAGAAACTACGTCAAAAGAAGAAGGCTTTGGCTGCTGCAAAGGCTAAGGCGGCCAGTAAAATTGCTGCCAAGGCGGCCAAGTGCGAAGCGGACACGTCCTCGGGCGGCCCCAAGCGCCGCATCAAGGACCTCTTCAGGATCAAGATGGCCGACGTCGTCGTCCACTGCCTTAACCAGTACCGCAAGCACGACTGCAAAGTCGGCCGTATCACCTCCACGGCTGATTTCAAGGCCCTTGCCAGAAAAGTTTGTTTATTTCCTTATAAATATGTACCAAGTAGTTTTTAAAATTTAAAATTCATTGCATGACATTTAAGTCTTCTAGATTTATCTAAATCTACTCCTGGTTCAGTTAGAGATATTTGCATTGCATAATGACTCTTCATATGGTGGAGTTTTAAGTTGTTGAAGCGGTTTCGGACGCTGCTTTTCATCAAGAAGAACGCTGCCTATTAACAGTTCTTGAGGAAGGTGGACAATATCTGAAGCTATTCCAATGACTCCACCAGTGTACGTGCTAAGAGCCTGTGCCCTGCTTAATGTATTCTAAAGTCAGATTCCCAATTTTGTCTTCTATTTAAATAAAAAAACGAAAATGAAAATGTACATATTCATAACATAAATTCTAAATAACTAAATATGTTATGTAATAATATATATTTTCTTATCGTTTTAAAAATGTTAATCAAACACATCTAAATATATATATATATATATATATATATATATATATATGTATATAAAGATCAGTATTATTTCACTCTCTCTGCAGTGTTATAGCACATGTAAGGCAGGACTGATGTACTATTTGCCTCCAAACTATGCCATCTGCAGCCACTGTGTGCGAAAATGTTATAACATTTTAAAATACTAGATCATTATCACAAAATTTAATTCGAACATGGAGCCTAATGTTTTAGCATTCTACCGATCAGGTCGCTATAAATTGATGTATTAGATATAACATGTGTTATAATTAGGTGTGACAAACTTCTATACTCAACTCTGACTTTAGCAGTATGAGCCAATCATAGACCTTCTCTTGATACACTTCTATACTCAACTCTGACTTTAGCAGTATGAGCCAATCATAGATCTTCTCTTGACACACTTCTATACTCAACTCTGTCTTTAGTAGTATGAGCCAATCATAGACCTTCTCTTGATACACTTCTATACTCAACTCTGACTTTAGCGGTATAAGCCAATCATAGACCTTCTCTTGACACACTTCTATACTCAACTCTGTTTTTAATAGTATGAGCCAATCATAGACCTTCTCTTGACACACTTCTATACTCAACTCTGACTTTACCAGTATGAGCCAATCATAGACCTTCTCTTGGCACTTCTATACTCAACTCTGACTTTAGCAGTATGAGCCAATCATAGACCTTCACTTGACACACTTCTATACTCTACTCTGTCTTTAGCAGTATGAGCCAATCATAGATCTTCTCTTGACACACTTCTATACTCAACTCTGTCTTTAGCAGTATGAGCCAATCATAGATCTTCTCTTGACACACTTCTATACTCAACTCTGTCTTTAGCAGTATGAGCCAATCATAGACCTTCTCTTGACACACTTCTATACTCAACTCTGTTTTTAATAGTATGAGCCAATCATAGATCTTCTCTTGACACACTTCTATACTCAACTCTGACTTTAGCAGTATGAGCCAATCATAGACCTTCACTTGACACACTTCTATACTCAACTCTGACTTTACCAGTATGAGCCAATCATAGACCTTCTCTTGACACTTCTATACTCAACTCTGACTTTAGCAGTATGAGCCAATCATAGACCTTCTCTTGACACACTTCTATACTCAACTCTGTCTTTAGCAGTATGAGCCAATCATAGATCTTCTCTTGACACACTTCTATACTCAACTCTGTCTTTAGCAGTATGAGCCAATCATAGATCTTCTCTTGACACACTTCTATACTCAACTCTGTCTTTAGCAGTATGAGCCAATCATAGACCTTCTCTTGACACACTTCTATACTCAACTCTGTTTTTAATAGTATGAGCCAATCATAGATCTTCTCTTGACACACTTCTATATTCAACTCTGACTTTAGCAGTATGAGCCAATCATAGACCTTCTCTTGACACACTTCTATACTCAACTCTGACTTTAGCAGTATGAGCCAATCATAGACCTTCTCTTGACACACTTCTATACTCAACTCTGTCTTTAGCAGTATGAGCCAATCATAGACCTTCTCTTGACACACTTCTATAATCAACTCTGTCTTTAGCGGCATGAGCCAATCATAGACCTTCTCTTGACACACTTCTATACTCAACTCTGTCTTTAGCAGTATGAGCCAATCATAGACCTTCTCTTGACACACTTCTATACTCAACTCTGTCTTTAGCAGTATGAGCCAATCATAGACCTTTCTTGACACACTTCTATACTCAACTCTGTCTTTAGCGGCATGAGCCAATCATAGATCTTCTCTTGACACACTTCTATACTCAACTCTGACTTTAGCAGTATGAGCCAATCATAGACCTTCTCTTGACACACTTCTATACTCAACTCTGTCTTTAGTAGTATGAGCCAATCATAGACCTTCTCTTGACACACTTCTATACTCAACTATGACTTAAGCAGTATGAGCCAATTATAGAACTTCTCTTGACACACTTCTATACTCAACTCTGTCTTTAGCAGTATGAGCCAATCATAGACCTTCTCTTGACACACTTCTATACTCAACTCTGACTTTAGCAGTATGAGCCAATCATAGACCTTCTCTTGACACACTTCTATACTCAACTCTGTCTTTAGCAGTATGAGCCAATCATAGACCTTCTCTTGACACACTTCTATACTCAACTCTGACTTTAGCAGTATGAGCCAATCATAGACCTTCTCTTGACACACTTCTATACTCAACTCTGTCTTTAGTAGTATGAGCCAATCATAGACCTTCTCTTGACACACTTCTATACTCAACTCTGACTTAAGCAGTATGAGCCAATCATAGACCTTCTCTTGACACACTTCTATACTCAACTCTGTCTTTAGCAGTATGAGCCAATCATAGACCTTCTCTTGACACACTTCTATACTCAACTCTGACTTTAGCAGTATGAGCCAATCATAGACCTTCTCTTGACACACTTCTATACTCAACTCTGACTTTAGCAGTATGAGCCAATCATAGACATTCTCTTGACACACTTCTATACTCAACTCTGTCTTTAGCAGTATGAGCCAATCATAGACCTTCTCTTGACACACTTCTATACTCAACTCTGACTTTAGCAGTATGAGCCAATCATAGACCTTCTCTTGACACACTTCTATACTCAACTCTGTCTTTAGCAGTATGAGCCAATCATAGACCTTCTCTTGACACACTTCTATACTCAACTCTGACTTTAGCAGTATGAGCCAATCATAGACCTTCTTTTGACACACTTCTATACTCAACTCTGTCTTTAGCAGTATGAGCCAATCATAGACCTTCTCTTGACACACTTCTATACTCAACTCTGACTTTAGCAGTATGAGCCAATCATAGACCTTCTCTTGACACACTTCTATACTCAACTCTGACTTTAGTAGTATGAGCCAACCATAGATGTTCAGTTAAAATTTAATTATCCATAGATATTACGTTGGAACTGATTGGGTAGTAAGTATATTTACAACTGTTTGTTACAGTTAACCCACTTCATCATGGTGAAGGAGCTAAAACACTGTGTTAATGTGGAAGACCTTCAGTGTAACGACAATGTGAAGCATAAAGCTAAGGACTTCATAAGGAAGTACATGTCGAAGTTCGGCCCTGTCTACGGCAGTAATCAAGAAGACTGAGCCTCCCTCAACTCTAACTGCTCCCTGTACATTATTATTGTTAGTGTCATGTTCGAGTTATAGACATTCAATTGTTATTTATTTTATAAAAATTTACAAAAATTAAAAAAAAAGCATTTACTTTGTATAGTGTATATGTAAATGTCATTAATAAAAAAAAAAAAGTTGTTGCAGTTAGTTGTGATTTCGAGTTTATTTGAGACTTACTTGGTGGTATCACAATATTTGTAACAAGTTGTAAACTGTTCTGAAGCTTTTGAAAAGTTGTGTCTCCGAAGAGTCATTTTGTACCATGCCTCTGTATGCTATCTAATTAATTCTTTCTTCTGAACGAACATGGACTCTGCATGAAATATTTCCCCATAATGATTGTTTGACTTGAAATGCAGTTATTTAATGGAGATTCTTTTAATTGATTCTCTGCAAATTCCAAAAAAAAAGTGTGATTTTAAAATACTTATAGATATTTTTAAAATGCATGAAAGAAGCATTTCTTACTTTTTATATTTGGAATAAAGAATTACACATTTTTTTTTTAATAAATATATTTTTTTTTAATATAAGGGTTTGAATGATTTGGTTGATACATGAAATGTGACTATTATGTTTGAATTGTTCGACTTACCCTGTTATGAAAGTTCTTTTTAAATAGTTATATAGTTTTTATGTAATGATTGTTTTAGAAAATGTTTTATTATGATTTAAAACCAAAAAAAATGTATCTTTTCCATACCTTACCTTATTCCAAACAACACATTTAGTTTTTCACTCAGATGTTACAAAGTAAAAAAAAAAAATAAAAATTTTGAGTTGTGAAAACTCTTTAGATTTGGCCCGAAAACTGTTATTTATTTGCTTCTTTGTACTGTCTTACGTATGATTAGTTCATACTACTCGTATGAGGATGTGTCGTGTGCACTCAAATTACTGAAATATTATAATAACTGGTACTCTAAAACAGTTGTGTTGAGAAAATAATTCAAATCTCCTAACAGAAATACTTGATATAAGCAACCCGTTTGGAACAGGAAGTGTTCTTCTTGTGATTTTATGGGACTGTTGTTGCGAATGAAAAGAACTGTGCCTGCATATATATATATATATTAATTTATTTCTTTTTAATAAACAACTCGTTGTTCTGGTTACATGACTGTTGCAGATGGCAGGTACAGTTGTTTTTTCTATGCATTACAACAGTGGATGTCTCCTGAAGAAGAATACTACATGTTCAAAATGTATTCTTTATATAAAACATTTGTGCGCAGAGACACGCAACTATTTTCTCAGCATGAATACATCATGAACAAACGCGCTTTCATCAGTCCTTTTATTATAATTTATTCATTTTCTCTGAGCTTTTCAACAACTATTGATTTTCCTTAGGAATGTATATAACCATTTTTTTACAATAATGAAGTTAATTTTGTAAAAAAAAATTATATATCCCTGTTGATGATCTAGTTTTCGTTAAAAGCTCAGAAAATTTGAATGAATTTTAATAAAAATATGAATTAAACATGATATAATATATATTATTAATTAATATTATAATAATTAATCATATTAAAGTTTGAAGTCGCGTTAAATTTCAATGTGGTAGGAAATGTTTTATTCAAATGAATGATTAAGTTTTTTTTATTTAAACATAAATTGGAACAGTTCAAAAATAAGTCAAATCTATATTCTATACTGATATTTGATCTTCAATTTTATTGTATAATGGGATAAAAAAAAAATTATAACACATTTTAAATGACTTATGAAGTTTTGGATTAATGAACACCACATGAAAAGTTAGTGTGAGTGTACTCATCTATCCAGATATAACTATGTTGGAAATAATGCTATCAAGTAGTAATGATTTATGTGTTCCAAATAGTTTTTATCAACCGTTGAGTTGTTTTTTTTTTAATTTTCTTTGTTTTTACTAGTGGTATAATTATAGAAAACTGTAGGCACAGTTGTGATGTATGAATTTAAATTTTAGTATAAAGGATACAGTCAACTGTAAGTGAAAGAAGAATATAAAACAGTTTCCATGATATGTCTTTTAAAAATATTTTAAACAAAATATTATTAGTAAGTAATAATAAAATCAGAATTAAAATATCTTACTTCTTAAATTACTTCCTCACTTGGCTGGTTTCGGATGTTGTCCATCATCAAGAGTGAAACAATCTCTGTGATAGTAACAATAATAATGATGATATTACGTTTATGAAGTTATTAAAATAAAATCTTAAGAATATGAAGTAGTTAAAACCTGCTTCGAGTAAAACCCAAAAACTTGAAGTATTTCTTGAAATGAAAATTTAAGGTTCCCAGGTTTGTTTTATTAAAAGAAAAAAAAAATTAAACTTATATTGGAGAAAGAAGGTATAATTTAAGAAATTGTACCTTCAAATTATTTGTCACACGAAGTATGTTTATTTCAATGCAGTCAAATTTTAATATACTTTTTATACATACAGTATGCATGTTTTACAAAAGTATTATATGCTTTATGAACTATACACAATTATAATATTGTCTAGTATTTTGAAAGTTGTATTTTAAAATATACATCAAACTTAATTTAAATGTTTAATTAAAAATGTTGCAATCTTACTGATATATTTCTTCACTGACGACGGTTTTCAAATCTTGCCTGTTTTCAGAATGTGGACCTCAAGCAGGTTGAGTGAGGTAGGAATTTACGAGTCATTCTTTAATAAATTATTGAATTAGTAAATCTTTAATGGAACAACAGTTACTTCTTAATTACAGGGTTTTGTTTTGAAATGTTTTTATTTTTCAACTTCCAGTGATAAACCATACACTGTTGCTGTTAGTAGTGTTTGTAAGGTTATTGTTTGTTACATGAAATTAATATTATCCAATCTATATGAATGAGTTGATAAATTCATTCTCCTTCAAGTAATTGGATCAGCTTGTATAGACCGCTATTAAAGTAATCAAAAATGTATATAATCAAGCGAAAATATAAAGGGGATTCTCCAAGTGTTATTGTTTTATCTTTCTTAAAACCAATTGCCAAATCATAATATTACTGTTAGCCTAATGAACTGAAACCTAATGCTAAGGTTGGATATTTGGCCTGGCTTATTTTGAACACGATATGTCCTATATATTACAGTAGGAGTTGTTTAGTGAGTATACTAAGCATACGAAATGTGTAGTAGTTTTTTTATGTAATTAAAACAAATGAGTTGTAATGTTCACTGTTGGTCATTTCACAGTCACTGACATTTAAACTGAACATCATCATCCCATTAGTTTAATACATTCTTAATTATGAATTTTCAATTATTTTGTGTTTGTTTTGTATATATAAATGGTATGTGTGAATCTTGTAAATACTAGAGATGTTAATAATGTAAATTTACTCTATACTGTAATCATATTCATTCAATCGTATTGTAAAGTGTTTTAATTGTAATCAGCAGTTGATTTGTGAAAAAGAAATCCCTTTTTCATTTTTTTATACCTTTTTTTTTTTAATAAACCATTTTCTCCATCTGCTTAGATAATAGAACAGGATTTGGTACTGTTCTTAGTTTTTTAATTAAATGTTATTTCTATTTTGTAACTTATATACTTCATTATATAATTTATATACCCATGGAAGTATATATATAAACTAAATTCTCTGAATGAACGTACATAAAAAGGGTCGCAAAATCTCACTAGTATAGTCTCGTCATCAGGTAGAAAGATGTAAGTCGCTCCGAAGATAAGAGATGACTGAAATGAAGTGACCGATTGAGTCCTTCTTCAATAAGACTTCACTTCAGTCTTCACTCTTCTTCAGAGCGACTTACATCTTATCTTCCTGATTATGAGCCAATCGAAATATAGCAGTTAGTTTCTGTCATTTCTTTTTGTGTGCATCTAGTTTATTTAGTTCGTGGAAGCGTTTCATTTAAGTGATATATATATATATTTCTATGCCTATTTTTAATCTTATACCTTTTCTACTCAGTTTTTTAACCTTTTGTTCAACAATCTTCGTTCCACAAACATAGAGAACCTATATGAGAAAGATTGAGAGACTGACTCAGAAAGGATATAATATATTCAAAATAGCCATAGAATTTAATAGACATGCATAAACGAAGGACTACTTCCGAAATATCCATATTTATACATATTAAGTTTAAACTACAAGGAAAAAGGAAAACAATAGAAATATATGCTTCGAGGCCTTTCAATTTATGTCATCAGAGAGCAAACATTAGTAATCACAGTTTTTAGTCTCAGTTTTTACTTTGTTTGCTCTGTGATATAAATTGAAACGCCTCAAAGCATTTATTTCTATTATTTTCCTTTTTCCTTGTGGTTTAAACTTCATTGATTACATCAAGTATTTATTTATTGTGTTTTTTCTGCATATATATATATATAAAGATTTCACAAAAACACGTGAAACAACACGGCCTGGCGCAGCTGCCTCTGGGACAAAGAAGGTGGTTCTTCGTTACCAGCTAACTCCTCCTCCCTTAGAATGAAGCTCCTCCTGGTAGGATGACTTCTTCAAGTTGGGTGCCATGTTGTCTTTGAGTAGGTGTGGTTAGCTTCCATATGGTTGATACCTTTTTTCTTTTTAAGATGAAACCAAACACTGCTACTCACATCACATATAACACTACAGTCCATGCACTGGGAATGTGAAATCTATAATTTGTGTCCATTTCTCTGTAGGTCAATGGTATAATTGGCTGTTGATTAAGTAAAGTTTTAAATTTAACAATTATATTGGACATATTATCGTTCTCAAACTTTAACTGTACTTCTAGGTGAAGCTGACAAGTGGTTTTTTAAATAAATTTCAAGTTTCTTCCTTTATTTAATAGTTGAATTTCCTGTCTTTTTCAGGAAAATCCCTTTTAAAAATTGTAATTCTACATCTTCTTTGCTTTCTATCGATATTTGTTCAGACTCCTTAAATATAGCTAAGTATTGATTAATTTCTTTAATATAATTTATTTTCTTTTCGTCTATATTGACGTTTACATATTTACAAGAATGTATTTTTGTTTAAATTAATATTTGTTCTTCGCAATTTGATATTTGATGAAGATTATGATAATACAAATAAGTCTCATATCCCGAGCACTTACCCTCCAATGCCAAGATAGAACTGTCTTCATTTTTCAAGAAATATTTACTTTCAGTAATATTGAGACAAATATCTTCTACCTTAGATGGAATTGGGATTAATTTAAAGGATGTGTATGTATTTGTTGAGTATAGAGACACGTCTAAAAAGAAAGATCATGGCTTATTTTACAATGAATATTTATTAATGATTCTAGTTCAAGCATATTTTAATTCTACAGGTAATACACCTGGAAAAAATATTTTTTAATTCTTTATATAATTGATTTGAAGACATGATGCCAGGATGCAACGTCTGCAATTTACAAAATGTGATACCATTTCTATTTCTTCTAATGTATTTAATATTATGTTCATTGCAATTCCTATTTGATTCAACAAGTCCTTCTTTCTTTGTATTCTATTTACATTCTTTAAATGTTGGTTATAGTTTTTTATCATATTTTTACTAACAGAGTACTGGTTGGCTATTTGCCCTTGTAAATTGTCCTCGTTTTCTTCTAAGTGTTTTACCATTTTATCGTATCTTTCTCCGTCTTAGGAGTCTAAATTTGCTGAGATGAATTTAATAACACTGCCTAGACCATTTATATCTAGAGTCCTCATTTTATCCTATTTTACTTATTGAGTTTTAAGTTAATAATGTTTCCATTGTTTTGCTTGTATATGTAGTTAATAAGTCCTATATATTCACTAATTCTTAGATCCTTTTTCTCGATTTCATTTAAATGTATAAGGGTTTCATAGTACTGTTCTTGCGTTCTTAGGATTTGTTGCTCTAATATCTCCATGTTATAGTATTGTATGAGAGTGTACGATGCCATCTTGATTCTGGGTTTTCTAATGTTTACGGGTAATATTCCTGCATTATGTATTATGTTTTTGATGAGTGTCCCCTGTCCGATTCAGACGATTGCTCTGAAACAATATTTTCAACATTTTAAACTATTTCTATAGGTCTTTTAACGTTAGATAAGTGAATTTTACTACGACTATTATAATGTTGGTGCTCAATTGTGTCTGTCTTTAATTTTGGGTTTATTTTCCTTAATGTTTCTTTTTTGTATTTATTTTCTGTTTTACTTTGTTTTTGTTTATTGACAATAAATACGTTTTCCGGGATATCGGGTAAAGTTTCACGTGTTTTATTTGCATGATCAATTACAGTTTTTTTGTTTGTCATTATAATTAATAATTATAATTATTATAATTATTATTAATAATTATTATTATTAATTATTATAATAATTATTATAATTATTTGTCTATATAATTAATAACTTAGTTTTTTCTTTGTATTTTTCTACATAATCATTCACTAACTGTTTTTCTAAATCCGTATTCAATAGTGATGAAGTGTCTATGTGTCCCCAGATGATTTCAAACGGTGTTAATTTTGTTGTGGAATGTTCTAGGAATTCATTAACTAGATTATTACTAATTTCTAATCCATTATCTGTAATTATAAGTTTTGGTACGTATGATGTATGAAAAAATCAATTAATTTATGAACTACTTCAATGCCTTGAGCTGCTTTTAATTTATAAACTTGAGCGTATTTTGAAAAGGAATTATAGTAGTTAAGAAGTTATTATTTTCAAAGCTTATACTGCCCATATGTAATATTACAAGTGGACGTGAAGCTGTAGAGGGTGATTTTAGTTCTAATATTAATGGGTATCTATCATACTTACTTGGCATATTTACGGAGATTAACGGAAGTTCTTACGTTATTGGATTGCTGTCATATCTTTACTAAGAGAGTACTGGTTGCCTATTTGCCCTTGTAAATTGTCCTCGTTTTCTTCCAAGTGTTTTAGCATTTTATCGTATCTTTCTCCGTCATAGAGTCTAAACACAAATTATGTCTAAACACAATTTCTCCACAATTATGTCTAAACACAAATATCCCTTTCTTAGATTAGGCCAGTCATATTTTGTTTTTATTTCATTTTCTGTTTCGTCTAAACCTCAATAATTGTTTTTTCCCACGTGGTACGATTCTATAATTTCTACTATATCATCTTTTTCCGTTATGTCGATTAGTTTTCGTGTGTATCTAACAAAACGTATTTCTAAATATTTAATATAACTTGAATTCTATTACAAAATTCTTCATAAATATTGCTCTCAAAATAAATACAATATTTTGTCCTCGGTTCTACGTATGTTTACACAAATTTGATTGTATGTTCTACAAATTTGTTTTTTGATAGTTGTACTAATATTTTCATCAAAGAGTTTTATGATTTTAACACACACGGACTATGATCTACTTGAGTAATTATTATTTGATTTTTACCGTAGTTTACAGGTTCTTCTTTTATAAGGGATACTAGCAAACGTACCCGTCTTTGACGGAGTCACAAATTCGATTATACATAGTATTCCAAAATATCATTAGAAATTATAGAATAGTAGAAAACATCATTATTAATACAGTGTTAAGCAAATGCCTCTGTATAAACCACATGGGCTGTCTATCCTTCAGGTTCATGAAAGAACAAAGAGTTGGAACCTCTGACTCCTGGGCAAGCAAACTATGGGTAAAGTTGACCATGTGAGAAAAACTTGGTCTCACTCACTTCAATTCCTGCGGTAGATAGAGTTTCCCCTTGGGACTTAGTTACCGTCATTGCAAAACAGACGATGACAGATAGTAGCTCGGAATCAATGGTATGCTTGGTATAGACACAGACTCCCCAGTACCATACCCAGTCATGATGTTCGCCTCTATGGCGTATCTGTGTAGTGTGCGAACTCAGAGTCCTGTCCCGTTGCACATTTTTGGGCACTCAAGTTTCGTAACATGAAATTTGTTACTGCTACTAAATCTCAGCATAATTGGTGCTCCTATTTTAAGTTTTTACTCAAGAGCAGGCAGTCCAGGAGCAGTCACGGAGTCAAGAAATTTAGTTGAATAATGAACTGCTTGCTCATAATCACTCTCTTTACTGCTTTCTAAGTTCTTTCTTCGGCTTGATATAGCGTAAGAACTTGTTTGTTGATTTTTCCTGTTTGTTCATTAGTAACGGTTGAGAATCGCTTGTTCACAAAGCTATTTATTCTGAATAGATAGTACATCTTGAATATACGGAAATGAAATTAAAATAAAACAATACCTACTTGCTACATCTGTATATTTTCAAAATAAACATGTCTGTGAAGTTAACGAAATAGACCTTAAAGGTTCATAACTTCACTTATACCTGAATTTTAAATCTATTCAGTGCCTATATTTTAAGTTAGACATACAGAAATCTAGCATCAAAGTTTCAGCTCGCTATGTCTCATGGTGGCTGAGTTTAGTTGTGACAAACGTTTTTGCTTTAAACGTCCATAACTTCACTTCTACGTTGAATTTCCAATCAATTCAGAGCCTATATTTGAAGTTGGACATACACAAATCTACAGTAAAAGTTTCAGCTTGCTATGTCTTATGGTAACTGAGTTAACTTGTGACCAAATTTTGCTGACAAACAGACAGACATTTTTCTAAGGGTGGATTTGGTTTCTCTAATGTATGAAACGTAAAGAAAACTTGAAATGAGTCAATTCTAATAAATTCTTTCAATGATTTAAGAGCAATAAAGTTATAAAACTGATTGTTTATCCTGGATCACCTGCTATACTCGTCGAATTTTTGATATCTTTTTACATTGTTTACATTGACTTAGAAATTTATTGAGAGAATCCACTGAGATAAAAGTGATGTTTATAATGGAAAAATGTAAATAATTTATTGATTTATATGAGATATAAGAGAAATAATAGTTTTACATGTAAAAAATCACCGCCAATAAACATAAATAAATTTCCTTTGTGTTCCATGGTTTGATGGCTTTGCCTCACAAAACGCTTTAATAAATCTATACATTGCACTCTTGAACAAAACTTAATATCAGTTGTAATTACTTTATCTTTGTGAATTATAGTATCTTTCCATGATATTGAAATGTGATGAATGGACTCTTTCCTCAAGAGAGGATTTACGTTTGTTGACAAATATCCAGTTTTTTCACTATTCTAGCCTAATAGTTCATATTTATTATTTTCAAAAATTAGAAGCTCCCAACTATAAATGTTTTAAATTATATTGAATAGCTGGCTTTGGCTTTGATTTGAGTATGTAAACTGCCTAATTACTAATATATCTTTTCTCAATATACATTCATAGCAACCTTATAACAGAGTACAGCAGGCAGGAATATTTTTTTAAATATTCTTATTTTCTGTACATAGTACAGTTGAGTATAGATATTTCTTAAATAAATAACTGAACAAATCAACTGCTAAAATTGTTGAAAATTATGAAAATAATTTTTATTTTAATAAAGCTATAAATAAAACAAAACTGCGCCATTATTCTCGCGTAAAATGTTATGCTTCCGGGAGTGTCTTTAGTTAAAGTTCTAATAATTTAGTTTATTCACTCAACTTGATATTTCATACAGTGATAACTTCAAAGAGTAAGTACGATTTTCATTTTAATTTATTTGTGCATTATCATAAGTACTTAAACAGTTTAATATTGTCGGCATGTTCAAATAATTAGATGACTACTTAATGATTACTTTCAATGAATATGATAGGTTGGCTTTTAAATCAGCATTCTTTTTGGTTAACACATTTTGTATCTTTTTGCTAAAATAAACCTTTGTGGATTAAATATAATGTTAAAAAAACATTTAAAATGCTTATTATGGTTTATTTATGAAGTATAATTATCTATTTATTAATGGTAATTAATAATTTATTATTAACATAGTAACATAATAATTTATTATGTTTGCTACAGAATATTTCACAATATGCCTATTTACTTCGAAATATGCTAAACTAATTAAAATATTGTTCCTTAATTTATTGTTTACAATTACTATAATTTAAGATGAAAGAAGAAATAATAATTCCATTGAGTTATTAAAATGAATTATGAAAATTATACTTCTTATAATTTAGTGGCATTAAGAAAACAGAATGTTTTTGATATATGTCATATTAAAGATGTACATGTTTATACTTCATAAATAATTTAGTATTAATCATTGTACATTGTATATTGAAACATATTACAACTTAGACTCCATAAAATTGAGGTTATGTTAATGAAACATTCATTAAGAAGGTACATTAAGAAAGTGTAAGTTACTTAAGTTATTGATGAGAAGTAAATTTCATATGCGATTGTAATTTAAAAAAGAAAGATAATTCATTTTTGTAATGGGTATTGATACAATTAATAGTATTGAGCACTGTTTAAAAATGACCACTCCAAACTTTTTTTTCAACAGCTTTAAATATTGATTACATTTTCATCACAGCCAGTAAAATACTTGTGTCATTCATTAGAATGAATTAATTGAAATATGAACTGTTGTTGTGCTCCTACAAATGAGGTCCTTGCAATACAACATATTTTAAACTTTACAAATCCTTCTATTGGTAAACTTTGAATAATGAATTGCAAATATTTTTCCAAAATCTATAATTATTCAGTATACTCTCTTTATAATTTGAATAATGAAGACACCACATTATACTAATCAATTAATTAAATTGATTATCAATGAATTCGATAATATATTTACTCACAGTACTCTTGAGTCCATATTACTACAGTTATTTTTATGTTGTGCACAAATTATACTTTGTACAATATTTCTGTTTGCAGTCTTTCATTTAGTGAGATTATTTCTATAGTATAATCTTTTATATTAAGTGATCAAAAGTTAGTTGTCTAAATGTCCATACTTAGGAATTAAATTAATGATTATGGGAAGGATAGCATATGCATGTAGTCCATGGAAGGTAGTCAAATGCGATATGCACACATGTTTTATTTTAAGATATTTACAAATTTAATATGTTTCATGGAACTTATTCCTGGAAGTTATGTAAAAAAATGTTTTATTTTAAATTATAACTATTATTCACAATTCCTTATTAATGTAAACCATATAGCAATAAGAATAAAATTTATCACTAATTAGTGTAAAAAAAAAACTTTCAAATAAAATAACTATCAAGAAAATTTCAATTTTTATAAAACATTTAAAAATTTGTTTGATTTTATAATGAAGTAAGAAGAAGTCATAATGGAGTTGGCCACTCTGTTCTAGGACTGTGTAAGTGAACTTTTGGACTCCCTAAAGTTCTTTGCATGTTCGAGCCAGTCTGCAACTTCCCTTCATCTAAGAATCATGGCGGAAAATACACTGTGGTTTATGCCAAGGTAAATTCGACAATTTTTCTCTGTTCACACATAATGTCACTTGGTATTTTCTGTTAAGACTAGTCTTTTAACTATAATTTAACAATATGTCAAAATATATGTTAAATTATACGGAGTAAATTAAAATTTAAATGGTAGTTAATTTTCTGCTTTGCTTGTATTAAAATAATTGCTTCTTTTTGATTCACCGATATAAAACAAACGTAGAATACGTGCTATTATCATAAATGGCGATGTAAAAAATACATTTTTTCTATATTTAACTGAACCAGTGCACTATTACTTTTCGTGAAAAAAACATGGCCGACAATGCACCTTGGTATTATAATGGGAAAGTAATATTAACAATTTTTTTTTGTTCGTAAGATAATAGCACTTCATTTTTATGCCAACACTATTCTTTCAACTATAATTTAACTATGTTTCAACACATATATGTTGAATTTATTGCAATAAATTAAAATTTAAATAGTAGTCACTTTTATGCTTCACTTGTATTAAAATAATTGCTTCTTTTTTATTCAAAGATATGAAACACACATAGAATACGTGTTCTCATCATAAATTTTGATCTAAAAAAATACATTTTTTTATTTATTGAACTAAACTAGTCAAAAAAACATGGCCAACAATGCACCGAGTTAATATAATGCGAAAGTAATATTAACAATTTTTTTTTGCATTAACAACTTATTAGAGTATAATAGGTTTGTTTGTAAATGAAGAAAACGACAAGAATTACTTTATGTTTGACATATACCAGAATTATTTGATTATGACTAGTCACAACCATGACTGACAAAGATTCCACCCTATTTTATATTACCATTGAGGTAATTTTAAGATGTGTGTATTGTTGCAGGTACAGACGAAAGGATACCTGTACACAGGTTAGTGGGAATGTTATGTGTTTATGCATGTAATCATTTCAGGTTTATTTGTTCAGTTTATTACAGTACCCAGCAAAGGGTATGTAACACTTTCAATGTCTTACACTGTTTGAAACACTCTTACTTCCACTGTTCTTCCCAGACAGATCGTAATCTGTTAGGTCTCTATAAGAGTGATTCTCAAGGGTGTCTATTGGATTTCTAGGTGTCTCTCAGTGATTCAAATAATATATCCAGAAAAAAAACGTAGTCACCATACCTCATCTTACAAATTACATCTCTTTTTGTGAAAGCAACATTATTAGTAGTGATAAGTAATAGCGATTTTCTTCTTAAGAAGGCCTACTCACCTCAAATATTTTATATGCAACGAATATGTTCTACCAATGGCGAGATTACTTTTGTTCACCACTCTGAGCAAAAATTTTACAATTTACAACATTATTCCCTAGTCAAAACAGGCAAGACAAAACAACATTTCAATGGATTGAAGAAGAAATTCGAGCTCCTCCCTATCCATATAAAACGTTTTAGTCCCAAACACTGAAGAAGACGCCAAGGCTTAACAAGTTTATATTTCCCTAAGCAGAAGAGGAAACAAAACTGAAAGTAAGTCTCATTTTCTTTATTTTTTAAGATTATTTTTATCGTTTGTATCTGATGTAATTAAAATATTTCTCGGAGATTTGTATTTGTGTTTCAGCTATTTGTAGAATTAAGAACTCCCCAACTTCGAGCAGATTCAGAACCACTGCCCTAGAAACATGACAAATGCTTTTCAGATATATGAAGATGTCTGATTATTCTTATTGTAATTCTACTGTGTAGGTAACTTATCGTTAAATACGTAGGTGTTTACATTTTTTTAAATCTCTATATGCATTACTGTTTCAATCTACTCTCTGGTGTAACTCATATGTTATGGGACTAGTAAAGCTCTTGTAGTGTAGGAAGAAGTTTGGTTACATGTTCCTTTAATTATATTAAAGATATATGTGTGAGGTACCTCATATATGTTGAATGGATTTTGTGTTTGATGCATTAAGTCTTTAGTTACATATATGTCTCACAACTATTCCCCATGTAGCTCATATGTTTTGGGGAGTAGAACCTTGTTTGAAGTGATAAAGAGGTGTTGATCACATTCTTATTGTTTTATACTGCTGTCTAAAATAAGTTATATTTCTTGTATGCAATAGATGTTTTATTAACTATAAATTTTTGTTTTCATAAGTATTTCCATTCTACATGTTCAAGTCATTTGCAGGTAGAAACACTTTTCAGGTATATGGAGATGTCTATCTAAATTTTATTTTAATTCTACTCTATGAGGTAACTTACAACTCTTGAATAGAATAGCTTATCTATAAATTTAAATGTTTATTTTATAGCTGTTCTCTTCCACTCAACCAATTAAATCAATTGATAAACGAATAGAAATCTTTTTGAGAATTCTGAAGAGTTATGACAACATCCTGATATTTAATTATGCTTTGTAAGGTAACATTTAACTTAGAGTTGTTAAATAGGTACCTTTTCCATAATCGAGAAGTCAACTTTTACATAGCTATGTCTATTCTACTCTTTCTTGCAACTTATATGTTTTTAGGGGTAGAAACGGTTTTGATGTGTATAAACAGGTATGATTATTCTTATTTTAGTTATATTGGTTTATAGTTGTTAAGTAGGTGTGTGTGTTATGATCTATAAGTCATGTTTTACACAGCTATGTCTATTCTACTCTTTCTTGCAACTTATATGTTTTTACGGGTAGAACCGGTTTTGATATGTATAAACAGGTTTGATTTTTCTTATTTTGGTTATACTGTGTGTATTTTCTTTAGTGTTAAGTAGGTGTTTGTTTGATGATCGTTAAGTCTACACAATACAGTTACTTCTATTCTACCCTATCATGTATATCTGTAAGTTAGTCAGGGGGGGTCCTGGTGCTTGGGTGGCTACCAGGCGGGTCCGCAGGTGGTAGATAGCGGAATGCCCTGTACTATCAGGGTAACCCCGAATAGCTAATAAGGTGTCCCGAACCAACCCCTCAAGCCACGTTTTAACAGCATACAAGTTTAAATAAGTGAAAATGTAACTCAGTTTTTAATGGGGACTCCGGACAACTTTCATCTGACAATTTCTGTCATATAGTTTTGTGCCTTGTTTCCTGTGAATAAACTGTTATTTTAACAGCAAGGAATTAGTAGACAAATATTTTAACATGTTAAATTAAGTCATTATACTAGCCTGGGTGTCATGTGCCAGGTGGTGGTGGCGTTTAAAAGGGCAAAAATGGAAAATAAAAAATTAAAAGAATAAAAGGCTAACAAAAAAACTGAAATTTTGTACCAAAATGGGTATTTATATCGTAATTGTTTCTGTGTTTATGAGTATGACAGTTTTTAAACGAATTTTTCAACTGTAGTATTTGCAAATTTAAAATGAATTTATTTTAAATTGTTTAAAACCATTTTTTTTAAAAGAGTTGAAAGTTCAATTTGTTTGCGTAGCCCGTTAATTTATTTTAACAATTTTTTTATGATTTGAATTATGCGTTTTTGTTTTAAAAAAATCTTTGGTTTTCTTTGATGATAGCTTTATATGTATTCGAGTACTGTAATAACATGAAAGTCTGTGACTGATAACAGGAGTCTCAAATTAGATCCTTGATTGTGATTCCATGAAAACAAATATTTTGATGACTTTCTGAGATTTTCAAAGTTAACCGTTTATCAGCGATCAGTGGCGGTGAGTAGGATCTTACCATCGCCTTAAAATAGTTGCCACGCCACTGTCTAAATGGGACATTATGTGGTAAGAAGTTTCATATTATATTTTCTTACAGTAAAGTTGAGTGTAGGCCACTCCAGATTTTTTTTGTTTGTTTTGATAGAATGTCTTTTCTCACTGGTTGTTCAAACAATGTGTGTTTTCTATTCTAAATGGTGTGTTTGTAGAAGGTTTCTTTTGTGTAGTGTATTTTCTGTCGTGTGTATCGTTTATTATTGTTTGCAATTAAAATCATTAGTGAGCATGTTCAATGCTTTATTTAGGTCACCAGGATTCTTAGTTAAGACATTAGTGTAAGACATCCTACTGGTTCATCAAGTCCTTTTAATAGGACTCTCAATGCTAATTTCCTATTGTAGTTGCAAATTATATCTGCTTCTGTGCTTACATTTGTTTCTCCAAAACGCGATTTGTAAATTTAGTAAACTTTGGATTCTGTCAAACAAATCGAATGGGCTTTCCGTATTATATTGTTTTAGTGCAGACATTTCAATTGCGAGGGTGAACCCGTCCCTCCTATCGCTATAACTACTTAATAAGGCTGTTTTTAAATCTTGCCAACATGCTATTTTATTATTTTTAACTATTGCGGCGGCAGGGCCTTTTATTTTTTCCATAAGACTAAACATAAGAAACTTGTTCTGAAAACCATTCGCATCATCTTTATTATAGAATATATTCACTAACTTTTCTAATATTTCGATAAATCTTGGAAGAAGTGAAGCTTCTCTTTGCATTTCAGGAACCATGTCCCAATAGTCCTTCTTTAAAGCGTTTGCCATTTCGAATGTGTGTGTGTTGTACAAAAAAAAATAAAAAAAAATATATTAATTCAAATAAACACCAATATATAAATTGTTAAAATGAAATTATTAATATTCAAGTTAAAATTGAATGTTACTTTTAATAATTTTATTAAAAAAGAAATTTTATTCTTTAAAATAATTAGCAATCTATCCTAACAAAGGTAAAAGTAACATTACTCACAGAAGTAGGATGAAAAGCATGTCCTCTTGCTTTGTTCGATCCTTCAAGCGGGCCTTCAATTGGTGAATTTTCTTTTCTTTCAACTATGTCAGATCCGACTGCGCCAGTTATATATTCTTAAACTGAAATTGTCTTTTTAAAAAAAGTTAAGTTGATATTTATTGATTATGCAAATTACTTTATATTTTAATATTTCCTATTAGTATTTACTAATAGGAGTCTGTCTGAATAAAATAAATATAAAGTTTAAGACAATACAAGAATCAATTTGATACAAGACTGCTGAGACAAGACTAGGTTTTACAAGACTGACTGAGGGTCTGACACAACTGACTGGTGTGACAAGACTGGTCGCAGCGCTAGCTCTTATATCAAGAATAATAGCTTACATTGCGATTCTAAGATGGAGTTTTGCAAAGAAAAAAATCCTACTATCACTCTCTTGTACTATTTACAGAAAAACAGTTGAGGATAAATAAAAGCGTTATTCAATATTAACAAGTATTTACAATTTATTTTTTTTATAACATATTTAAAAACACCTTGATATTAATAAAAAGAGTTGGAATCATTCACTGAGAGTTCATTATTGTGGGTAGCAGTGAAATGTCATTTAAACTTTCTTCCTCGGGGATTGAACAAAGGCCTCATTGTAGACCGAGGGGCTGGTCTGGTAAGTTTCCTTCTTTCTTTTCTATGATTTTCCATTTTTTGCCTTGCTTGTAAATTTTTCTTAAACTGAAAAGAAGAAAAAAACACAAATTAATAACTTCTCAGATTGCCTATAAATTTATTACTTGAATTTATTGATAGTTTTGATTTCTTTAATTGATGATTTTTCGACAATTATTTACATGTGAACCTATGTCTTATAAAATGTAACTATCACATGTGAATTTTCAAAAATATGTTACTTTAGGTAAACAGACCTGACAATGAAATAAATTTACTTATATCAGTAACAAGATTTCCAAATACAAAATTTTTTTTAAAAACAATATTATCTTTATTAAAATTATGCAAGTAAGATGTAAAAAAAAAACAAATTTGAATAGACCATAAATAAGAGTAATATAACATTTTAAAATATTGGAACGTTATGAACAGTGCTGTTGGAGTCTGTAAACTCCCACCGAATCAAACACCTCAAAAAAATGAATAAAAAAACTTGGGCGTATAAGGGTTGCTGTAACCCTCTGACTCTGCTGGTTAAGAGACAAATGTATAAAAATAAAACTGACATGCAGCTATACTTGACTCTACCTGCACACCATATCTGAGCATGATGGTTGCTTTAGTTACAGAGATATTATACAAACAAGCGTTTTCACACTCAGAACATCTACTCCTTTTGGTCATTTTAACTATGAATTTCTTATGATAACTGGGCTACGCTGCAATAATCAGCATGAAAATGGTTTAAATATAAACAGTCAACATTAAGCTGCTTAATGTATTTTTTCAATAATGTCGATAAAAAAAAAGGCATAGTTACAGCCGTAAAGTTGTTCATGAATTTAAAATTAGCCTGATGATTCACTTGGCAATGATAAAATACCATTTTAGTTAATAAGTAACAGAAAATAGGAAACCTGTACATGTATAAATATTCAGTTCAGAGTTCCAAGCTCTGATTTGACAAATTAATGAGAATGTTATGTTAACGTTTGAATATTCTAACAATCAGCTCGGTACGTTCTTTATATATTTTTCATTATGGTATATTGATATATAAATATAAATATGGCTTTGATCTATAAATATCTATCAATAATGAACCAACTGTTATAAAACAGATGAAGTAATGTGGAAGAAAATACCTTTGAGGATTTAAATGTGATTTCTCTGTTGCCAGAAGACAGGTTTCTCACAGTGGAATTTGTATCCTCCTTCTGTAACCTCTCAGCCAGGGTCAAGCTAAAAACAATTATTATTTCTATTGAATCTTCGTCTTCATGTTCACATGAATTATCGAGAAGAATATATTTGACTCCAATAAAAATATTCAAATTGTTACTTTTATATAAATACCTATAATTGTAATTAATGTTTAAAATGAATAGAAATTATATAGGTTATATTGTTATTGGTAACAATTTGTAAGATATTTGAGCTTGTAAGATGTCAAATACTCGTTAATGATCCCTACTGTAACTTCACTTGAGTTAGGTGAAATTTGTGATTGGTCAATCATTGTTTGCTATGACAATTGGCCAAAGGGCCATCCCAGGAGAGAATACACATAGGCCAATGATTGGCCTATTCCATTGGCTTGACCTAAAATTCCATTGTGATTGGCCAATCACAAACTTCACCTAACTCAAGTGAAGTTAGAGTAGGGATCATTAACGAGTATTTGACATCTTACAAGCTCGAGAAGTAAGTCAGAGGCCTAAAATTCCACGCACAGATGAAGGCATTTTAGATGTGCACAAATTGATTTGATTACTACAGACACCAGGGAGATGTATTGTGAAAGTGCCAGAGTTACCTGTGGTCCTGACCAACATCGCTGACTGCCGACACTGTACTGAACTCAACGCCACTCTTCAGACGGTACATCTGCACCTTGTCCCTCTTCTTTTCATCTTCTTCCCTCTCCCTCTTCCTATCTTCTGCTTCTCTGGCTTTCTTTATTTCCCTATGCTGTTTCTTCACTTCTGCAACCCATTCTCTTTCATCATCAGTGCTTTCATCTTCAGAGCTTCCAAGAACGTCATTATCATCATCACTAGGCTTGTCATCATCCTGAAATTCAATATCGTAAAAAAAAAACACTACAAAGTTAAGAGTAAAAGTATTTTTGTATAAAGCACTAGCAGGTTGACCTCCAAATCCAGAATTCCATCATTTCGAAAATCTTTTAATCCAACACAATTTTAATTTTCGAAAATTACTTCAACTTTTTAACAGTAAGTAATAGAACAATTAAAATTTGCATTCTTATAACTTGTGTTTTTCTGTATCTTTTTCATGTTCATTTTCTTGTATAGCTAGTATATATCACTTTAAAATAATGTTACACTTAAAAATCTCGCTGACTAATACATAATGGTATGTATATTATATCATACCATCGTTACATTACATTTTTAGGAATGAATAACGATTGAGTTAATTGTATTCTTTTTTTTTTTGTGATACATTTTCTTAACTAATATTTAACCCAGGGCTTGGGAGGCTACTGGATGGGTCCACAGCTGGTGGATAGTGGAAGACCATGTACGATCTGTTCGTTATCAAGGCAGCCTTGAATAACCAATAAGGAGCCCCGAACCAACCCAGTTAGAGGACAGTTGAATGTTTTAGGAAGCTTACTTAAGGACTACCTGAAGTTTAAAACTTGTTGTAATATGGGAAACTTCAGGCCTGGCGGTTCCCTGATTTGGGAGGTTCAACCTGTACACCAAGATATATGCTTTTAACTTTAAAATTATTGATTTCTATCACCCAATACTGTTTTAATGACTTTTAAACTGAATTTCTAAATAACTCGTAGAACAGGTTTTCATACAATTAAAAAGAAATTTCACAAACCTCGACAAGATCGAACTTCTGTTTTAGCAGTTCTTTCTGCAATTCCTTTCTTCTTATGGGGTCTAATCTCGAAACAACTGGATTTAATAGCCTAAAACCAATTAGGTTATTAATAACTAACAGTAACAGTGAAGCAACAATTTTAAATATTACATCAAATAATTAAAAATTTACATCAAGAGACCTTTTATTAGTCTCATCTCACTATTATTTTTTTTTATTAAAACAAAATACAAATATATAACTTACAAATTTCACTTACACATAGTCTTATTCTTTTTTAATACATATAATTAAAGTTGTAAAGGATTCGAGAACAACTGCAACTACATTTAACTTTGGGAAAATTAGCTTTCTTTATTATCTATTGCTCACACTTATTTAGGCCTTATATGTTATCGAAAGGATGAAGAAGTTGTGGCTAATTTTGATTCAGCACAAATTAATCATTGGTGACTACATTGTTGAGATTGCCAATGGCGCGTAGTGTCACCCATCCTAGAGGTAACCATGTTCAATGTTGCCTAACTGAGATATAATGGGAACAACAGGTATAACTAACATGGCTACTGCCTTTGTTCTAATCAATTTTGACATTACTACCTAAAGCTAAACATGTCACCCAACCAAGTGCTAACCACTCCCAATGTTGCTTAACTTCACTTATCTAATGCGATCCACTATATTCAACAAGATTATGGTCATTGCTCAGTTTTAGGACAAAAAAAAAAAAATTATTTCTGGTATTTCAAACGATATAATACTGATTTGTAAAAACTATTTCTTAATAAGTACATGCTTTCTTTTTCTATTGAAGGTCTAAACTAGATTGTGGTAAATGTAGTACATTAAATCAACAACAACTGAGAGCAAACAAATTCGTCAAAACCCATTGCGACAAGTTATACATCCAACAGTTTCAATACATTTTATCACTCAAAAATAAAAACTTTTAAGTGTTATATTTTAAAAAAAATGAAATTTATTTTATAATATAATTAAATTACAAGCCAATAATAAACTACGTCCTTTTCAATTAAAATTGGTCGTTATTTATTTTACAACTCGATGTAAATTTGGAGCGGTCTACACTCAATTTTACTGTAAGTAAACATATTACCAAACACATTCATAAATAAATTAATCAATGTTTTATTGTAGTGAGGTCACCTCAATTCTATCAACTTTAAAAAAAATGTTAATCATACCATCGTTACATTACATTTTTAGGAATGAATAACGATTGAGTTAATTGTATTCTTTTTTTTTGTGATACATTTTCTTAACTAATATTTAACCCAGGGCTTGGGAGGCTACTGGATGGGTCCACAGCTGGTGGATAGTGGAAGACCATGTACGATCTGTTCGTTATCAAGGCAGCCTTGAATAATCAATAAGGAGCCCCGAACCAACCCAGTTAGAGGACAGTTGAGATGTGCAACTGAAGGGAGTAGCGTCCCACTTTCCTCCAGCTCATTACCACACCATCCTACAGACATTACACTGCACAGGTCAATGAACTGGACCCCCTCGTTGCTTTGCTTGCATAAGGGCTGACACCGACGGGGCCGATCTGGGAATGTACAGAGTCAAAACTGGGTTAGCACTCCCGGGCCGCCAGATAGTGAGGGGCCCATTCTTACCTAGCCAGTGTAGGAGGCAGCCCTGGTCAGCTGGTGTATAATCTCGATATGTGCTGTAGTGCCAATTGACGACTGGAAGGGACCCTGAAGCAAGTGTCAGGGGACAGGCTCCGAGGCCGCCAGACTTCGCCGGCGGAAAACTGTTGTCCAGTGCGGGAGTAAAAGGGACAAGCCTATACGTACATACACTCATAACAATACAGACGACCTAACTACCTCTAACCACACCCAACCTGACTCTCCTTACCTATTTCCTGTCTTTCGTCTCACTCCCTTTCTTTCTCAACGACAGAAAAAAAAAAAACTTCTACTCAATTATGTATGAAAATTAAGATAATAACTTAAAAGTGCAACCTCTTGAGGGGCTTCCCACCCCACCTGTAGCAGAAGGAGTGGAATCTGGGAGACAAGTGGTTGTCTCTGAAGATTCAAAGGTAGAAGAAGACGATGGAAAAGAGGCATCAACTTCGGAAAAAGCTAGTAAAGGTTATATTGATTCCCAAGACCTGAACTATGAAGGGGCCAGGTTGGAGAGAATCAGGAGACAAAGAAGAAACAACAAAAATCGGAAAAGACAGTCAAGGGCAGAACTGAAAGCCAGTTTGACCAAACGTGATGAGAATGGTAGCTCGTCCAGAGGCCCCTTAGGGGCTGAAGGACAGGGGTCAACCGAAAGTCAGCAGGAATGGAACAAAGCTTATTAGCCCGACCAATTAAAGATCGGAGAAGTAGTCATGAAAGCACTGGAATTGACCTGGCTCGGTTAGGCATAGATGAAGGTCATTCTTCAGAACAGGTTATCTGTGAAAAAGAAGCGAAAGAGAAACAGGAAGCTAGAAAAGATGAGAAAGGAAACCGAGCAGACAAGTGTCAGTTACAGGGAAGCTGCAAAAACAGGGACAACGGGCTTACAGGTTATTGTCAGGCACACCGATCCACTTCGGTCGGTAACCAAGGACGACGATACCGTAATAAGGGAGTCTCTGGGGAATGATGTGGTTCGAGCTACTGTCACTTCTGGAGAAATGGCAATAGGATAGGAACTACACATCCGAAGATGTGGATTAGTGGATCATGGCTGGTTCCTCATCACTTGTTCTGATGAGGTAACGAAGTCTTGCATCTTCAAATGGATTTCACCTAAAGAACTCGACATTGAGATTGTGCCGGCATTAGAGGCGCAATGGAGAGCGCGCCTAATAGGATTTGTTACACATTAAATATGTAGATTTGTCACAACACTTTCGATAGATACCCTCCAGTCATAGGACATCATGATAAATTGGTCCGTCAAATTTACAGTTGTTAAATCCATAAAAATTTCCAAACATAAATCTTTTTATTACTTCTAAACGTTATAGTAATTAACTTAAAATAAAAACTAATAAATTTATAATTTATCCCAGTCACCTGTAGTCTTCAGAGTTAGTGTCGATTTGGAAGTCCGGATTTTTAAATAGTTCTTTGAATCTGTCATCTTCAAGTAATGTAGAAACAGGTTTCTTCCTCTTCACGTTCTTCTTCTCGTCCATTAGTTTAAGTGCTAATTCTTTGTTAACGCTTGGCAATTTCTACAAAATATGCATATATTAATTTTTTCTTCTACAATTTTATAAGCTATTTTATTTTTACTTAGTATAGTGATCGTGAAAAAATTCTATCTCGAGATTTTGACAGAAGTACATGTTTTCAGGTCCCAGAAGTCGTTTTATGAAGTTTTTTCGATGATGTCTGTGTGTATGTGGGTGGGTGAGTATGTATCCAAAGTTTGTGGCCACGCTACGGTCCAGAATCTTTGATGGATCAAGTTGATATTTTACACAAAAATGGGCCTCATAGTGTAGATGAGCCCTATTGTTTGCGAGCAATTATGCATGATTGGAAAGTCACTTATTTTTTTGGCCAAAAATGTGTTTTTAGGCAAACTTTTTTTTCCTCTTAACTCTTAACTAATTCTAGAGTCTTGAAAGTTTGAAATTATCTTTGAAGTTACAAAAGCAATAAAAGAAAAATATCCCCAGATTTTTAGAACAACAGGAAATATTTTTTTTCAATAAAATGTAAAAATTCTGACATATAATTCAATCTGAAAGCCCGTGAGAGGGTTAACAAGCCATACTGTTTAACAAATCAAAATGAAGCTATACCTAAAACTAGAACATTCTGAGGAGGATGAGTTGTGATAATTTTTTTCAAAATTACATTCACCAAAGTGGCGTTACACTTTCTGTTTTCAGAGAATGTTTTTTTGCCGCTAAACGACTCATTAAAAAACCATGAAAATTTGCCAAAAAATTGAATAAAACAGTGACAATTTTTAAAAAAAATTCACGTAATTAATAAAAATTGATTGTTTATCCTAGACTAACGGATCACCTGCTGTGCTTGTCGAATTTATTGATATTTATTTATATTGTTTACATGACTTAAAAATTTTTTTGAGGCAATTCACTGAAATAAAATTGATGTTTAGAAGTATAATGAAAAAATTTAAATAATTTATTGATTTATATGAAATATAAGAGGAATAATATTTTACGTGTCAAAAATCACCGTCAATAAACATAAATGTCTGTTGCTTTCTCTAACTCTCTCTATATATTCTTAATCAATCTATATATTGCACCTTTGAGCAAAACTTAATATCATATGAAAATTGTTTTGTGTTATGAATCATAGTAAAATATTGAAGTATGAGTTATATTTCTTGACAAACATCCAGTTTTTTCACTATTCTAATCTAATAGTTCACGTCTATTATTTTCAAAAATTAGAAACTCCCAGCTATAAAACTTTTAAATTATACTAAATAGCCGGCTTTGAATTTGATTTGAGTATCCAAAACGGGCTAATTGAAATATATTTTTTCTCAATATACATTTACTGAAACGTTATATCAAAGTACAGCACGCAGGAAAAAGGTAACACTCTCTCAAAGTGAATTGGAGTTTTGACAAAGGGAAAGAAAAGTGATTTTTTAAAAAACACTATCATGTCATAAAATTCCCAGTATAATAATTTTATAGAAGGCCAAAAAGGTAAAACATTATTCAAAATTGAAAACGTTTTTTGAAAAATTATAAATGAAATTATCTTACATCTTAAATTAAAAATTATCTTAAAACGACATTTTTCTCACATGTTTCTGACAATTTTTTTACAGAAAACATAAATATTTTCAAGTTTTAAATGGGAAACTTTGTCTTAAACCTTGAATGTAGAAGGAGGTCAGATAAACTGTGTAAGAAATCCACTGGCTATTGGAAAAAAAGTCATGCTCTCCTATAAGAGGTTATTTGGTAACACGAAATCTACACTTTCGTTTTTCAAAAATGTTTTTACTGATCTAGTTATACTAATGATATTATATGCATTGTGTAGGCCACTCTTCTCGTTTTTATAAAATATTATAAAATTTATGATTTACAAAAAACATTTTTTTCATTTTTTTCCCATTTTATAACTACATTTTAGTTTTTCATCTAGAATTATACTAAGTAGGCTACTACATATTTTGATTGGAAAAGGGAAGAAACACTAAGTTTCCATTGACAAAAAAGATTTGATCTAAAGCCGGTGCGTTTCGAACACTTACTGTTAATAGTCATGTGACATGTGCCTCAGTAAGGTGATATTGACTGTTTAGGGAGCCAAAGGACACTTACTTCTTGTATCTGGAGACTTAATGTTTCTTTACCTTTCTAATCATGAGTAAATACCACACAGTAATTGCTTGCATAACTGCTGAGTTAATAGAATTAATTTCTTTCCAAAATTAATTAATGATGTAAATGAATTATGAACTCATTGGTTGTGCAATCCGTAATTATGTGGTATTTATCCCAGTATCAAATTAATTTATATATTAATATAATTAAGTAAAAGAAATAACACAGCTATAGTTTATAGTTCATAAAATAATTAAATATGCAAATATAATCTAGTAATATAGTGTACTCAGTGGAATTTCAAAAAATAGTTCCATCGTATTAAATGTATTATTATTTATTTGTTTTTTACAAACTGTTTGAATTGATAATAATTATGTACGTAAACTCTACTGCATAAAGTTGCAACATATTGAAAATTAATTTAAATAGTTCTTAGCAAATGACTCTAGTCTTAATTATTAGTCATCGTGATTCATTTGATTTGTTTTACAAGGTTCTGACAATTATTACATTTTCTATGAAATTATCAAAATAGTGATAACTGCATTAAAACGAAACATTGAATTAAATAACTAGTCAATTAATTTAATAATATCTTTAATTTCAGTAGAATTGAGTGCACACCGACACAATTTTTTTTAAAATATGAAACATATTATTATCGACCAACCTGAAAAGTCAATTACTAAATCCCACTAATTCAGTGGTTTCCAACCTTTTCGAATTCTCGCCCCCCTTCATTAAATAATAAGTTCCCTGAGCCCCCCCCCCTCCACTCTGGTTTAAATATTGCTATTTACTGTCATAGTCGGCACAAGTCAGAGATAAAAATGATACAATACATAATTATGTACTCATATGTATGATTGAATGTATAGGCTTATCTTTACTAGTGTGATGGTTGCGCTTACTTCTCTGAGCAGAGTTTCTCAAATCTTGGAGAATGTGATGAAATTGAGACCCGTAATTCCTTTTCTATTACTAAGCGAGAACGGTATTTTGTTTTGAGAACAGCAACTGAATTAAATCCTGATTCACACAAGTATGATGTCGCAAAACGTAATAAAGTAGCATTTGAAATAATGTATAATTGTATTTAGAAAAATTACTTAGTAACTAAGTAATTTTTCTATTTATGAAGTGCTTGCGCCCCCCCTGGCAGCCCTTCGCGCCCCCTTAGGGGGGCGCGCCCCACAGGTTGGAAACCACGGCACTAATTGTATTGATTGCATTATTTCCATTTTTTGTCTTTTAATATAAAATTATCTATTTAAAAAAGTTTATCTAATATTAATATCGATGATATAGAATTATTTTTTGTTGAATACAACGCACCAAATTTATAGGTCTGATTAATTCAAATTTAGTATTATTCATTTTTCAGATTTAGTATATTTAGTATGATTGTTTCCTGTCCATTGTAAACACTGGCTTAATTAAGCGCCAAATCTCTTTTATATTTTTTCATCATGGCGTCATTGGATTGCAATAAGCGTTGGTTATTTTAATAGAAATTTAAACGAAAAATTATATATAACAGTTTAAAAGTTATTTTATAAATTAGATTACTAAATGATGCACATGTATGAAATTATTTTTCTGATGATATAAGTGTTTGAAAGGAAAGGAGGATAAAACTCTGCACATCAAAAAGAAAGTTAGTACGCAATTTAAAATTATCTTCTATTTTTATACTACATTGTGTGTAAATATAACTATTAAACGATGAAAACGAAATTTAGACGGAGAAATAATATAGTACATTATAGTATGCAAAAAACATAGTCATTTTTACTAATTAGCATAAAAATTATTATTAATTAAATAACGACACTAAACCTTTCAATAACTTTTAAAACTAACTCATTTAAATTAATATTCAATTAGAGTGTAATTTAAAAAAAGTTATTCCCACAAGAAAGTACTGTAATATACCTCTATTACATTACTTAGGATATTATATAATTAATTGCTTTTCTATATATTAATAACAATAGATCCAATTAAATACAATCTTATAATATTAAGAGAAAAAAAGGTAAATAGTAATATTAATAATTATAGTTACAGAAAGAAATCTCACATATATTAGTAAAATATGCTGTAACATTACTAATGATTCAGTTTTTAATGGAATTTTAACTTTTATATTGTTTACAACTTTATATATAAAGTTGTAAAATAATTTTAACAACTTTAAAAAAAATCAATAACAGAATATGAATATAACAATTTTTTTTAATCAATATTTGAATGCCAACAATAAAATATTGTTATTTTACAACTATTTTTTGTTTAAACTAAATTTAATAATCTAGCTTAAACCTATTTTTTTTTAAAATCAGCTTAAATTTAATTGATCATATCTTGTAAATAGGTATAAAGTAATTATTAAACTCATTACTGCTTTTAATATAATTATTGATAAATAAAGTAATTAATTTAAAACAATATTTAAAAACTCAGAACTTTTTTATGCACTAATTCATTAGGTTTCTTATATACGTTATATTTGTTTAATTTTATTTAATTGTCAATTCTTAATTAATTAAAATTATTAATTATATATAGGTAACTTATAACATGACTGGTATATTGTGATGTTTTTTCTGACATTAAAAGTTTTGTTTTGTTTTAATATTTTTACCTTTCATTGTTAATACAATGAAACTTACACAAAATATATCATATATCACATTCCATAATAATATAATATAAAATAATTAGTACATTTTAAAAAAAAATTATAAAAAATTACTAATATTATATTTTTAAATTGTCTTCTTTTTTCCACGATATAAATGTTTAATTAAGTTGTTTAACTTAATGAACACTATATTTTAAGGACTTCAGTTCTTATGTTAACTATTGCAATGTATTATTACCATAAACACATAAGTAGTATTACTAAGCAAATGAATTTGCGATTTGGAAATTAATTTGAGATTATTTTCTTAATTTTAATCAAATATAAATGTTTTATATATAATGTTGACCTTATTACTAATCTACAATATTGAAATTTAGTTATGATTTATTTATTTTTATATAAAGGCAGTAATTCTTCGCATAGGCATATTTCATTGAAATACACAACAGCCTCTGCGTTGACGACTTTTAAGCTGGTCTGCACTTAACTTAAATAAGTATTCCTTTTATTCACTTGAATTTTTGTGTAATGTTATAAAGTTATGTTTTTTCGTCTTTAAAATTGCTTTTCCTTTTCTACATCTGCCCATACTTAAGTAGTACGTCACTTGGGCAAATGATAGGGAATTTAACACCAGCCCACCGTAAAGTTGTCGTCAGGTCGTTAACGTGTAACGGAACTATAGAAAATTTAAATTGTTTTCGTTATATGTAATTTATCATTAGAGTTAGAATTAAATTGTTTCCCGGGTATAGCCGGGTAGATCAGTTAGTAAATTATAGAATACATTTATTTATTACATTTGTAACACAAAATAAGAATATTTTGAAGTTTTAAAGAGAAAAATTTGCCTTTATAATATAAAGACAAATAATATCTTTAATACTATTTTTCTTTTTTATCCAGGTTTGATCTAGCTTCAATAATACAACATCTTTAAGCCGACGTTTCGTCTATATTTGTAGACATCTTCAGGGCTACATCAATATAGAATTTAATTTATTGAAGCTAGACCAAAACTCGATAAAAAAAAAGTGTTAAATATATGTGGTCGAGATATATTTACGGAAACTATTCAAAAGTGTTATTACTGCTGCAGTTATACTGATGATATTATATGCATCAGTGGTGTGATATGCAAATATAAGCATGTATACTAAAAAGTGGATCAATCACTATATGTACTACCTCAAGGTATGAAAGACTACAAATAAACCTCTCCCATTTAGACATTTATATTATTCCTAAATGGAACATTATACATTATAAGACTGATATTAAGTGTACTACTTACAGTTAAGTTGAGTGCAAGCCATTCCACTCTATTTTATAAATTATAAAATGTAGAAGGAGGTCAGACAAACTAAATAAGAGATCCTATGGCTATTGGAACAAAAGTCATGTTCTCCTGTAAGAGATTATTTCGTAACACGAAATCTACACTTACTATAGTTTATAGTTTTATATATACATAAAACCGATTAAAAAGAAGATAGCACACATATAGACACAGGAATAACTCACTTCTATATTTCGACCATCGTCGTCATCAGGAGGCGAAGAGTCCCGAAGGAAGGCAGAGCGGCGACTCTCTGCCTTCCTGCGGGACTCTTCACCTCCTGATGACGACGATAGTCGAAATATAGAAGTGAGTTATTCCTGTGTCTATCTGTGTGCTATCTTCTTTTGATTGTTTTTTATTTAAAAGTCCTTTGGGCCGTTTCTTTTAATTATATATATATATATATTTAAAAGAAACTATGACACATTGAAAAGAAACATAAGAAAGGACTCACTTTTCAATATTTCGACCGTTATTATGACGGTTGTCCTGCGAATGCTAAAATTTATTTATTTTCACACTTCGTTTATGGCACACATACATACTTATCAATGATCAAACGACAATAAGAAATGGGAAAAGAAGACTAAGATCTTTCAACCGTAACTAGCGGTCTTCGACGAAAACCGCTAGTTACGGTTGAAAGATCTTAGTCTTCTTTTCCCATTTCTTATTGTCGTTTGATCATTGATTGTTATTTCACGTGTTTATGTGAATTCTTTTTATACATACATATATATAGATTAAAAACGAAATAAGTTTGCTCACTAACTTTAACTACAATTGGGCTTATAGGTTTCTGCGCCTCCATCAGTTTTTTCCTCTTTTCTTTTAAGAACTGCTCATATCGGAATGGTTCAGAGGCTTGCCAAGCCTTCTTCCATAATTTGAAATCAATGAAAAACCCATGCATGTATGCCCTCACCATCTTGGTCCCTGCAAAATATTTATTCATTTACCTAAATAAAAATCACTGAAAACATAAATAACTTTACATATCACCAAGTATCACATAATATAAACAGTATGAAACATATAATATGCAAATAAGGACGAAATAGAAGAGTAAGAGAAATAACAAGAAAAAGACATAACGCAATAAAAATATTAGTTATAAAATAAATTAAGCGGTAAAATAAAAATTGCATAAAAGTATATAAAATGATGATTACAACCATGTTACGAAGTAAAGGAAGACATATTTTTTGAAAGTATAGATGATGATTATATCCATGAACTTTAAGCTTTAATGATTATATCATTAGTTAATAATAACAATGAGTTTATATTATTAATATGGCAAACCGTCATACTTCATACAGTGATGTTGGAGTCGTTGGAGCGCTTTCAGACGTTGTCCATCTTCAATCGCAACTAACTAACTAACCTATTGAGCTGTTATAAAGGGGGTTGGTTTTCTGTCAAGTCCACTGCTTTATAACAGCTCAGTAGGTTAGTTTGTTAGTTGAGATTGAAGATGGACAACATCCGAAAGCGCTCCAACGACTCCAACATCATTGAACAAGGTATGAGGGTTTGCCATATTAATAATACAAATCATACTAACCTCAGTGGTAGTAATAATATGCATGTAAATAACAAAGGATGAAGATGGCTGTATATGCATATAGCTACCTTTTAAAAATCATTTCTAGAAAAAATTTAACTGATTTTTGTTCAAATGAGTTTTTGGACTCATTAAAAACATTCATTCTACTCGTATGAAGATTTAAAAAATTAGTGTTGATGCATCTAATGCATCAAGGAATTGAATTTTTATTATTAAAATATTAAAAACAATTGTCAGTTGAGAATTTAAAAAACAAATATCAGAAAACTGATTTTTCCATTTGATAATTCAAGAATTATCACACAAACTTGAGCACTAAATAAGTTGTTATTTATACTAACTTGTTATTATTACTATAATTACCAGTTTTCGTACCATTTAATTATCATTGTTATGATTATTTTACCGAAGACACTAATGGTTTTTGGTGCTACCTATCAAGTTAATACCACTCCAAACTTCGAGTGATATAGTGGGAACCATAGTGCTCAACATTAAATAGGCCTTAAGTGGGCCAGAGTAGCTACGTGCTCACCTCTAGTCTGGTAGGTTCCAGGATCAATTCTCACTCTGGTTTTCAATTTATCTACGCTGGAGGTGAAAATAACTGAGCACATCGTCCTTCAGAGGGGATTTTAAACAATCGGTACCGAGCCTCTACGATATCAGAACCTTATTAAAGATCTCTACTCTAAATACATCTGAGTTAGGTCAAATTTGCGACTCCCAATGTAGAATGTTCTTTGTGTGGTATCACAAATAACTAATCTTTGGCCTATGTGTGTCCCTCTTGGGACTGTCACTGTAACCTAACCTAACGATGGCCCTTGAAATCCTCCTTGAAGTTGAAGATAGACAACGTTCGAAACCGCTTGACGACTCCAAAAGCAGTATAGGAGCTAAGACGGATTATTTCTGAATATAACTTAAACAAACCATAAATATAAAAAAATCACACTTTAAGGCATTTACTTCTTACGGGAAGTTTTATCAATATTTAATAGTAGGTTATGTTAGGTTGCAGTGGCCATCCCTCGAGGAAACACTCATAGACCATAGATTGACAATTTCTAATACTGCACAATGAGCATTCTACATTGGGAATAGTAAATTTAACAGGATTTTAACGAACAAATGACATCGTACAGGCTCGGGACCGACGTTTTAACGTCCTCTACGAGGGACGAGATACTCAGATTTTTTTTCACTTCCCACATGAATAAATCGAGAGCCAGAGTGAATATCGAACACTGGATTTACCAGTCCAGAGGCGACTACGTTAACCCCTAGGCTTCCCTGGCGATACTATGTAGTCGCAAGATTATACACATGATAATACTAAAAAAGGGTGTATAAAAGCTGACCTAAAAGATGTGACAGTCCAAGTTCAGCTAACTCTGTTTTGGTTACAAATTTATAATCATCGTAGACTGTTTCTACCATAGACTCTTCTAGTTCTTCGACCATGTTATCCAAAAATGAACACCACTTGGGAGCAGGACCTAATTTCTGAGTAAAGAAAAAAAACCAGAAATTATTGCAAACGATTAAGGGTTCATTACTTCACTAATTATTTAAAAATATCTAAAAATAAAATAAAGAAATAAACAGCACTGAGCAAAATACTATTTATGCATTAACTGTCATTTTTTAATTAAAATGTTGAAAAAAAAGTAAATCTAAGAGAGCTTTGAAGAAATATATTTTGAACAATTAAACTCTTTAAAAAGAATGATATAACTTCAAAATTATTCTCAGTCCGTTATTTTTTTATCAAATCGTCAAGTTCAATAGAACAGATTCTGTTAAACCAAGGAGGTAATTGAATATAGGTAATGAATTCGATGACTAGAACAAAACTTTATCATGTTAGAAAGTTACATGTTAATGCAGAACCATGGTTACAATAACAAAACAAAGGCAGCATAATTAAAGTTGTTAAAATTATTAGAATAATATTTACCCAAATGGGTCAAACAACCTATTTTTTCTATAGAAAACAAACGTTTAATTGTTAAATTGTATAATCAAACAAACAAAAATTACTTATTTTTTTTACATTTATATAACTTGCTGATTTATGTTATAAAAATATACCATTCCCTTGTACATTTTTTTACATCTTTACCGGTTTTAAAACTCGTCGATTGTCAAAAAAAACAAAAACATAAAATTGAGTTTTTCTCTTGGCAATGGTTACATTGCGAAACCGAACGAAGTGAAATTAAGGTAAACATAACAGAGAAGACGGTAGGATTTTTTAATAATTTTACAACTCCGTGTGTCAGAAGTCACATACCAAGTATATTTTAATAAAAACACATATGAATATTAATTTTACAGATCATAATCATAACAAATGCTGAAATTGTTTAGCTTTTACATTGACACATGCACTTCTCAAGGGTGCCTGTATCCTCTTTGATACTATAATGTCAACGAAGACATATATTATAATTCAATATAAGAATTGTAGATGAAGGAAGAATTGAAAATCTATTTTACAGTATTAACTGGAACGCGAGGAGAATATACCGCACTCTTGAGATATATACGAAGAAACTGTTTGCATATTCTTAAAACAAATATTTCTTTATGTCAAAAAATACAAAATACTTACTGGTATGAAATAGGAAAGAATTTTGGTGTTTTCATTAGCAATAAACATCAAGCCTGAATCAGGGCAGTGACACAAATTGTTGAAGAAGGTATCTGATCCGCTTTCGATGAATGTTAAAAGTTTACCCTGAAAAAAAGTACCAAACCCTTTTCATTATTCTGACAATACTGATTACTAATGAAATCTTACAAAACTAATCATTATGAAAATAACTAATGACTTTCTTTCATTATCATGGTTCAGGAGAATTCAAACTATCATCTGCAAGTCAACCACGGTTCACTGTAAAATTTTGAAATACAATGGATTATGGAACAAAAATTATTGTTATATTTGACATTTATAACAGAACTCTTTAGTTCTGCTGAGAGATGAATATAGTTTCTTAGATGAATAGGATGTTCAGTTGTTGGTCCCGAACATGTACGATTCAGCTGCTCGTTAAAAATCTCCTACTCTAAATACACTTGAACTTGATAAAATTACTGAAATGTGTGGCAAATAATAAATGAGTCACACTTTACACCCCTAGAAAAGTATTACAAAGTGAAAGCATATAAGTGCAGGCATTGGAAACAAAAACAAACTAAGATCAGCCTTTTAATAATGACTTCAATGTCTTATTGTGGCAGTTATGAAAAGAAGGAATTACAAGTTACAGTTGATCTTAACATTAATGGCAAACTGAAAAGCAGAACCAAAGCTAATTGTAAAAGGAATTTACGTGGGGCCAGATTAGCTCAGTGGTTAACGTGCTCGCCTCTGAACTGGTAGGGCCGGGGTCCACGCGGGAAGTGAATAAATCTGAGTACGTCATCCCTCGAAGAGGACCTTAAACCGTCTGTCCTTAGCATGTGCGATGTCAGGTATTCGTTATAAAGATCCCTACTCTAAATACAATGGAGGTAGTCAAAATTTAGGACTTCTAATAGAGAATCAAGAGGTAATGTGGCTCACCCATTACTACAATGGGCGCCAAATAATAAATGAACCACAATTTCCACCCCTAGAACAACACTAAAAGTTGAAAGCCTTATAAGTGTTGGCGTTGGAAAACAAACAAACAAGGAATTTACTCAACTCACAACAAAAAATGAGGAATGATCAACACTCAGTTATAAGTAAATGAATTATCAGAATCACCAAATAAAATAAGAGCACTCTTTGATTTCTGTGTATTAGTTTAATCAATTTGGATCAAATGTAATACTTATTATCTATATTTTACCGCCTTTTCTTTAATAATCTTATCAACTTAATCAAAGCCCTTTAAAAGTCAGTTTATCACTATTCCAGAAGTCTTTTAACCCTGAAGGATAATTTCGACGTGATTTATATTCTATGCACATTAAATGTCTTGGGTATTGTTATATATTTTTAAAACTAATAAGCCACAGCTGCTATTTCAATCAAATTCGTGTAAGGATTTTCAGCAACCCCCCCCCCCCCCCACCACAAATTAATATTGGTGAACTAAAATATCAAATTTGGTGATTAAAACTCTTTTGGTTTTTAAGATATTCTGCTACCTCTCATTCTGGTCTGTCTCTCTTTTTCTCTCTCCCACACACGGAAATAAACGGATTTGTGAAATCTACTTTATTTGACTCAAGGGATTCTAAAGAACGTGTATTTCACTGTTAATCCGGTATCAGTTCGATCGGAAATGATAAAATAAACTTAAACGCTTAACTGACAGATTACAATAAATATGGATATAAATTAAGAATAAGATAGTTGTAAAGAATACTGACATCGTTTTTGTTCCAAATCTTAACACAAGCTCTGTCCATGGAAAGAACATAGTCGTCGTAATAAGCAATATCTAGAATAGGCAGGCAGTACATGTGGTCTTTCACTGTAAATGGCTTGGTGGATCGAATGTCGTACAACATGGTTTGACCTGTCTCTGTGCCGACACCCAGAGTTAGTGATCCAGAAAACTCAATGCTTCTCACACTCGGAAACCCTTCGACTCTGTAACACAATACAACACAAACCTTTAGTCACTCAACATTAATATCATACAAACCACAGTTTTTATACTGGTTCAGTTTGCACTGTTCTGTGTGTTGTATGCTGATACAGTATGGATTATACGGTACAGTATACATAGGAGCTCTGATATACTATATAAATTTGAAGAAACATCAAATTGGATTTGATACTTATATTTAATACTAGCGTGAAGTCAGTATGTTTCTTAGGTGACGAAAAATTTTAAAAATTACTGATCTGTCATTAATTATTTTATGGTTATAATATTCTAATCTCTAAGATTATAAAAGTATATGAAAGCACCTGGTCTCAGTAATTGTACCAGCATTAGCTAGCTAGGTGTACAAAAATAGTTCTTGTGATCCCGTAACTTCATTAATTGAAACTATTGGACTGCCAAATATGTTTTGATTTTAACTACTTGTCGATTAGCATCACATTCCCCCCCCCCCCCCCCCCCCCACTATACTGCTATTCCTATTTATAATATTTCAGAAGTTAGAGTGTAATTGTTATTCTATATAGCTATTCTTTTTTTTATCTTGATATATAATATTACAGAAGTGGTTGTCCCATCGCGATTCGTTTTTATATTTCAGAAGTGGCAGTCTGTCTGATATACGTATTTCTAATTTCTTTTTTTAAATAAAAGAAATAACTTTTATTAGAATAATTAAAGGAATTAACTTGCTTAAAATAATATTCATATAGTTTCTCGACCACTGATTCATAAAATTCAAAATGAGTTTCTTGGGGAAACTCCAAAGAATTTTAATTTGGGATTTACTCCAAAGAGTAATTCCCAAGAATTTACTAACTCTGATTATAAGCCGACGTTTCGCCAAAAATTGTTTGTCATTTTCAAGGTGCCTGATATGATGCTCTTAAATAAAGGTATCGAACTTAAATAGTTTTCCTTAAAAAAAACCTTGAAAATGCCAAACAATGTTTAGAGAAACGTCGGCTTATAATCAGTAGTTAATTCTTTGGACCAAATCCTCAAGAAACCCATATTGAATTTCTTAAAATAACTTTTATATATTTCAAAAGAGGCAGTCTAAGTGATATTTGTTTGTATGGTATGCGAATTCAGTTTAAAAGTGCTTTCATCAGAATATAAAGTGTTTTACTGGTGATTGGCGAGGCAATAAACAGCCGGGTCCAGCGTTGCGATGGGAGCAAGACCAGCTCTATGGTCCCAAGCGTGCACCTTCCCTCTTTCGTGCCAGATACCACTAGATTGTGGTAGCTGTTGACGGCCAAACGGTTTACTTCGCTGGCATCGCAAGTCCAGCTGGTAACAAACTGACCTCTCTCCAAGTTCAAACGGTAAATTTCATTCCTGAAAAATATGCAAGAATTCAGTGGCGTAGCAGGGGGGGGGGGGGAGGGCACGTGCCAGGGGGCGGAATTTTGAGGAGGTAAAAATAGAAAATACAATAATAAAAAGCTAACAAAAACTGCAATTTTATACCAAAATGAGTTTTTTAGGTCGTAATTTTTTTGTTTTATGTGTGAAATACTGTTATTAAACGAATTTTTCAACTCTAATATTTTAAAATTATAAATAAATTTATTAAAAAATTTCAAAACTTTATTTAAAGGGCTTAAAAGTTTATTATATTTGTTTATGTGGCCAGTTTATTTAATTTAACCGTTTTTTATGATTTCATTTATACGTTTTTGTTTCGAAAACCTTTCTTTTTTTTGACGACTGTGTATGTATACGATTATTGTAAGTTTGGGATCAATGACAATCTAAAATTAAATCCTTGGTTGTAATTCCATGAAAATAGATATTTTGAAGACTTTTTGATTTTGGTGTTTAACGGATCATCAATTGCCAGCGCGGTTGCGTGGGGGGGGGGGGGGGGGGCAGCAAAAATAGTTGTTACAACACGGTATGAATTAACGAAACGACCATAAAATCAATTCAGAAACACTCAGAAAGTTTACGCCAAAACCAATACTTTAATGCAGCCATGTCATTTTATAGTTAATGATGTACTAATTAATCTGAGAGACGTCAGGTTAGCTTAGTGGTTTACCTCTGGATTCTCATTCTGATCCTCAATTTATTCATGCTGGAAGTGAACAATATGACCACACCGTCCCTCATAAAGGACGTTAAACCACCGGTCCCGAGCCCGTACGATGTCAGGCACTCATTAAGACCCATACTCACAGTACTCTTGATTTAGGTAAAATTTGGATTTCCCGATAAAGAATAAGAGTATTCCCTTGAGGAATGTGCGTCAGAGGCATATATTTCTCAGTCCTCTCACCAAATGGTCAGCGATGACTCATACCTACAAATAGTTGGGGCGCTGTTGCACAAAATTTTAGCCATTTGCTCCAATATTGTGTAAAAGAAATGAAATATGTAATGACATGTATACCTAACCTTGATACAATCCAAAAATGGTACACAAATAAATAATTCGAGACATAAATAAATGTGTACTGGTCACACTGATTAAAAACTGCATATAAAGAATAAAAAAAAAGAAAAAGAAAATTTAAGTTCCTGAAATACTCGGCTTTTATTATAAGACATGTATGTTTTTCAACCATCTTGAGGTTGCAAACTAATAGACAACCACTATGCAGTTCAAATTACTTTTTATGGCATCGCTCTGTCCCACCAGGTTAGACAAATTGTCAAGGAGTTTATATTGATATTGTGTTGATTAAGTTTAATACATATATACAATACAATCAGGGAAATTATATTGCCTACTTTTCAGTTCTCTACTGACCATATTTTTATAATAATCTGTTTACAGCAAAGTAAGCAAAAAAACTTATAAAAATATGAAAATGTAAAAAAAAATGTACATTTAATTAATAAAAAAATGAATATTTTGCATTAAATGTTTGAAAGTCAAAAAAATGTAAACAAAATTAGTAATGTTATAGCTATAGTACGACAAAGCATATGGTAAACAATATCATCGGCAATGAAGAACTAACAGACTTGCCTCTTGCACTAGTGTTGTAGTCATCATCAAGAGCAACTCCTCTTGAAGATGGAATACATTTGAAGTCGTTCAAACTTCTCCAACACCAGGATATGAGATAAGTCACTAGATCCATTTATAATGTAACTTAACCACTAACCACTGTGGTACTAATATATATGTATTAAATCTACAAAGGTACATCAAAAGAGGCAAAGTATTCCCGGTATTCATGACAAGCAAGCCCATGAGCCCAACCAAAGAATGCTAATACAGAACACAATATCGACTAATCACAAACGTCCAATTTAAGATTAAAATAGATTTAAACATCGTGCTTAAAATAATTTACAAAATGTTGAACATATACGAGTATAAATTCAAGGATTAACAATGAGTCCGACAAATCTAGTTTGATTCTATAACACTCACCCAACTCCAGCTAACAGTAGATCGCAAGTTGACCGTTGATATTTCAGGTCACGACCATACCTAGGTATCCTTAATCTGTAGTATCGACCGCCAGCCGAATGAAACTCTACAAACCTATCATTCTGAAGAAAAACCACCTATAAAAATTTAATATTATTTTATCCACTTCTATAACATACAGTTTAGTCTCAGGGCTCTCTATGAATTCATAATAACCTTAGAATAATCATCGGATAACATTTCGAAATTAACAACTTCAGAGTCGAAACAACGCTCAAACTTCATTGATAGATTATCAACTTCGAAACATCGGACTCTTGGTTTGTAAATACCAGTAGCAAGAATATAATGAGCATCCTTCGAAATTTTCACAGTAGTACTGACTCCTGGCATTTCGAAATCTTGAAGAAGCTCTATTCGACGTCTAATACCTAAAAATAGGAAAAAAAAATTAGCCTTCACTTATTATTAGTCTAAGAAAAAAAAAGTTGACTATTATATTTATTATAACTGTTGATTAACTATGCTTGAATATGAGAGGAGTACATATCGGCTTTTCTAGAATAAATGAGTTAAAAATTTAACTAAGACCAAGGTACTCACTAATATCTGAATTGACAAGCTTTCTCCTTTTTCTGTCTGTCAGCCACTGAAAAAATTAACATATAAGCAATGAATCACATCATATTGAAAATATATAATTTCAGTTAAAACATTTTCACTCAAACAGAACAAACTACAAAAAATTAACTCACTTCTGGAATTGATTTTCCAACACTTAGATTATATATTTTAATATCATTTGGTTCTGAAACTTGCATGTTTAATATTCATTAACAATAATAACTGAGATAAACACCTCGTTTCGATAAGAGAAGGTTATTAACAATGGATTAACCTTCCCCAGTAAAACCACACTAGAATTGATGTACAGTGTTGACATTTATTTTTGTTATTTATTTTACTCAAATGTTGAAACAAAAATTGCAAATTTTTTTATTTATATCTAATTTTCATGACTCTTGCTAAATGTTTTATGATGATGTTATAAAATATATTTCAGTTTAAAATTAAAAAAGAGCAAGAAGAGATAATTAAATTAAATTAAAAAAATACATTAATTTAATTAAATTAATGCTTTGAGATAGATTTAAATTTTAGATTTGTGAATCAGGCAATGGTTTTCTGCGTCATATTTCCTGCGTACAGTCCTCTAGATAGCGAAACCGATTAGAAGGTTTTTACCTTAGATGCTTAATTATTAGAATCTGCTGGTATCTGTGATTTATGATATATTTAATTAAAAGTGCCGTTAAATAAAAAGATTTCCAGGGTATCCTGGTTGTTTTTGCGTACCTTGAAAACTCAGATGTACTATAGAAGTTATCTAGATGTGTTCTAAAAGATGTTCAGATGTGCCTTAAAATGTTTAGATGTGACTTAGAAAATATTTAGATCTGCCACAGAAAATATCTTGGGTGACCTAAAAGAAATGTTTGTCTGACTTAAAAGATATGTATCCTATAACGACAAATAAAATGCATCTAACATACAAATTAATATATGCATAGTGTTATTACCACGATATGATTTATATTAGAAATAGGGAAAACCGCCATAGGTACCTCGTAAGATGTTCTTGGAGTCGTTGGAGCGCTTTCGGACTTTGTCCGAAACTAACATTAGGAGGTTAGTTGCGATTGAAGATGGACAAAAGCGCTCCTACGACACCAAGAACATCTTACAAGGTATGACGGTTTTCCCTATTTCTAATATAAACACAAATTAATATCTCTGTTACTTATTATACCATGATCAAATCACAATATGAAATGGGAAAACAATACTAAGATCTTTCAACCGTAACAAGCGGTCTTTGTCAGAGTCAAAAACCCAACTGAAACACTAGATGCCGAAAACATCTGGTGAGGGGTTGAGAAGAGTGTGAGGAAAGAGTAGTATTTTAAAAGGATGAAAGTGCAAGAAAGGACAAATGTCTAGAAAACTATTATACCATATACAAAGGGCATATTATTCTTTTCCTCTATACATTAATATTAATTTTAACAGTGGTTTTTCTTTCAAAGAACAGCTATACTCCTACTGAATTAGCAGTACTACTGTGTTTGTAGGGTCAATAAGTAAATCTCTGCAGTATCTTGTATGGCTAGTAGTTTATTAGTGATCTGGTCTTACAGTTACTAATCAGTGAGTCAAAGTAAGAGAGTTAAGTCCAAACTGATTCATTTTGGCCTTTCAGTTTGCAAATGTTATGTAGGATGTAATGGAAATATTCTGGAAGATGCGCTTTGTACGTGCAGGTCAGGATAGGTGGGATGTTTGAGTCTTCATTTCTGACCCGTCGAGTGGAGAATCACTCTATTGATTCCGGTCTGAGGTGCTTTTGAATATCCACATTTTTGGCATACCAAAGTGCCCCAGCTATAAAAACACACACACTCACTTAGCAATACCTGGCTGACCTTCCATTAATTTTTACTGTCATAGCGCATATGAAGTCATTTCACAAAGCACGTATACATATAAATAAAAGAAAGGTTTTGTCTGTACATTGCTTAGAATTGACTCATTTCAAGTTTTATTTACGTTTCATACATTAGAGAAACCGAATCCACCCTTAGAAAAATTTCTGTTTGTTGATTTGTTCGCAAAATTTTGTCACAAATAAACTCAGCCTCCATAAGACATAGAGAGCTGAAACTTTGACACTAGATGTATGTCTAACTTAAAATATAGGCTCTGAATGGATTGAAAATTCAGCGTAGAAGCATAGTTATGAACCCTTAAGCTGAATTTTGCTTACTTCACAGACATGTTTATTTTGAAAATATACAGGTGTAGCAAGTAGGTTTGTTAGTTGATTTTTACTTTACTATAAGTAAAGTATAGTGATCGTGAAAAAATTCGATCTCGAGATTTTGACGGAATTACATGTTTTGAGGTACCAGAAGTCGTTTTATGACGTTTTTACGATGATGTCTGTGTGTGTGTGTGTGGGTGGGTGGGTGGGTGGGTGCGTGTGTTAGCATTGCTTGTTACCACGCTACGGTCCAGAATCTTTGATGGATCAAGTTGATATTTTACACAAAAATGGGCCCCATTTAGACGAAGATTCCTATTGTTTGGGAAGAATTATGCATGATGGGAAAGTCACTTTTTTTGCCAAAAACCGTTTTTTTTTAAAACATTTATTTCTCCTAAACTGATAACCCTAGAGTTTTGAAATTTTGACATTATCTTTGAAGTTACAAATGCAACAAACGAAAAATATATTCAGAATTTTAAGACAACAGGAAATATTTTTTTTTCAATAAAATGTAAAAATTTTGACTTATAATTCAATCTCAAACCTTGTGAGAGCGATACAAGCCATACTGTTTGACGGACAAGAATGAAACTATGCCTACAAATAGAACATTATATGGCAAATGAGTTGAGATATTTTTTTTTGAAATTACTTTCGCTAAAGGGGCGTTACAGTACGATTTGTGTTTTCAGAAAATGATTTTTTGACGCTAAACGGCTCGTTAAAAAATAATGAAAATTTGACCAAAAATGGAACAAAAAATTAGCAAATCACAAAATAAAATTCATGAAGTTTCAATTACGGGAAAGAGCAATAACGATATAAAAACTGTTTGTTTATTCTAGACTAAGAGATCACCTGCTATACTTGTCGAATTTTTTGTATTTTTTTACATTGTTTACATTGACTTAGAAATTTTTTGAGCGAATCCACTGAGATAAAATTGATGTTTCTAAGGGAAAAATGAGAATATATTATTGACTTATAAGAGATGTAAGAGGAATAATATTGTGCAGGTAAACGATAACACTCATTAAAAAAAAGTTCGTATATATGTTATTTGACAAAGGGGAAGGAAAATGATCTTATTAAATACTAAGAAGCAATAAAATTCCCAGTATAATAATTCTGTTAAAAACCAAAAATGTAAAAGATAATTCAAAATTGAAATCTTTCGTTTAGAGATTAATAACTGTAATTATCGTACATCTTTAATTAACAAATCACCTTAAAACAACATTTTCTTCGCTGTTTAAGAAGTTTTTCAGAGAAAAAAAGAGTATTTTACTGTTTCAAATTTCAAAATTTTACATTAATATTCAATGTAGAAGGATGTCAAGTAAACGATGTAAGAAATCTACTGGCTATTTGAACAATAGCCATGTTCTCTTGTAGGATACTATTTCGTTTCAAGAAATGTTCACTTTGGTTTTTCAAAAATGTTATTACTGCTGTAGTTATACTAATGAAATTATTTGCAAATAATAAATTATTTGTGATGTACAAAAATAAGCTTATAAATTGATATGTCCTTCAATCACTATCTGTACTACCTCAGGAATGACAGGCTAATAATTATATCCCATTTAGATGTTTACGTTATGCTTAAATGAGACGTTATGTTTTATATACTCAAGAAATTTGACATTAAGTTACTTATAGTAAAGTAGAGTGTAGGCCACTCCAGATTTTTTTAATTTCATTTGCATACATGAATATATTGCGTATTTGAGCTTGTTGACAAGGTGTTTCCCCGAGTTCAAGATGCACTATCTATTCAGGATAAATGACTTTGTAAACGAGCAATTCTCAACCCTTACTAATGAACAGGCAGGAAAAAACAACAAACAAGTTCTTACGCTATATCAAGCCGAGGAAAGAACTTAGAAGTCAGTAAACAAGGTGATAAGTGATGAGGAAGTAGTTCATTAGCCAACTAAATTTCTTGACTCTGTGAGTGCTTCTGGACTCTCTGATCATGAGTAAAAACTTAAAGTAGAAGCACCAACCATGCTCCGATTTAATAGCAGTAACAAATTTCATGTTACGAAACATGAGTGCCCCAAAACTGTGCAACGGGACACGACTCTGAGTTCGTGCTCTACACAGATATGCCATAGAGGCGGACATAATGACTGGATGTGGTATTGGGGAGTCTGTGTGTATACCACGCATCCATTAATTCTGAGCCACTATCCTTTTCCATTCAAACGATTGCAATCTCCCGTCAGCGTCTGTTTCGGAATGACGGTCACAAAATCGCAAGGGGAAACTCTATCTACCGCAGGAATTGAAGTGGTCAACTGTAGTTTACATGCCCAAGAGCAGAGGTTCCAACTCTTTCTTCTTCCATGAACCTGAAGGACAGACAGCTAATGTGGTGTATACAGAGGCATTTGCTTAACACTGTACTGATAACGATATTTTCTATTATTCGATAATTTCTAATGTTATTTTGGAATACAATGTAACATCTCCGAATTTTTGAAAAACTACCCGTCAAAGACGGGCACATTTGCTAGTAAAATAGATAAATGGAACAAACATTTCCAGTGTCAGATTTAGGCTAACAGATACAGTACTTGTCTTGAGTACTGAAGGTTACAGGTTCGAATCATGTGAAAGATGAGAAATCTTGTGCACGTTGTTCCTCGGAGAGGACGTAAAGCTGTACGATGTTAGATAATAGTAGAAGATCGCTACTCTAATAAATTTCAGTGCAGGAATATGTAGAGCTCCTGATGCAGCATCAACAGGTGATATTAAATGAGCCATTATATTCAACCCAATAAATCACTACAAGGTAAATGAATACCTTATAAATGTGGGCGACAGAAAAAAAAAACAAATCTCGTCTCTTGGAGAGGATGTTAAGCCGTCGGTCCTGAGCCTGTAAATGTCAGGCAGTCGTTAAAGACCACTACTCTAAAATGCATTTGAGTTAATAACATTTTGGATTTCCAATATAGAATCAACAAGTAATGTTGCTCGCCCTTTACTAAAATGGGTGCTAAATAATAAATTGGCTTGAATTTCCGCCCCTAGAGCAGCATTAAATGGTGAAAGCCATTATAAGGGTAGATATTGAAGAAAAAAAAAGGATCAATCCGGTAATGTTACCGTCCCGCCTCTTACTAAAAGGGTGCCAAATAATAAATGAATCAAACTTCCTCCCTTAGAACAGTACTAGAGGTAAAAATCTTACAACTGCGGGTATTGGAAACATTATTCTAGCAGGAGTTTAATAACAAATAGACAATCCCTGCTTCATCTTATTGAATCATGAACACGTATAAATCATGAATGAGTAGACAAACTACATTCTGAACCATCAAGAAGATAACTTGATCAAAATTGAAAACAAGAAAATAATTACAATTCAAAAGACTGATTGAGAAAGTTGACTGATAAACTATATAGAAACTGTCAAATATTAACACATTCTGAAACATCTTGATAATGGACAAGTTCGAATAATCTGTTGAGCTGAGACTTTACATCGATTAAGTTCATATTACATACAAACAATACACAAAGTACTTTTGTGATAATCAGAACTTTATAAAACACTAGTTCTTTATTTAGCTTTACTGGAATATAATATTATTATAAACTTTGGTCATATCTCCTGTCATGTTGGTGGAGTCGTCTGACCGGTTTTGGATAGGCTGCAGCATCGAATGGAATAGCATCATCGAAATCCCATTCGATGATGTAGTCTATGTAAAACTAGTCGGATGACAACAAGATACGAGGTGTGAAAGAAGTTTATAACAATATCAACTTTACCAACTTTGTGATACTAACGATATGCATGTATTCACAAGAATACTTTAGCTTTATAATTTGAAATGATATATAAATGATTCTTTACACACTAAATGTTTCGATGACGGTTTTTAAGTAATACACCTGAGTGCATTAGTTGTTCAAGTATAAATCACGCCTTCTGGAGGTCGGTTTGTAGCTTTAACTTCTTTTCTAGCCCAGGGACTCTCAACGTGGTCGCGTCGACCTCCAGAGGTTGATGGAAGGTCAAAGTAGGTCAATAAATAAAACGAAATAGTGATATTTGAATCCATTAGTGGCCGTTGCCCAATTTGTATAAATAAGCCATTATACGATAACGAAAAATATATTAAAAACTCAGCGACCTGACCACGCGAATATTCAGAGATTATCAATAATTTTTTTATAATGCACTAATTTTTTAGATGTTAGATTACTCTTTTTTTATACTCTAGGAATTTTTGTTTCTAATTTCTTGATACAATTTTAAAATAGATTATTCTTGTTGTCATAAAAATATTGTTGGATATTTGAATTTGAAATTTATTTATAGTTTTTTCTGAAACAGTCCTCGATTGGAGGTGAGTGTCAGTCGTTGTATGGGTCTAATAAGTGCTTGGACTGAACAACATAAAATCTCCTTTAACGAAGACAAATCAAAAGTACTTCATCTGTATAGAGCCCGAGAGAGATACAAAGACGTGCCTGTTTACCTTGGACACAGAAAGACGGAGTCAATGAGTAGTCTGAAGTATCTGGGTCTGACATTTGACAGAAGGTTGTCATGGAACCTACATGTCAAAATAAGTGGCAGACTAAAAGCGGCATTTCGTGAATGCCCTATCGAGATCATCCAGAGTCCATTGGGGCCTGTCAAGTGCAGCTCTAAGTGTAATAATATGTCATGGTGCTTTTATACCAATGTTACTATATGCGGTACCTGTTTGTTTAAAGGAACTACGAAAGAAGTGCAATAGGAAACACCTGGAAAAGGTTCAGAGACTTTTTGCTATAAGGTTAATCAAAGGATATGGAACTATTTCATATGATGCTGCTTGCATAATTGCAGGCGTACCACCTATCTGTCTAAAGGCACAAGAGCATAATCTTATCGCGAGAATAAAGAGAAGTGAACAAGCAGAAGGTACTGATGGCATCAAACTTGACAGACCTGTGCACTTCTCGCTTTGGCCTCATCCAGGCAAACTAAAACGGATTAATTTTGGAAAGGAAGAAGCAGAATAATTGAACGTCTTTACGGACTGTAGTAAAGATGGTGATAATGTTGGCTGTGCATTTGTTGTGTTTGAGAAAGAAAGTTTAGTGTTTGAAGAAGGGTATCCATCCACTCGATAGTTTATGCACAAACAATCAAGCTGAGCAGCTGGCAATACTGAAGGCTGTGGAGTGGGCTCTTGGAAAACTTGACAGGGGATCTAAGGGTTAATATTCTAACCGACAGTCAGGTTGCAATCATATGTGTTTGTTTGTGAGTGTCTGTTTGCTGTATATGATTAGATTCAGTCATGCACTTAGAGTTATACTCACCAAATTACCTATTTGATTTATGTTAACCTTGAAACATAGCAGCACAGCAGGCTTGCAATAATTATTGAACTGATTGAACTATTTTCGATGAAATCTCTGTAGTTGTTTCTTTTTAGCTGGCTTTAAATATGTACCGGGTGCGATTTGCATGGAGATTATATATCCCTCAGGGTCAAAAGTTAAGAAAATTGATCTGGAATAGATATAAACTAACTTTTAATCTCCTATCATTAAGTTCACGGAATACAAAGAAAAGGCAATGAACAGAGCTAATGAATAATTAACCGTTTGAGATATGAAATCATTTGTAGACTCTATAATAGAGATGAAATCATCTGTGAACCCGTTAAACAATATCTTATCATCTGTGGACACCCTAAGAGATATCTATCATCCGTGGACACTGCAAGAGATATCTATCATCAGTGGACACTCTAAGAGATATCTATCATCTGTGAACCCATTGAGCAATATCTTATCATCTGTGGACACCCTAAGAGATATCTATCATCCGTGGACACTGCAAGAGATATCTATCATCAGTGGACACTCTAAGAGATATCTATCATCTGTGAACCCATTGAGCAATATCTTATCATCTGTGGACACCCTAAGAGATATCTATCATCCGTGGACACTGCAAGAGATATCTATCATCAGTGGACACTCTAAGAGATATCTATCATCTGTGAACCCATTGAGCAATATCTTATCATCTGTGGACACCCTAAGAGATATCTATCATCCGTGGACACTCCAAGAGATATCTATCATCAGTGGACACTCTAAGAGATATCTATCATCTGTGAACCCATTGAGCAATATGTTATCATCTGTGGACATTCCAAGATATATCTATCATCTGTAGACACTCCAAGGGATATTTTATCATATGTGAACACTCAAAGAGATATCTATCATCTGTGAACCCATTGAGCGATATGTTATCATCTGTGGACACTCCAAGAGAAATCTATCATCTGTGGACACTCCAAGAGATATTTTATCATCTGTGGACACTCCAAGAGATATCTATCATCTGTAGACTCCCAGAGAGACGTGTTATCATCTGTGTACCCCCTACGACTTAAAAATCTAATGATACATATGTAAATCTTCGTTAAAATTTGATTATAAGATAATGAAAAATCCAACAATGAAATAATTTCATTATATTACTAACATAAACTCCAAATACAAAAATGTAAACATATTTTTAAAACAACAACAATATATATTTATTAAAATTTTACAAATTATTTGTAAAAAAATGTTGAATTTTGGAAGATATAGCAAACTATTGAGAGTTCATTCTTGATGTTTTATTGCTTATGATTAAATGTCCGCCTGTTATTCCATTGATATATTTTTCGTTACTCTATATTGATACATGAATATAAATTTGGCATGAACCACTTATTACGTACCTTTTGATCTTCTATGGACCTCTTGGGGTCTATGTGGGCCACGTTGAGAACCTCTCATTTCGAGTTTACGTTTAATAACCGTTTTCTTTATTAAATCGTCTACTAATAAAATAAACTTGGAACATCTAGTGTTGTTTGTTTGTTATTGAACTATTAAAAAGGTTCAAATGTTAGTTCAAACCTATGAATTTATCATGAATATACCCATGAAACTACGTTAATCTGGTATTTTAAAATATCCTTCAATGAGATATTTTATGACCACTTTGTTAAGGGCTCACTTCAATAGTGAGGTTTTTCTGAAGCAGGTTATACATTATATCTGTTTCTCACACAATTGTCTATAAAGTGTTTTTTTTTTAATCCTGTTTCCTGCATACAAGTTTTGAAACTATTTACACATAAACACACCATAATCATGTTTTTAAGAAATCCAGTCACGTAGAAGATTAAAGTTTTTGGTCTTGCATGTGGCATACAAATATGGTTTTCAAGCAGCACTTCTGTATTCAAACCAACGCTATCTTACCACACACGCCTCTACTAAACTGACCTCAACACTCGTATAAGCACAATCTGTTTAATCAACCAGCAAGAAATAATTCATTTCCATCGCATTTGCAAAATTAACATACCTCTTACATTTAACTAATTACTTTAAATATTTAATTAATTTATTTAATTAAGTAATTTAATATTTAAATTACAGTTAATTTAACTAATTAACACAGCTCTTTTTCCGTCTACTGCCACAAGCATACATTATTATATCATTATTTAATAAGTATGTCCGGTCCGGAGGACCAAATAAATGTTTGTGTAGAGAATATAATGTAACACAACGAAACACTCCAGTGTATGGTCTGTCGCAGACTAGACTCACAAAGTAGTGGGGCATATACCCCCACTCTACAGTGCCCGTTACAAGGTCACCAGTACCAAAACCCAACATCCTCCCCCCTTTGAAAGCTGTTGCTTTCAAACTAGTCAAAAATTTACAATAAACAAATTTACAAAAATTTCACAAATTAACAATAAATTTAAAATATGCTAATGTCCAGATCCTTCATAATTAGGAAGTTATTGTCCATTAGTCCTGTAAGTTTGCTGCCATGGGGAGAAAGCATAGCTTGGAGATAGCTCTCTTCTTCTCTCCGTCACGTGTAAAGATTGTGGCCACACGAACCAAATTGTCTTTTCCAGGGTGTAGTTGTACCACTCTACCTAAAGGCCAGTTGAGAGGTGACACGTTATCCTCCTTGATCAGAACCATATCCCCAATCTGAAGGGAACGTTGTTTGGTGTTCCATTTTGGCCTTTGTTGCAAAGAGGTGAGGTAATCTTGCTGCCAGCGGAGACCAAAAGTGCTGCCTAATTTGTTTACAGCGCTGCCAATGCGTCAGACGATTGGTGGGAATATCGGACACATCAATCTCTGGGTATGTGGTAAGAGGTTGTCCTATTAAAAAGTGGCCAGGTGTTAAAGAGGATAGATCAGTGGGATCGTGGGATAAGGGTGTGATGGGTCGGGAATTAAGGCACGCTTCTATGGTACACAGAACGGTGGACATGTCTTCAAAAGTTAAGTGAGCGTTGGCAACTACCCGTTTCAAGTGAAATTTGCAGGACCTTACAGCTCGTTCCCAACTCCCCCCAAAATTGGGAGCGCGGGGAGGGCTGAAGCTCCAAGTTATTTGCTGGTCGGCTAGATAATTATTTACTCTATGTTTGAATTCGTCTGACTTGAACATTTTGTATAATTCACGTAATTCACGGTTCGCGCCAACAAAGTTGGTGGCATTGTCTGTTATAAATACGAGAACATAAACCTCGTCTCGAAATAAACCTCTGAAATGCATCGAGAAACGCCTTTGTAGAGAGTCCACTCACGAGTTCGATGTGAACCGCACGCGAAGCTAGGCATATAAAAATTGCAATATAAGCTTTATCGAGCGATGACCCTCGCCGTTTGCTTGCACGAATGTAAACTGGTCCGCAATAATCGATGCCAGTGTGAAGAAATGCTCTTCCAGCTTGGAGTCTGGCAAGAGGAAGCTCGCCCATCAGTTGCTCACCAACCTTTGGACTAGCCCGAAAGCAAACTAAACAGTTTCTCCAAACTTTCTTGACGGCATTTAAACCGTTTAATATCCAGTATTTCTGCCTTACAATTGCCAATAGTCCCCTAGGGCCCATATGCAGATTTCTGTAATGCTCATGACGAATTATAAGGGTCGTAAGGGAATGATCCTTTGATAAAATGAATTGATGTTTAGTATCTTCAGGTAAATCAGCCTTAGAAATGCGACCACCAACACGTAATAAACCGTCACTGTCGAGGTAAGGATTCAAGTCGTTAAGTCTACCCTTCTTATCAACAGGCTTGTTTTCCTTAAGATTATCTATATCCTTTGCAAAGTTGTCGTACTGTGCTCTTTTAATAAGTATAAGTAGAATGTCATTAAGTTCTGAAGCGGTAAAATACTGGCTCCTATTATACTGAGAATGGCATAAATAACCAATGTATCGTCTCCAAATAGCAACTGAACGCAGAAGCTTAGTGAGGCTGGAATATCGTGCCAATATGTTGTCAAAGAAAATATTACTTTTATTAGTAGAGACCATCGCGGTTAAATATGTCTTTCCTTTTTCTGGAATATCAGATGGACACTCAACATCTGAGCCAGGATAGGTTGAAGATGATTGGACTAACCATTGTGGGCCATGCCACCACAATTGGCAATTCATGATCTCACTGGCGGCCAGTCCTCGCGAAATGTGATCAGATGGGTTGTCTGAACTTGCGACATAACGCCATTCAAAATCTGCATTAATGGCAGAATTGAGAGTTTGTATTTTTGCAATTCTGTTTGCTACAAAGGATTTATATTGCATAGCTGAACCTCTAATCCAAGCCAAGGAAACCTGCGAATCGCTCCATAAATAGACTTTATTGAACTTAACAAGTAAAGCTTTAAGCGTATGTGAGAGAAGAGTAGATAATAGAAGCGCTGCTTGCAATTCTAACCTTGGTATTGTATGTTTTTTCGACGGTGCTATTCTAGATTTTGAGCAAAGAAGATGAATTGATGATTCCTGAAAGTTTGAAGATTTAATATACAATGCTGCCCCATAGCCTGACTGGGAGGCATCACAAAAACCGTGAATTTCCATATTATTGCAATGATTTGACGATGTGACCAAACGTGGTAACCTAAGTTCATTCAACTTGGGTAAATCATGACTGAACTTGCGCCATTCAATTAGGAGATCAGGAGGGAGATCCTCGTCCCAATTTATCTTGCGCTCCCATAGAGCTTTCATGAACAATTTGGCCTTAAGAATTACAGGACCAAGTAAGCCCATAGGATCAAATATTCTAGCAATTCTGGAAAGAACTGCACGCTTTGTAATACTATTATCCAATAGAGATGCGCTTATGGAATAGTATAAATCATCAGAATCGGAACACCATAACAAACCTAAGGTTCTATTTATATTAAGTTGATCTGAACATAATTCGTGTCTATCTTCTATCATATCCTGAGGAAGGTGTGAAATAATTCTGTCATCATTGGCGTTCCACTTTCGAAGTTGAAATCCACCTCTGCTAAGTAGGCGTATGAGTTCACCCTGTAGAGCGATAGCTTCTTCAATCGTGTCAGACCCAGTGAGCAGATCATCTATGTAAAAGTCGCGCAATAACACAGAAGCTGCCTTGGGGTGAAGATGACCATCTTCAATCGCTAATTGTGTTAGACATCTTGTAGCCAAATAACTTGCTGGTTTCGTACCGTAAGTAAGAGTAGTTAATCTGTAAGTCATTAACGGCAAATTTACTTCTTCGCGCCAAACAATCCTCTGCATGTCCACACAGGATTTATCCATTATAATTTGTCTGAACATCTTTTCAATGTCAGCTGTTATGACATACTTATGAAATCTGAATCTAAGAATAATGGAGATCAAATCTTGTTGTTGTATAGGACCATCCATTAGAATATCGTTGAGTGAAACACCAGAAAAGGATTTACAACTTGCGTCGAAGACAACTCGGGTCTTCGTTGTCGAACTTGTGGGTTTGAAAATTGCGTGGTGAGGAAGGTAATATACTGAAGACTCTGAGGCCACGTCTAACTCGCCTTCTGGAACAATCTCCATATGATTCAGTTGAAGGTACTCGGCCATAAACTTGCTGTATTGTAATTTCAAATGTTGATTGTATGAGAATCGTTTCTCCATATTGTTGAAACGCTTAAGAGCATTCCCACGCGAGTCACCCAGAGAGTTACGGTTTTGTTTAAAAGGAAGTTGAATAATAAATCTACCATTCACATCACGTCGATACGTGTTTTTAAAATGCTCCTCGCAAGCGGCTTCTTCGGAAGTTAAGTCACCTATTTCTGGAACTTCTTCAATTGAATGAAATTTCTCCATAATCTCTTCGAGAGAGACAGAGCTTAAATGATGACACATGGAATAATGGACCAGTGAAGACTTATCATTCGATGGAGTTGAATTTCCGGAACCTGCTACAATCCAACCAAAAGATTGATCAATTTTGATTGATCAAGATTGATCAAAAACAGTCCTTGATCAATAAGTTTGATTTTACCGATCTCTAATATATCCCAAAAGATATCTCCGCCAATAAGGATGTCGACCCTACTAGGAATATGGAAATTAGGGTCTGCGTAATTAATACCCTGAGGTAATGTCATTTTATTTATATTTAAAGGTCGAATAGGGAGGTTTTGAGTAAGATTAGGCAGTATGAAGAAGTCAGCGTTTTGATGGTAGTTACCAAATCTTGATTTCAGAACGGCATTGACTACAAATGACACCCTAGATACTGATTTGCTGATACCTAAGATAGATATATTCGTGTGTTTGCGCTTAAGTCGAAGTTTTTGAGCAAGCGATTCTGTCATGTACGAGGACTGCGAACCACTGTCTAGAAGAGCCCTGGCATGATGTATCTGTCCATGATTATCCAAAATTGACACCAATGCAGTAGATAAAACGACGTTAGTAGGATGCACAGTACTACTACTGGTGAGATTAGTTGTTATAGTAGCTGTGGCAGTTTGCACATGGCTCTCAGAATTATTGCTATTCTTTAAGCACAGCAATGAATTGTGCCTTTTATCACAGTGCTTGCAATGACCATAGCCACACTGCTGAGTTGTATGACTCATAGAACGAAGACAGTTAGTACAAATTTTAAGATTTTGCACTCGTTTCAGGCGTTCTTTAACATTTAGTTCTCGGAATGTTTTACACTGGAACAATGGGTGATCTTGCGAACAAAGCGGACATTTGTTCCTATTGAAAGATAGATATGAGGCAGAAGACCTAGGTTTGTACTCGGACTTGTAACTAATTGGGGTCTTAGAGGGAGTAGAGTATGCTGTTCTTGTAGAGCCGGGTTTACTGGACTCTATGGATTCTAAGACTTGGAATCTTTCATTCAAAAAGCTTATAAATGTCTCCAAGGCGGGAAGCTCCTTGGGTGAGGACTGAGATTCCCATTCACACAGCGTTTTGGAGTCCAGCTTAGATGTTATAATGTGAATCAATATTGCGTCCCAATGTTGAATTGGTTGGCCTAGTGTTTTTAAGGCATTCAGGTGATTTATGAGACCGTCGTGTAAAGAGCGTAGGGCAGTCGCGCTCTCCCTTTCTACACGAGGCAAGTCCAAAAGGGATTTAATATGCTTATTCGTAATGAGCTTGATGTTCTCAAAACGATCGGTGAGTATGCTCCATGCGACCTCATAATTTGCGGAAGAAGTTTCTATATTAGCAATAGCATTCCACGCGTCCTTCTTGAGGGAAGATCTTAAATAATGAAATTTTTGTATTGGGGACAGGCTGTTATTATCGTGAATTAGAGCTATGTAAGTATCACGGAACGTGAGCCATTTTTCATAATCACCATCAAACTCGGGTATATGAATAAGAGGCAAACTGACCCTAGAAAGACTGTCGTCACCCTTTCGAGAATCTTGTTTAATATTATCTTTAGTATTATCTGGAGTATCGTTGACCTTGATGTAATTTTCAATAGCAGAAACTGTCTTCGAATAAAAAGTTTCAAATTCATTTCGCTCCTTATAGTTTTCTCCTGCTCTCTCGAGTGCAGCATCACCGTCTAATAATTCTATGGATGTTTGTATTTCGTCAAATTCATCCCACAAAGGAATAATTTTAGATAATCGTACCTTTAACTCAGGCACACCTTCATCCGTGTCGAGTGAATTTAAGAATGACTCTAAACGCGTTAGCTTATCTTTCATTAACTCCCTCTTTCGAATAAGAATTTTTTGTTCCGTCTTGCCACCAACCATCGTGAACTATTGTTAAAATTCAGACAAATCCTCAATTTAATCCTAAATTGAATATATACAAACACATATATAAGATATAAAACAATAATAAAATAATTATGAGCAAGTAAAAAGGAATCCAAAGGTTCGGCCGTTTTGAAGTGGTGATACACTAGGTGTCCCGTTACTGGAAGTCCAGACTGTATAACACTGCCAACTCGAATGTCAATCAAATTGAAACGTAAACCGGCGGATATGTCGATATCGCGGTCACTGATTCATCGCGGTTTGGAGGACCAAATAAATGTTTGTGTAGAGAATATAATGTAACACAACGAAACACTCCAGTGTATGGTCTGTCGCAGACTAGACTCACAAAGTAGTGGGGCATATACCCCCACTCTACAGTCCCCGTTACAAGGTCACCAGTACCAAAACCCAACAAAGTATATAAAAATTATAAAACGTTCCATCAAATACTACTAACTTAACCACTAAAATAATCTAAGATTTAAAAAAAAAATTTAAAAATACAACAAGGAGACAAAAATAACAAAAATTGAAAACAATAAAGGAAATGCAATTTACGAATTTTGTAGTCTTGACTGCCTGTCATACCTTAGAACATTACAACGTCCTTAATAATTAATAAAGAATTTTTAGAAATTAGAAATTAATGATAAAAGCTTTTGTTTGGTAATAAATATAGAACGTTAGTTTTAAAAATGGCGAGTAGAGGAGATTGTGTCTCGGGAATGATAAGTTTATATCCTATTACAGTGTATAAATAGCCTCTGACACTGTATATTTTTGTTTTAAATAGAATCAGAATATATTTTTTACACTTTAATATATTAAAAACTATTAGTTCTAACTGAAAGAGTACATTGTCTCAAGAAATCATTGAGAAAATAAAATGAAAAAAAAAAGGAGTGGTCTACACTCATGTTTATTAAAAATAAACAAGCTGTTAAAAATAATGAGCTGTTTATTTTAATTGTCTACAATTATTATGCCAATTATGATAAAAATTTACAGTTTATAAAAAAATAACTACAATATGATGCTAAAAGTATCTTAATATTAAAGTAACATTCACTGAAGTATATTTTTAATGAAATCATTAAAAGGAATGCAACAGGCTACTGATGTAATCGATCGAATTCTTCATCAGTTAGGTGCCGCAGAGTGTGTGTAGGTATTTTTTTTTTTTTTGGCAAGATATTTTGGTTTAAATGAAAGGGTTTTTTTTATTGTTTCCATCTGATCCCCTGGCAGATGATAACGTCAACCGTTTACCGGCTTTTTGTTTGATCGGTGATTCTACAGATTCTACTTTGAGAGTCCTAAATTTTGCTTAACTCAAGTGCATTTCGAATAGGAATCTTTAACGAGTATCTGACATCGTAGAGGCTCGGGACCGAGGGATTAACATCCTCTCTGAAGGACATTAACTCTCCCGCGTGATTAAATCGAGGTCCAGGTGAGGATTGAACCGAGGACTATCAGCGCAGAGGTGAGTACGTTAACCACTGAGCTAACCTAGCTGGGAAAGAGTTTAAGATTTTAGTTGTCTGATCAGGCGTAATCTAACACGCCTTCAGTATTAAAGGTTGACCTTGAATACTGAAGATTGGAGGTCAGGCGTAGTATAACACAGCATGTGTTTACCATTAGTACTGGAGATTAGTGGTCAGACGTAGTATAACAGGGCGTGTGTTTACCATTAGTACTGAAGATTAGAGGTCAGGCGTAGTATAACAGGGTGTGTGTTTACTATTAGTACTGAAGATTGAGGTCAGGCGTAGTATAACAGTACTATGTGTACATTTGTACTGAAGATTAGGAGTCAACAATAGTAATGTAACAGGGTGCGTGTTTGCCATTAGTACTGAAGATCAGACTTTAGTATTTCTACAGGTGTGTGCTCGGCTTTAGTACTGAAGATTGCTGTAGATGCAGGGGATGGAAAATTCTGTGCACACTATCCGAATGGAAAGGATGTAAAATGCAGAGACTGAGCAATGTAAGCCCCTTGTTAAATATCCCTACTATGTATTAGTTAACTCAGTGGAATATATTTCATGACTCCCAATGTAGAAACAACTAGGTAATGTGGGTCTCCCATAGGTTAGGCTGCAGTGGTAGTCTATCGAGAGAACATACATGGAGCAAACACTCGTCCTTTATTATACATATTTACAATGGTGGTTAAAGGTGGTTAGAGGTGGTTTACAATGGAAATTCTACATTGGGAGTCCTAAATTTTGACATTTCAAGTGTATTTACAATAGGAATTTTTAACGAGTACCTGACATCGCCCAGTCTTGGGATCAACTGTTTACAGTAGCATGGGGGGGGGGGGGGGGGCAGCAGCTCGTACCAATTGGAGTCATTTTTAGGCTGTAAAAATAGAAAATAAAAACAAAAATAAACAATAAAAAGCTAACAAAAAATCTGAAATTTTATATCAAAATAAGTTTTTCAGGTCGTAATAGTTTTTATGTGTGGAATATTGTTTTTAACGGATTTTTTAACTGTAATATTTCCAAATTAACAATAAAATTATTTTAATTTTTTCAAAACTAATTTTTTTAAAAGGGTTGAAAGTTTATTATATTTGTTTCAGTAGCTACTTAATTTAATTTAACTTTTTTTGTTATATTTGAATATGTCTTTGTTTTATAAACTCTTTTGGTTTCCTTTGATGATGACTGTATATGTATAGGAGTATTGTAAATATATAAAAATGGTTCTAAGATCAGCAGTCTAATATTAGTTCCTTGGTTGTAATTTCGTGAAAATAAATATTTTGAAGACTTTCATGAGCAGCGTGGGGGGCGGCATTATTGCTATGCCACTGACTGTTTAACGTCTTCTCCGAGGGACAACGTGCTCAAGATTTCTTTCACCTCCTGCGTGACAAATGCAGTGTCAGAATGGGTATTGAACCCCAAATCTACCAGTCCAGAGGGTTGCACAATGCCACCAGACTACCCTGCCCCCTGGCTCTCTCATAACTACATTCAGTGCCAAATAAGAAAATAGCCAACTTCTTCGTCCCTTGAACATCACTGAAAAGTAAAAGCCTATAAAAATATAAGAGTTCACTTTCAAAACAACAAGTACAATATTTTAGTTAATTTTTCGTAAGATATAACTTCACATTATTTTGATCATTAGTAAGATTATAGCAACCAAGTAAGAAAATCGATGATCCATTATTTTTGACTGCTGGTTTCTTTTCAATAAAATTGAGTGTAGATAATTTCGGATTTTTTAATTTTATTTTCTTCTTATTTCCAGAGTAACACAATGAACTATTATATTAGTAGTAAATAGATTAATGCATAAAAACAACTTTTGTTTTGGCTTAAACAAATTTAATTCTGTTAAATTTCGGCAATATACTCTGTTTGATAAAATGACAGCGAGTGGTCTTTGAAAGACTGTGATTATACTCTCAACGGGCTTAAGGAGTCGGCTGTAAATGAGGATAGCTGATATTGCTACGGTACGGACACCCAATACCTCAAGTCCCTAATCAGTAAATTACATCCTCCATCAAATTACACAGTCTCTATCAGCCAAACAATCTTGTTTGACAGGTTTTTTTTTAAATATAACTTATAAAATATAGGTATTCAATAACGTTTTGATACATTTAAAACTACCAACAGATTGATCTTCTACTTCAGAAAAGCCTTCAGGGTAAAATAACATGTAATTTGCTCTTGGATTTGTTTGTATTAGAGGATGCAAAGAAACTGTTTGGTATAGTTTGTTTTATAACATCTTTTTACAATCAACATAAATCTATTAGAGAAATCACCGCAAATTTGATGGAAACATGATAAAGTTCTAAAGACTTTCGGAAATATTGTTGAAAACATTGAAAGGTTAAACTATTTTTTCTTTTCTAATTTGTGGTGATTTCTTTAAGCGTGGAGATATGTGTGTTTGTTGTGACATGTGTTTAAAAATGATTTAACAAACTAAATACAATAAAATCACAGTGGGAAAACGCACAAAGAATTCACAAAAACTCACCAGGATGTTATTTTGGTGACCATACGACCATACGTCATCAAGCATTTGAAGTGAGCAACTCAGAAAGCAAGCGAAAACTGAAGTATCTGATATAAACAGAAATTCAGATAAGCAATACAAGTTGGTATATATGAAGCAATCAAAGAGAACTGGAGGGAAATTCGAAAGAAAAGAATAAATATATAAAAGGAGATTATATAAGGTATATATATATATAATATATATATATATATATATATATATCTTGTATAAGATATCCTTGTCTCCTTGAATGACACATCTCTCCATGCGAGACAATGCAGTCTAAATATAGTAGTGGGTTTATGTGATCTCATTTGTGTGTGTTGTCACTGAGAATTTATTTTACATACCCAGTATAGTTTTATACTTGTGAGTATTTAGTTTTTTCTGTTTTAATATGTATGTTTAAAAACCTGTTAACCCGATGATGACATATGAGCGCTGAAAGTTCGTTTTATAAAAGTACCTTAACTATATATAGACTATTTTATCAAATGGCTTTTGTTTACCCGAATATGTATTGCTAAATGTCTTTGGCAAACCTGATGATAGTATATTGGCAAACCACCAATGCAATGAAAGGAGCCTGGAGGTTAGAATCACAGATAATAAAACGTCGTGAGTGCAGAGCTGCCATCACTTTGAATATATATATATATATATAAAATAAACTCAAAACGAAGGAAACACACAGAAAGACACAGACATAATTCACATTGAATTTCGACCATTGTCGTCATCAGGAGGTGTGAAAAGCCAAGAGCGAAGAGTCCCGCAGTAAGACAGGGCGGCGACTGAACTCGGAGACCGCAGCCAGTACCCCACCACTTTCTACCAAGCGGGAAGGGAGGGAAGGAAATGAAGAGCCAAACTAAGACTTAATTTGGAGGTAAGTTAATAATTAATTCCCGCTTGGTGGTAAGTGTTATACACTTACTCACCGGTTGTTATATATTATAACAACTAACAATACCTACTTGCTATAATATAAGGCACCTAAAAACACTTGTATATTTTCAAAATAAAAATGTCTGTGTAGCTAGCGAAACACAGCCTTAAAGTTCATAACTTCGCTTCTACATTTAATTTCTATGCATTTAAATCTTAGGTTTTAAGTTAGACATACACCAATTTACTGTCAAAGTTTCAGCTCGCGGTGCCCTATGGTGGCTGAGTTTATTTGTAACAAAATTTTGCAGACAATCACACTGACAGAAATTTTTCTAAACATGGATTCGGTTCTTCTCAAGCATAAAACATAAAAATAACTTGAAAGAAGTCAGTTCAAAGCAATGTACAAACAATACGTTTCTTTTATTACTTAGACTCAAAATCCGTTTAAAATTTTTAACTTACCTAAAAAGTTATAGGCATTTCAAATTTAAAATTTGTTTATGCTTTTAAAATAATGTTTTATTTATTTTTTTAAAATGTCTGATGGTTATTCGTAACATACCATATTGTGTATGCTATTTGTTATTGCATTACCTCTTATTTTGACTGGATATGTTATTTTCACTGGGAACCATCCAGAGAATGTCATTATTTTAAAATTATAACTATAAATATTCCTCAAGGATTCGGTTATATTCATAAACGAATACTTACATCACCGTTGAAATTGTTTTAAATTTATTAGACCTGCTGACACAATCGACAGAACAAATTATACTATGAAAAAAAAAGCAGTGTTAATATGGTATATTAATTTGCGATAGTTTTTAGCCCTGAAGATTTCAAATAAATTTGATAAAAGTCGGAGGTGATGAACTCCGACTGTTCATTTCTGAATGCTACCAAATCTCTGAAGAATTTTTAGTTACTTTTTCGGAATACAGTGTTCTTGAGTAGCTTAATCTAATAGGTATCCATCTTTAATTTTTTATACGTTTACAATATTTATTCTGTAATGTTCTTGTCAGTTTTAAGGGGTTGTCCCTAATGATAGACTGGAATAACTTGTCAAATTTGACACTGGTAGCTATTTAAAATAGATGAACATACCTTGATCAGAGGATTAGTTCCGATAATTGTCATAGCGCTAGTAGTGCAAGCTTTAAATCCACCTGACTCTCAGTTAACTTGAAACTTTCCGCGTCCTCGTATGGTTAACTTCCTCGTTCTCTCTCGATCAACATCGTTCTTTGGTGAATTCAACCGAACATAAATCCATGATCGACAAAATGAAATGAAGAGCCATGAGCAATTACTGTATGTAAAATTTCCCATTAAAATTAAAAATTATATATTTAAAAACTGAACTTATAATTCATTTTTTCTTTTCAAATATAAAATGAGTTGATTTATTTTTCTAAAATGCCTAATATATCATCAAAAATAATACATTTAAAAAACTGATTCATTTTATTTATTTTATTGCAATAAAATTGAAGTTCATATGTGTTGAAATAAATAAATATAATTGGTATTTGCGAATATAATAGAATTATTTTTTAATTATTTAATATTCAATTGTTTATTATAACATTTTTTTAATGGAGTAATGTTACTTACTATAGGATGTAAATATGTTTGAGTACTAAGTGAGAATAACATTTTTGTACTAAAAAATATTTTGATTACAAACAAATATCTATGTATAATTAAGGGAAATTTAAGTAATAAAAATTACTCTTTTATTAAAAAATATTGTATTTTAGAAGAAAAGTTGGAAATAAACCATTGCAATTTAAAATGATATGTTATGGAACTCAGGATATGAAATGACAAATATTCCGATTTATTTCATCTCTTCAATTTTATTAATCATTAAATAGGATACATTAGATAAATATAAAACACGAAATATCTTTAGTTAGAAAAATTAAACTAAAATGGTACATTTTTTGAGATATTTTATTGCAAAACTTTTACTATTTGAATAAATACATAATTATGCCGTGGTCGTCTAAAAGTTATAGTTAAGTGAAAGAAATTAAATTAAGAAAAACAAATGGAATTGGAACAAACATTTCATTTTATGTTGTTTTTGTAGAATTTGCACAGTAAGAGATATTCATTAAACTCTTTTGCATTAGAGTGTACACTTTCTTTTTACAGAAAAACATTTTTTTTATAGTTTTATTGAGGTCAGCAAAATCAATAAAATATAAGTATAATTCTTTCGGTAATTGAATATGGTTAACAATGCATTCAAAATGTTTATTGATTGAAATGGACTAATTAATTGTAAATTCGTATCATAGATTTAATATGATATCATTTTAAAGCAATTATATTTATCGTGAGTACTATTTTAATTATTGTTACAAACTATTCATTTTCAAAACATTAGTTGGGATGGAGTTCGAGTTGTGATAGATAACCTTCAAAACCTGATATATATAAAGGAAGAAAAATAATTAGGATGATGGTAGGAATTTTAAGCTTATTATGCAAACGAGTTTAGTCTTCATGGTTATAAGATTTAATTAACTTTGAATTATAATCAGCGAATTTTATAATCTGTTTGTTATTAGATTATTCTAAACAATGTATTATTTTAATTGACCATCAATTAGAGCAGAAATGCATTTAATCTGAGCAGTCATAATATAACTTAGAGCTTCCTTATAGCTGAAGAATCTAGTCAGACGTAATGTTTACATGACGTTAAGAAATGTCACCCAATTATTACTTTCGTTTTGTCAGCTGATGTAGGCATCTGTTATTACAGAATGATTATCATTGAAAGGCTTTGTGTTTATTGTTCTTTGAGTCATGAATGTCAATATAAATTTAAATTTTAATTTCACTGTAATTACATCCACAGCTGTTCACACTAAGACATTTGAATTAATATTTAGAAAAAAAGTTATATTTTAATGGTGGTAAAACCTCGAAGTACGTTACAGTCAACAAAATTTCAACTTGGTATAATTCACAGCTGACCTCTGACCGTAATTTGGTCACGTGTGAACTAGAGAATGTACTTAGAAGGCTATATTGTACGTGACATGGCACTGAAGTCAGTCAAACACACAGACATTTTATTACGAGCAGTCTGTTTGCAGAATGTTCCAACAGGTGACAGTGCTGTTATATTAATGAATTGCAAGCATTAACTTGTATTAATATTACAAGCATGGTGAACCTCAACATTAATTCATTACCTTGTGCTTTATCAACACGAGTTATTCACTGAATCTATCTTTGATAACAAGTGAGAAAAGTCTATATAAATAAAATAATGATTTTGTCTGTACATTGCTTAGAACCGACTCATTTCATGTTTTCTTTACGTTTCATACATTGGAGAAACCGAATCCACCCTTAGAAAAATTTCTGTCGGTTTGTCTGTTTGTCCGCAAAATTTTGTCACAAGTAAACTCAGCCACCATAAGACATATCAAGCTGAAACATTTACAGTAGATTTGTATATGTCTAACTTAAAATATAGGCTCTGAATTGATAGGAAATTCAACGTAAAAGTGAAGTATGGTTTAAAGCAAAAACGTTTGTCACAAGTAAACTCAGCCACCATGAGACATAGCGAGCTGAAACTTTGACACTAGATTTGTGTATGCCTAACTAAAATATACGCTCTCAATATATTGATAATTCAGTGCAGAAACGAAGTTATGGGGCTTTAAGCTGTATTTTCCTAACTTCACAGACAAGTTTGTTTTGAAAATACACAGGTGTGGCAAGTAGGTATTGTTAGTTGATTTTAATTTCATTAGAGCATATGAATATTTTGCGTATTTAACATCATTGAAAAGGTGTTTCCCAGAGTTGAGTATGTACTATCTATTAAGAAGAAATAGTTTTGTGAACGAGCAATTATCAACACTTAATATGAACAGGCAGGAAAAATTAACAAACAAGTTCTTTCGCTATATTATACCGAGAAAAGAACTTACAAGTCAGTAAATAGAGTAGCAGTAACAAATTACATGTTACGATTCGTGCCTGCACAGATATGTCATAGAGGCGGACGTCATGAACTGGGTGTGGTATTGGGGAGTCTGTGTGTATAACACGCATACCATTGATTCCGAGCCACTATTTGTTTCCGTTGAAGCGATTGCAAAGTCCTTTCAGAGTCTATTTCGCATTGTTCGCATTGACGATAACTAAGTCGCAAGGGGAAACTATATCTAACGCAGGACTTCAAGTTAGCGAGACCAAGTTTTTCTCACATGGTCAACTATAATGTAGTTTACTTGCTCAAGAGTCAGAGGTTCCAACTGTTTGTTCTTCCATGAACCTGAAGGACAGACAGCTAATGTGGTGTATACAGAGGCTTTGTTTAACACTGTACTAATAATTATATTTTTTACTATTCTATTCTTTCTAATTATAGTATTATTATAATACTATAATTGGTAATGTATTCCATGGTATTTTGGAATACCAAGTATAATAGAACTTTTGATTTCGTCAAAGACGGGTACGTTTGCTAGTAGAGAATAAAATCTAAATTTTTTATTGGCCGTAATGTTTATAACAGAAGAGTTACCTCCATGTATCTTCAGTATATCATAATAAAGAACACTTTGTCATCTGCAGATCCATTTAGAAATATATTACCTAAGTATTCAGAATGTTTAATAAACATTAAGCTTTCTTTTAGCAATTATTTTATAATGTTGGGATTGATTTCATTTTATTGCGAATGTTACAGTTTACACTTAAGATTAACAGTCAATTCATCTTATATAATAATTTGCAGCATCTTGCTCTTTGATTTTAAACTCTGTCAAGGGTTTAGAAACTATATATATCATCAAATCACATATGAAATTGGGACAAAAATAGTAAGATCTTTCAACTGTAATAAGCGGTTTTCGTCAGAGTCAAAAACCCAACTTATTTCAAACGGTTTTTGAAAACCATCAGTTGGGTTTTTGACTCTGACGAAGACTGCTTTTTATGGTTGAAAGATCTTACTCTTGTTTTGCCATTTCATATTGTGTTTTGATCATTGATTGTTAATTCACGTGTTTATGTCAAATAATATATATATATGTATATATATGAGTCAGTTTATATCGGTAGGTAAACCCTTTCACATCTCTCCTCTTGTGTTTCTTCTTCACCTCTCCTCAAAACGACAAGAAAGCCTAAATTATCGTGAATCGTGAGTGTTAGTTTTTTTTTGTGTTTTATAGTTGGAACTTCAAATTATATATATGCTATTTTTTTTTCTTTATCAAGTTTAGTATTTTTCTATTTCAAAGAACTTTGCATGACTGTATTGAAATCAAACTACAGTAGTCTTGTAACTCTGGCCTATCGACTTAAAAGTTAGATATTTTTAATTCTATTCTCAAATTTTAATCTTATGATATATTATGTTCATCCTTTTTGGGTTATATTTTGATTTCTATATCCAATTTGAGTAAATAGAATTCAAAAACGTTTTGTAGTTTATGATTAGTATGTAAGATATCATTACATCTAAGTTCAGAGATTATTGAATATCAATTACTAACAATTAATTTGTAATTTAACAGAGGAATGATTTATCAATTATCAAGAAAGTTATTTATTTTATATTTTTATTAAGTAGAATTAATGGTATAATAAAATTAATAATTATTTAAGATGTTCAAAGAAAATTATTCAACATGTTTTCCGTAATTCAGGAGAGTTTACATTTAGTCATTTTTTTCGACTTCTTAATAATGATGTAATTATTTTTTCCAAATGAGTACAAAAAAAAATATAGCTTCTAATAGGGCTAATTATATCAATAACACAAGAAAATAAGATATGAAATACCATTGCATATTTACTATATCAATTGTAATTTTAATTTTATTGTCTATACCAAATTAGAGTTAGGTATTTAATTTGGATTAGAAATTTTTGTTTGAACAAATTTGTTATTTGAAATTTTTTCTGAAATGTTCTATTTTATTTTTTGTGGGGGGGGGGGGGGGGGCGTTTGAAGATCAAAAATTAAATCAAATTCAAAATAAAGCTTATTCCCAAATTCAATTTGGGAATGCTTAGCCAGTCTGTTATGACTTCAGAGAATTTTTGTTATATTTATTTATGATTCAATTTTAATCTTGCATTACAAAAAAAGATAAAACCAAACACCTATTTTATAAAAGTGGTTTAACAAATCACTATAGATTGATTGAAATTGAAAATTACAAGACATACAATAAATGGCCTTGCTGGAAACTAGTTTTATTTCATCTATTGACTCCTGAGCGCTGCTGTCTATTTTCATCATTAGTATCATTTGTTTTCATTACTTGACAGTTTCTAATTGGAGTCTTTCATTAACTTCCATGATTTGCAGTCATTTTAATCTTCCATAGTAAATAATAGTTTCAATTTATCTATTTTATAATTAATTCCTAGTGTATTATTTATAATTACTAATGTAGTCAACACGTAATATATTTCGTATTGATTTTTTTACACTTAATATATTCGTATTGATTTTTCTAGATTTTATTTCAGGAGATAAATCTAATTATAAATTATGTATAATAAGGTCTGGACGACACATAAACAAATATATCTATGTGCGGTACATAAAAGAACGAATGTTTGGACGACACATAAAAAAAACTAATGTCTGGACGGTAAATAAAAAACATATTTATGGGCGGCACATAAATGTGCATCGCTGGCATAACACAAAGGGGGGGGGGGGGGGGCGGTCCACCCGGTCGGTACTTGCCAGGGGGCGGCATATTGAGGGTGTAAAAATAGAAAATAGAAAAAAATTAATATTAAGAAAAGCTAAGTAAAATTTGTAATTTTATTCGAAAATGACTTTTTAAGGTTGTAATTGTTTTTATGTTTTATGTGTGCATTACTCTTTTTGTACGGATTTTTCAACTGTAATATTTACAAAATGAAAAATGAATGTTTTATTTTTCAGAACTTTTTTTTTTAAAGTAGTTGTTTATTATATTTGATTGCTTAGCCAGTTATTTCATTTAACCATTTTTTTTTATGATTTGTTTTGAAAAATTTACGTTTTAGTTTTGAAAAATCTTTGGTTTTCTTTGATGATGACTGTATATGTAATTTAATTAGATGTTACAAGTGTATTGTAATAAGATGAAAGTCTGGGACTAATAACAGCAGTCTAAAATTAGATCCTTAATTGTAATTCCAGGAAAATAAGTATTTTAAGGACTTTCTGGAATTGGAGGTGGTTAGAATTAATTATGGAATTAATTCGGAGTAATCTAAATTGGCTAAAGGGCAGCACGTTAAACTAGTCGGACTGATTTGATTTTTTGGTGGTTATATGGCCGAAAGGCTTAGGAACACATATAAAGTCAAAACACATATAAACGGAAGGGCGGCAAACCTTACCACCGCCCCTGGCGGCAAAAAGGGTTTCTACGCCAATGATGTGCATCTATTGAATAGACTAGACCAGGGGTCTCCAAAGTACGGCCCGCGGGCCGGATCCGGCCCGCCGAGCTCTCCTTCAATTGGAGACTTACCGTCTGAGTTACAAATGGAAGTTACAGATTTGCAATCCAATGACATCCTGAAGGACAAATATAAAGAAGGAAATTTAACTGAATTCTACAAATGCCTTCCATCTGACCAATTTGTTTATTTAAGGAAGTTTGCCTGTGAATTCATTTCAGTTTTTGGCACTACATATTTGTGTGAGTAGACTTTTTCCAAGATGAAATACACAAAATCCTGCTACAGATCACAGTTGTCTGATGAACATTTGAATGCTTTGCTTGTTATTGAAACCACTCGTTTTGAACCTCAGTTGGACAAAATTTTGTCAGAAATGAAACAATTTCATATTTCCCCAATTGATCGAAGTTAAAAAATATGTTAATTGTTGCTGATATTATATGCATTGTAATTATCTACTGAATAAATAACATTTTTTAATTATTAATTCACTGTTTATTTACATTGCATGTATTTTGGTAAAATGAATAATTTAGAACCTTGGCCCGCGAAGCTTTAAAAATTCAGCAATGTGGCCCTCCGCTGGAAAACTTTGGAGACCCCTGGACTAGACAACCCGTGACCCTTTGTGTCACTCAAAAATTATGACAATAAGTATTGAAATTAACTCACTGGACATGATTGACAGGGATAATTGTAATTGTTGTTTCTTGTTATTAAGGCACAGAAACAGATTCTTATATGACCCAAGCTTTTAATTTAGTATACTTCACATGATTCAAGATATACATAGTAACTATATTTAACTAAATAAAAATCATTTAAAAGTAAAAAAAAATATTGTATTATATAAATAAATAAAACATCAATTAAAGTTATATACACAATGAAATATATTTAAAGCAAACAAAACTTGTAAATTGAAATATTCAATTTATTTAAGCAACACAAAATAACATCAATGAAAGGAATGTGTCTTTATAATATTACCTTAGAACATTCTTATTTTATCTGACAGTTATGTTCAAGTTTGTTTGTAAAATTATTCATTTTTAACCTCTAATGTAGTAGTTTATTATATATTTGTTACATTTATATATAATACATTTTCACTACTGTATCGGCGAGGACGCAAGCGACTGGCTACCCTGGATTCATGACTTTACTTCATTACCATGGTTTATTTTATTCAAATTTTAAATTCAAAAATTTTTTGTTACATTAATTTTTATTGTATTTGTGCTTCTGTGGTTCGGCGAGCACGCAAGCCAGTGGGCTACCCTGGCTTCATGCCTTTAGTTTATTAGCAGTGTTTATATTTCTCAAATATTAAATTAAAAAAAATTTTTTTTTGTTACATTTATATATAATACATTTGCACTACTGTCATCTGAGAACACACAAGACACTTGCTACACTGGCTCCAATTTTGAGAATATAGTGATAATTTTCTTTTATTTAACATTGTTCAGGTATTAAAAATATATATTTAATTTCAGGTCTCTATGCCCACGGGAAATGGGTTAACAAACAAACAAACTCACGAACTTTATAGAGATAAGTGAATATGACTGTTAGTTATTACAGGAGATCAACATTCTTAAGACAACTTAAGTAAAGTAATTGGAACTTTGTTTTTTCAAATTTTATCCGAGCAAGTTAATCTAAAATATTTTCTTGTCATATATCATTATTATCATCATTATCCATTTCATAAATTCAAAAATGTCTATTTTTCATGCTCGCTTGCACCACACAAGTTGGGATGTGTATATAAGTAAAGAATTTTGAAATGAGACTTATTCCTTTTGCCGGGTTCTTGAAATGATACCGACTGAATAAATTGAAATAGCGACATTTGTTCAGTTACATGCTTTAAGAAAGCAGACAGCCGAGGTGGGGAGAGAGAGAGCGAGAGAGGGTGAGAGAGGAGTAACGTACAGCCGCCCTGAGGCGACAGACACAATTACCACGTCACTGTCTACCCACCAACACACTTTGATAAGAGTGGGCTTCGCACCCTTCATACAGGATACACAATTTCATTTCGAAACATTTTCGCTTGCTCCGTCTTGGAAGGTTTTCTTAAAGGAAATTACTGCCATCAGGCAAACGTTGAAAACAGTGAACTGTAGGAATATATTATTATAAAATCATTTAGTCTTCTTAAACAAAATGTAATAAATAAAAAACTGATTATCGTAGAGGTATTCGTTCTGTTATGTGTCGTTCAGAGATTAGCTGTTTTATGGGCCACCCACACATGTGTTCTTTTATGTGTCGCCCAGAGATTTCTTCTGTGTGCCATCCAGATATTCGTCTTTTTTATGTGCCTCCCAAACAATAGTTTCTTTTAAGTAGATAAAAAAAATTAAATGATTTTAAATAAAATAATAATTTAAAATTTTAAATAAAATGATTTTATTTCATGATTTTATTTTTTCCATTAAACTTTGGCCTGGAAAATTTGCAAACGCTATCGCTTCCCTTTAAATTAAATGATGTTTTGCAAATCTATTGTGGTATTAGACAGACGGGTAGATGGACACTGAATTTTATATACATAGATGATTTATGAACTACGTTATAATGTGTAAGTTCTTATCAATTCATATCTTACCAATTCTTATCAACGTTTATACTTAAAAACGTCAAGTATACTTTAAAATAGTATGTAGATGTCGAAGCAGTAATACTGGGATTTGAAGGACGCGTGGAAATACCTGGAGTCGCAGGAATGCGTAACAGGACGAGGTTCTGACGAAAGTGAAGCACCAGATCTGCCAGTCATCAACCTGTTTTGACGCTTTGACGCAAATGACTGACGGCCAACCTTCTCTAGTGCAAGGCCTTAGATCTTTATATCTATATATATAAATAGCAAAGGTTTATTGCTTAATATATTTCTGTATATTGCTTAAAACTGACTTATTTCAAGTTAGCTTTAACTTTTATACAATAGAAAAACCGAATCTAGCCTTAGAAAAATTTCTGTGTGTGTGTGTTTGTCCAAAAATTGTCTCAAGCAAACTAAACCTTTTTTATATAGGTCTGTAAATTATATAAAATTATAGAAAACATAGATTATAGAAAGACCGCTTGTTACGGTTGAAAGATCTTAGTCTTGTTTTCCCATTTCTTATTGTGGTTTGATCATTATATATATATATAAAGATATATATATTGATTTTATATATTGAAAAGATTTTATATATTGATAAAAGTATCGACCGTGGAATAGAAACAAAACTAAAGTTTATCAGAACTCGGTCAGTTCTTTAGGTTCAAATTAAACTCTCATTGCCAACGTTTTGGTGTCAGTGTCACGTGTTCATTCACACTACAGTTGTTGTTAAAATCCACATACTATTTTTCTTTCTAAAATAATTTGTAATGTAATACTTAGTTTTTCTGTTTCAAAATTTATACTTCTGTTTATGAAAACAGTTTTAAATAAAGACCGAAACGTTGGCAATGAGAGTTTAATTTGAACATGTAAAACTGACCGAGTCCCGATAAACTTTAGTTTTATATATATATATATACATATACTAAACTTTAGTTTTATATATATATATATATATATATATATATATATATATATATATAGTGGTATAAATAGGCAACAGATTTTCTTTTAAACAAGTATCATTAAAGTGAACCGCAGTCTCGGCATTCACGATCTTCAGGCTGAGAGATTGGATTCTACGAACTAACTTCCTGACAACAGGATTCAACTAGAAAATGACTGGCCAGCTCCTTTTCTAGTTGAATCCTGTTAGCAGGAAGTTAGTTTGTAGAATCCAATCTCTCAGCCTGAAGATCGTGAATGCCGAGACTGCGGTTCACTTTAATGATATATATATATATATATATATATATATAAATTTACACAAGGGGTTCTTGAGGATTTTGGTCATGAAACATCAACTCCTGATTATAAACCGACGTTTCGCCAAAAATTTTTTGGCATTTTTAAGGCTTGACTTAGAAGAAACACCATTTACCGGTCCATGCTTATGTCTGGCTGCATCATAACAGAATGATGATTACAGCGATTGCAACGTCGGCTTATAGTCAGGAGTTGTATGTTTTATGACCAAAATCCTCAAGAACCCCTTGTGTGAATTTGAAATATCAGTGGTCGAGAAGCTATATATATATATATATATATATATATATATATATATAACAGATTAAATAATATATCAACCGTTTGATAGAATAGGTGTGTTATCTAATCGGGGTTCGGTCAAATTTTCTAATTTCAAAAATGAAACTCTCATTGCCGACTTTTCGGTTTTATTTCAAAACCTTTTTCATAGGCAGAAGTAAGAATTTTTTGATTAAGAAAATGCAATTTTCTTTCTTAAAGGAAGTTGTTCCTTTTACTAATGTAAATTTCATTTTACTAATTAAACGAATACTTAAATTAACATTAGTCAAAAAATTCTTATTTCTGCCTTTAAAAAATTTTTAAAATAAAACGGAAATATATCATTTTTTTATTCATTTTAGTGTGTTTCAATATGTTTTAATTGATATTTATTATTTTTGGCAGTTCCTATTCAAATTAACAATTTCTTGTCAATTTAGAGGCATGTTTTTTTACTTTACTATAAGTAAAGTATAGTGATCGTGTAAAAATTCGATCTCGAGATTTTGACGGAATTACATGTTTTGAGGTCCCAGAAGTCGTTTTATGATGTTTTTACGATGATGTCTATGTGTGGGTGGGTGGGTGGGTGAGTGTGTTAGCATTGCTTGTTACCAAGCTACGGTCCAGAATCTTTGATGGATCAAGTTGATATTTTACACAAAAATGGGCCCCATAAAGACGAAGATCCCTATTGTTTGGGAAGAATTATGCATGATGGGAAAGTCACTTTTTTGCCAAAAACCGTTTTTTTTAAAACATTTATTTCTCCTAAACTGATAACCCTAGAGTTTTGAAATTTTGACATTATCTTTGAGGTTACAAATGCAACAAACGAAAAATATATTCAGAATTTTAAAACAACAGGAAATATTTTTTTTTCAATAAAATGTACAAATTTTGACTTATAATTCAATCTCAAACCTTGTGAGAGCGATACAAGCCATACTGTTTGACGGATCAAAATGAAACTATGCCTATAAATAGAACATTATGTGTAGAATGAGTTGAGATATTTTTTTTCAAAATTACATTCGCTAATGGGGCGTTACAGTACGATTTCTGTTTTCAGAAAATGTTTTTTTGACGCTAAACGGCTCATTAAAAAATAATGAAAATTAGACCAAAAATGGAACAAAAAATTAGCAATTCATAAAAAAAAATCATGAAGTTTCAATTATGGGAAAGAGCAATAACGATATAAAAACTGTTTGTTTATCTTAGACTAAGAGATCACCTGCTTTACTTGTCGAATTTTTTATATTTTTTTTTCATTGTTTACATTGACTTAGAAATTTTTTGAGGCATTCCACTGAGATAAAATTGATATTTATAAAGGAACAATTTAAATTGTGTATTAACGTATATGAGATGTAAGAGGAATAATATTGTGCAGGAAAATGATAACACTCACTCAGAAAAAAATCGTATATATCTTATTTGCCAAAGGTTAAGGAAAATGATCTTTTTAAATACTTAGAAGGCATAATAATATAATAATTCTATAAAAAATCAAAAATGTAAAAGATAATTCAAAATTGAATTGTTTCGTTTAGAGATTAATAAATGTAATTATCGTACATCTTTAACTATAAATCATCTTAAAACAACATTTTTTCTTCGCTGTTTATGATGTTTTTTAGAGAAAAAAAGAGTATTTTCCTGTTTATATTTGAAACTTTTACTTTAATATTCAATGTAGAAGGATGTCAAGTAAACGATGTAAGAAATCCACTGGCTATTTGAACAAAAGCCATGTTCTCTTGTAGGAGAATATTTCGTATCAAGAAATGTTCACTTTGGTTTTTCAAAAATGTTATTACTGCTGTAGTTATACTAATGAAATTATTTGCATCAGCTGTGTGATATAGAAAAATAAAAGCTTATATATTGATATGTTCTTCAATCACTATCTGTACTACCTCAGGAATGAAAGACTAATAATCATATCCCATTTAGATGTTTACGTTATGCTTAAATGAAACGTTATGTGTTATATACTCAAGAAATTTGATATTAAGTTACTTATAGTAAAGTTGAGTGTAGGCCACTCCAGATTTTTTATTAAGGAATTTAATTACTGGGAAAGTTTATATTATGGTGGGGTAAATGAAATTATTTGACTGTCAGTGCGATTTATTTTGAATGTATTCATTCATTGAGCTTTTCTAAAGTATTATATCCTTAATTTACTATTAATCATAACAAATATCAGTAAAGAATATACTTGAGGATTGAATATGTATAGAGTGTGGAGTGGATTGTTAGAAAGGAGTTATCTTGATGGAAGTGTATGTTTTCTGGGCGACGCTGTCCTTGTATAAAAAGGGAAAGAGTTAACTTGACTGATAAAGAACCAAATAGAATAGAAAGGCAGTGAAAAGGCCTATAGCGTTGAGCTATCTTATTCAAAATAACAACCTTGATGAAGGAAGGCTAAGCGCAAAGTGAATAGTGGTATGTATAATGATTGAGTTTAATCAGGCACAAGGCCTGGAGGTTTGTACCGGTCGTCACGCTTTCTTCCTCCCCTCCCTCTCAGGCTAACGTCTTGAACCTCAACCCAGTCACGACTCCCAGATGACTTTCAACTTGTCCAGTGTCATTCTTTCTATTGTCTATCTATCTTTATTGAAACTCATATAAGCCAAGTGTTAGCTCCATAATATCACTTCAAATCTCTTCTTCAGCTAGTTATTGCCCATACAGTTTAACTGTATATATATAAATAATAATAATCAACAATAACTCTTGATATAATATATGAATTAAATGCTCTCATTTTAGAGCATTTTAATTAATACATATTGTTTATTGTAGTTCATATATATATATACGTTTCACGATGAATCAACTCTCCAACGGTTGGGTCTCCAACCGTCGCTTCACAAGTACGCTTGGTGTCCCTTTCTCAACTCTCCTGATGACGGTTCAACCGAAAATTAGAGACAGTAAGTGTGTTTGTTCCTTAGTTCTGTGTTTGTGATTCATCGTGAAACGTTTGTTGTCCTTTTGGATCGTTTTCCTGTTTACAATATATATATATATATGTAAAATAAATTCAAAACGAAGGAAACACACAGAAAGGCACAGACATAACTCACATCGATATTTCGACCATCGTCGTCATCAGGAGGTGTGAAGAGCGAAGAGTCCCGCAGGAAGGCAGGGCGGTGCTTTCTGTATGTTTCCTTCGTTTTGAATTTATTTTATTTAAAAAAGTCCGCTGGACCGTTTCTTTTAATTGATATATATATATATATATATATAATGATAAACGGAAACGGTCCAGCACGACAGAATACACTTAAAATAAACTGTGACACATAGACAGAAACATAAGAAAGACTCACTTTTCAATATTTTGACCGTAATGGTGGTCGTCCTCAGGAGAGAAGTGAATTGACGGAGGGACGACAGTCAACTGAAGAACTCACTGGGTGAGGGCTTAAGCAGTGCTGCCGCAAAGGAGAAAAATAAAAATGGAACTAAGGAGTCGAGATCAAGGAAAAAAATTGTTTTTAAAAAGGAGAATAAAGGTGAAGAAAACAAAAAATAAAGGAAATATATACAAAATATTAAAAAAAAATTAAATTTGTTTTTCTTTTTTTTTATCTGAGAGTGGAATACTAAAATTTTTAGTATGATATCTATCTAAACAAGAAATTAGTATTATAAGAAAAAACTGAAGATTTAATGACCGTTGTAAAACACAATTGTTGCCTAAAAGTACAATTAATTGTTTATCAACGAATGCTTAGCTTGGTACTTCTTGCCTTTGTTTACATTAATTTATACATGTTTTCTCAGACCCAAATAGAATAATAATCCAACTGAATGTATTGCAAATAACTTAATGGGGTGACTATTTTAAAAAGAAACAAAAATTTTGATAATCTTTGGTAAGTCAGTCATTACTAATATTTATTGATCATTTTTTTTTGAACTTTTAAAAAATTTAAGAAAAAATGTTGAAGTACTATTAATGAAATGTTGCTGTTAGGTAGAAAATTTGATATATGTTCTTTGGTCAGAGATATTACATCGATTTTAGTGTATGAACATTTGTTTCATTGAATAGAAACTTTGTGTAATTAAAGGTAGTGCGGGTATAGCATTGACACTAGATAGATAAGAGCGTGTCTATCTCTATTAATGCCATTAACTGTTATCTGACACCACTTGTGAGAAATCTTCGGTTTACATTTAATAACTATTAGCTAGCCAGAGTAGTCCAGTGGCTTGCATGCTCACTTCAAGGACTCGATTTCCTTACGCGGGAAATATATTTCCGTTCTTAGCCGTATTCATGAGGTGGCCGGGTGATGTCTGGGATGACTGTGGAGGATGGGTGTTCACTCCTGAAGAAGGAAAGTGCTCTCTCTCGGGTTCAGGGACCCCCAAAGGATTATTGGGGGTTCACAGAGTATTACTGGGGGTCCAGGAGGAAAAATAGTATTTTGAAAAGCAGTTAGTACTTCATGTTAAGTTGACATGCTTATATTAGCTTATATAACCAAAAATATATCAAAGCTTAGTAAGCTGTTAGAATGTTAAAAAATATAATATTAAAAAAAATAATTAAAACATAATGCTTAATATCCTAGTCAGTTTGTTATAATGTTTCAATGTTTTATTAAAATTGTTTTTTTGTTATATTCAAAACTGATTCTTTTGCAATTTATTTCAGCATACTTTATAAAATGTTAATAAAGATATATTTTTTTATTGTTTTATAAATGTTTATATATTTTGACATCACGTAAATGTAATTGAAATTATTTTAAAGTTAGACTTTTCATTTATCTAAATCTAAAAACAAATATATGTTTAAAAATTCGCAAAGTTATATTTTTTAAGTATTGCTCGGGGGGGGGGGGGGGGCTCCTTAAAAGTAAGTTTTAAGTATTGCTTGCTTCTGGGTGTCCACAAGCAAACAAGGTTGAGACTCCTGGCTTAGCGGGTTTAACATCACGACGTAAGCCGAGCAGTCGTGAAGTGTTAGTTGGAAAGTAAACATAGCTTGTATTGAATTAGTTTATCTGACAATTTATAACTTTGAAATAAAATTTTTAATTTTCTTTTTAGTTATTGAAAATAAAAAAATTTGGTTAAATGAACTGATTATTACCCTAAATGAGTTAGGACATTTTTAAAGGAAGTTTGAAATAGGAAGTCATTTCTTAATTACTTCATTTCAGTAAGAAAACATGGATTCCTGGAGCAAATGTTATCCCAAACCAAAATCACAGGATGATAAAAACACCACAACACCGAATCTCTAATTAATGGACGCGTTTTATTTTAGCCACTTTCAAATCAAATGGGGTTTTCTCCAAAAAATTTCAAAAAAGGGTCAGAATTTTTAATTTTTTACTTTACTATAAGTAAAGTATAGTGATCGTGAAAAAATTCGATCTCGAGATTTTGACGGAATTACATGTTTTGAGGTCCCAGAAGTCGTTTTATGACGTTTTTACGATGATGTCTGTGTGTGTGTGGGTGGGTGGGTGGGTGCGTGTGTTAGCATTGCTTGTTACCACGCTACGGTCCAGAATCTTTGATGGATCAAGTTGATATTTTACACAAAAATGGGCCCCATTTAGACGAAGATCCCTATTGTTTGGGAAGAATTATGCATGATGGGAAAGTCACTTTTTTTGCCAAAAACCGTTTTTTTTTAAACATTTATTTCTCCTAAACTACTAACCCTAGAGTTTTGAGATTTTGACATTATCTTTGAGGTTACAAATGGAACAAACGAAAAATATATTCAAAATTTTATATCAACAGGAAATATTTTTTTTTTAATAAAATGTACAAATTTTGACTTATAAATCAATCTCAAACCTTGTGAGAGCGATACAAGCCATACTGTTTGACGGACAAGAATGAGACTATGCCTACAAATAGAACATTATACGGCGAATGAGTTGAGATATTTTTTTTTGAAATTACTTTCGCTAAAGGGGCGTTAGAGTACGATTTGTGTTTTCAGAAAATGTTTTTTTGACGCCAAACGGCTCGTTAAAAAATTATGAAAATTTGACCAAAAATGGAACAAAAAATTAGCAATTCATAAAAAAAAAATCATGAAGTTTCAATTACGGGAAAGAGCAATAACGATATAAAAACTCTTTGTTTATCCTAGACTAAGAGATCACCTGCTATACTTGTCGAATTTTTTGTATTTTGTTACATTGTTTACATTGACTTAGAAATTTTTTGAGCGAATCCACTGAGATAAAATTGATGTTTCTAATGGAAAAATGAAAATATATTATTGACTTATAAGAGATGTAAGAGGAATAATATTGTGCAGGTCAATGATAACACTCATTAAAAAAAAATTCGTATATATGGTATTTGATAAAGGGGAAGGAAAATGATCTTATTAAATACTAAGAAGCCATAAAATTCCCAGTATAATAATTCTGTTAAAAACCAAAAATGTAAAAGATAATTCAAAATATAAATCTTTCGTTTAGAGATTAATAACTGTAATTATCGTACATCTTTAATTAACAAATCACCTTAAAACAACATTTTCTTCGCTGTTTAAGATGTTTTTCAGAGAAAAAAAGGGTATTTTACTGTTTCAAATTTGAAAATTTTACATTAATATTCAATGTAGAAGGATGTTAAGTAAACGATGTAAGAAATCTACTGGCTATTTGAACAATAGCCATGTTCTCTTGTAGGATAATATTTCGTTTCAAGACATGTTCACATTGGTTTTTCAAAAATGATATTACTGCTGTAGTTATACTAATGAAATTATTTTCAAATAATAAATTATTTGTGATGTACAAAAATAAGCTTATAAATTGATATGTCCTTATATCACTATCTGTACTACCTCACGAATGCAATGCTAATAATTATATCCCATTTAGATATTTATGTTATGCTTAAATGATACGTTATGTTTTATATACTCAAGAAATTTGACATTGAGTTACTTATAGTAAAGTAGAGTGTAGGCCACTCCAGATTTTTTTACATTGTTTACATTGACTTAGAAATTTTTTGAGCGAATCCATTGAGATAAAATTGATGTTTCTAATGGAAAAATGAAAATATATTATTGACTTATAAAAGATAATATTGTAAGAGGAATAATATTGTGCAGGTCAATGATAACACTCATTAAAAATAATTTGTATATATGTTATTTGACAAAGGGAAGGAAAATGATCTTATTAAATACTAAGAAACCATAAAATTCCAAGTATAATAATTCTGTTAAAAACCAAAAATGTAAAAGATAATTCAAAATATAAATCTTTCGTTTAGAGATTAAGAACTGTAATTATCGTACATCTTTAATTAACAAATCACATTAAAACAACATTTTCTTCGCTGTTTAAGATGTTTTTCAGTGAAAAAAAGGGTATTTTACTGTTTCAAATTTGAAAATTTTACATTAATATTCAATGTAGAAGGATGTCAAGTAAACAATGTAAGAAATCTACTGGCTATTTGAACAATAGCCATGTTCTCTTGTAGGATAATATTTCGTTTCAAGAAATGTTCACATTGGTTTTTCAAAAATGTTAGTACTGCTGTAGTTATACTAATGAAATTATTTGCAAATAATAAATTATTTGTGATGGACAAAAATAAGCTTATAAATTGATATGTCCTTCAATCACTATCTGTACTACCTCACGAATGCAACGCTAATAATTATATCCCATTTAGATATTTATGTTATGCTTAAATGATACGTTATGTTTTATATACTCAAGAAGTTTGACATTAAGTTACTTATAGTAAAGTAGAGTGTAGGCCACTCCAGATTTTTTTTATATTGCATTCTACGAGCTGACATTGCATCTCGTAGCTGACAATGGGCATTGAAGTAGACATAAAAATACTCGTATATATAAGGCAAATATTTTGGCTCCATTTACAATATCGAGGCTGCCTGCTTGTCGATGAATAGGTTGTAAATGGGCTCCATGTGATGGTATATTGTATGTATTATATGTATTGTATGTAATATGGTATGTATGTATATTGACTTCGAAGATTCTCTGTGGCATAAACCCTGTTCTGGTCACTGGTCAAAGGTTAAAACTAGTCAAGGAATTTTATTTTTCAATACAAGGGGCAAGTAAAAGCGCCAGTTCTAGCTTGATTCCTGACAGGTCATTGATTTAGAGTGTGCAGTGGTAAAAGGCCTAGATGTCTGTCCATGCACCTTGTTGCACATGGCTAGCTGACCCTTGACTCTTGACTCCATATGAAATGCACAAAAGTGAAATATCAGTATTTTTACTGAGGTGCTCCGTTTGAATGCTGATTCCCTGTTATACTCGTAACTGACGTATGTACACACTTAAGCATGCTTCAAATAAACATGTTACTTACATATACTGACTGACCTCTTGCAGCCAAAATACTAAGATTATCGTAAGTTAAAACACACAGGCTAGTGCTCTAGGACTACTGTCCTAAAATACTAAGATTATCGTAAGTTAAAACACACAGGCTAGTGCTCTAGAACTACTGTCCTCAAATACTTAGATTATCGTAAGTTAAAACACACAGGCTAGTGCTCTAGGACTACTGTCCTAAAATACTAAGATTATCGTAAGTTAAAACACACAGGCTAGTGCTCTAGGACTACTGTCCTAAAATACTAAGATTATCGTAAGTTAAAACACACAGGCTAGTGCTCTAGGACTACTGTCCTAAAATACTAAGATTATCGTAAGTTAAAACACACAGGCTAGTGCTCTAGGACTACTGTCCTCAAATACTTAGATTATCGTAAGTTAAAATCTTAAGTGGTGGAGTATACCAGATTTTTTTTGTTTAATTTCCTATATTTCATGCCCTTTAAAATGCCTGTCTAGGCTGGGCTGGATTACAGACCTCTCTCGTGTTCGTTCTCACTACTGTTTGTAACTCTGTAACAATTCATTTACTTAGTTCAAAAACTATGTGCCATTAGTTAATATGTGGTATTTACTCATATTAACAAAGTAAATAAAAGTTTCCTACTACATAGAAATGTTTTATATGGGCAACACGTTTCCACCATATATATATATATATATACCATGATAAACGAAAAACGGTCCGGCAGGACAAATAACAATTAAAATAAGCAGTGACACATAAACAGAAACACAACAAAGACTCACTTTTCAGTCTTTGTTGTGTTTCTGTTTATGTGTCACTGCTTATTTTAATTGTTATTATATATTATATATAATTATATATATATATATATAAGTAGAGAGAGAGAGAGAGAGAGAGATTTCACATAAACACGTGAAATAACAATCAATGATCAAACCACAATAAGAAAATGGGAAAAACAAGACTAAGATCTTTCAACTGTAACAAGCGGTCTTCGTCAGAGTCAAAAACCCAACTGAGTCTGAGTTTTCAGTTGAGTTTTTGACTCTGACGAAGACCGCTTGTTACGGTTGAAAGATCTTAGTCTTGTTTTTCCCATTTTCTTATTGTGGTTTGATCATTGATATATATATATATAATATATTGTCCTACAATACAAAGAAAATTGAGAATATTAAGAATACATATTAACAATTTATTGTTCTTTATATATATATATATAAAGTATATATATAAATATATATATATATATATATATATATATATATATATATTATATATATGTAAAGCGTCATAGATTGAAAATAATGTTGACAGGAAGCTTTGCTGGCGGCTTTCCTTAATTGGATTACTCATCGGTTCTGATGGCCTAATATTATTAAATTTAATGACGTGTTCTACCTTTGAGTCGCCTTTTAATTCGATTATTCCTGTTTAAGTCCCTTTTATTAATTTATAATCAGATAACCCTTTTGTAACCGCTTTCAAAGTCTTTAGCCTACTAATAAAGTGAATAATTATCATCCACCATGTCTAGTTGGAATATTGCATTTTAAATATATTATCTTGGGGCATAGGGTTGGTTTACTTCCATGTAAAATAACATCAGTAGAATTAACATGTCAGGACTTTCTTATAGATTATATTCACCAACCTTTTCACCAACAATTTGTCATCAACAGAGTTTATCAATATAAAAATAATAGAATGAAACTAAACTAACATAGAGATACAAAATCAATGTTTTTTTTTCAAACATTAATGAAGGATACAACCCATAGGTGTTACAAAAGAAACAAATATGAGCCTTTTTTATATTATTTTTTTTGTATTTTTCTTTTTGTAACTCTGAATGATTTGTCTTCAATTTTCAAAAAAAAAAAAAAAAAAAAAAATGCATTTTTATGTAAGGAAGAAACATATTTGCTCAATGAATAACCTGAAGAATCAATATTTCATAAATATAAATATAATTTAAAGCTTTATTTAAAACAAGTTTATTTGATTGTCTGGAGAACTGGGTGTAATGAATCTGCAGTGTAATCTGAATAATAATTCTTTTTTACTTTACTATAAGTAAAGTAGTATAGTGGTCGTGAAAAAATTTCAATCTTGAGTTTTTAACCGAATTATATGTTTTGAGGTCTCAAAAGTCGTTTTATGAAGTTTTTTCGATGATGTCTGTGTGTATATGGGTGTGTGTGTGTGTTAGCATTGCTGGTACCACGCTACGGTCCAGAATCTTTGATGGATCAAGTTGATATTTTACACAAAAATAGGCCTCAGAGTGTAGATGATCCCTATTGTTTGGGAAGATTTATGCATGACGGGAAAGTCATTTTTTTTTTGCCAAAAACCGGTTTTTAGAAAACGTTTTTTCTGCTAAACTGCTAACTTTAGATTTTTGGAATTTTGGCATTATCTTTGAGGTTACAAATACAACAAACAAAAAATATACTCAGAATTTTAAAACATCGGAAAATATTTTTTTTCAATAAAATGTAAAAATGTTTACCTATAATTCAATCTCAAATGTTGTAAGAACGATACAAGCCATAGCCTTTGACGGATCAAAATGAAACTGAGTCTAAAAATATATATGGAGACACTATATGGAGAATGAGATGAGATATTTTGTTTCGAAATTACATTCACCAAAGGGGCGTTAAAGTACGATTTCTGTTTTCAGAAAATGTTTTTTTGACACAAAATGGTTCATTAAAAAATCATGAAAATGTGACAATGAATGGAACAAAAAATTAGCAATTTAAAAAAAAAATCATTAATTTGAATCGGAACAAAGAGCAAAAAGTGTGCTTATGTGTGCATGTGTATGTGTGAGTGAGTGTGTGTGTGTGTGTTTATGAGGAGAGAGAGAGAGAGAGAAAGAAAGAAAGAAGGAGAGTCTGATTGTGAAGTAAAGTGTGAAGTGTAAAGTAGAAATATAGAAGGAAAAGGTTTTATGTTTATATTTCTTCTTTACGCCTTCTGTACACAGTCAGCCCTTCTCTCCTTCCCACCTCCTCCCACTCTGTCCCTCTTTCTGTCTCTTTCGACGACGTGCTCGCATTTTTTTTTCACCTCTTGCGTGAATAAATTGAAAGCCCGATTGGGTATCATACCTCTCATCTACTTGTCCAGAGACCAGCACGAAAGCCATTGGACTACCTTCCCTGCCCCCTTATTAATTAGAAACCTACAAATTGTATTAAAAAAAAAAAATTATCAAAAACTGTTGAGTTTACTTTAGTTAGAAAGAATTTGAAATGGGGAAATTGACTGAAGAAGGAAAGAAAGTTGAAAGGAATAAGGAGTGGTAAGAAGGGAGGAGGAGGGGGGTGAGGGTGGGGGTTGCGAATAGAGCGGCTGCAAAGTGGGCAGATTGTATGTAATTTGCATTCCTTTCTCAACCTCACGTGCACTCCTTCAGCTTTAAACAAGAAATAAACAAGGCACTTGCCTTCGCAACCCTCTATCCACATTATATACACCTAAAACAATTACATCACTCCTGTCCATTAAGCAAAACTTCAACATATCATATAAAATATTCATTTCTTTTTAGATTATCATTAGATAATGACTTTGTATAATAAACATACTCTTATGTAACTTATATTATATATATATATATATATTATATATATTATATATATTTAAGTAGTTAAGTGCAATAGTAAATTAATAGCAAGCATTAGTGCAAAAATAAGTGGAATAAAATGAATTTTGGACAGCTGTTACATACGCTATCTCCTACCACAAGGAAATCTATCAGAAAACTGGAAAATCTTTCCAAAAAATTAACCAGAGTGGAAATAGGTGAGAAATTCGTAAATTCACATATATAACTTAAACTAGGGTGAGAACTAGAAGAGGTTTTAAAAAAAAGCAAATTAAAGTAACGGTTGTCGGCACGTCTCAGCATAGACTGCCGGCTTATCTTTATTTACTACTGGATCAGCTGGTGCACAGTTGTTAGTGGAGGGGCGTTCCATGGACTCTAACCCTTTCGCGGGAGTTCCCTCTCCGCTAACTACCCCCCCCCCCCCACCAGTCCATGGGCGCCCCGTACACAGGTGTCCCTAGTCACAATAATAACAATAACAAAAATAATGGAACGCTGTGTAAATAAACAAATGAAACCGATAGCAAAACAAAAACACACCATGTAAATAAACAAAAGAGAACAATAATAAAAACAAAAGCACACTGTGTAAATAAACAAGAAGTCCTCCTGGTAATCAACGGGAACGAAAAACTCTGCTCTGTCATTCTTGGGGGCGCTTGCGGGGCCGCATGCGACGTATCTGTTCCAGGTGTACTATGACGAACTTAGTTGTGTCCGTCCCCAGGCGCCACAGTCGAACTCTCTGACGTGGGAGGAGGGCCTCCACCTCAAAGGCCCCAGAAATCTTCGGTCCGACTTCCGGCGCTTCTTTATTTCGGATGTAGACGAGTCACCTTGGGCCACCATAGCGGGGGTACGTCTGCCTGCTTGGCGTTATATGTGGCGATCCCTCTGCGCTGTGCCTGCCTGCTCCGAGTTCGCACTGACGGCCATGTACTTTGATCCAATCGGACTCGCTGCGGAGCTTCCTTGGTTGCCGTGTGTATAGCTGCATTGTAGGCGATGACAGCTCTGGCCATGGCTTCACCTCCGACGTACCCTCTTGACTCCGACAGGAGATGCAGGTGCTCTAGTAACGTCGAGTGTAATCGCTCCACCATGCCATGGGACTTCGGTGTCCTACCGTTGTCCAATGAGGTTCGACGTTCATTTCCAGGAGCAGGGCCCTAATTTGTCTGTTGACGAACTCCCTCCCTTGGCGAGGACTAACACTTGGGGGCCCGTAGGCAGCGAAAAAACGTAGAAGGGCTGCGCTAATGCTTCCGGCGACTTATCTCGCAGCCTCCATGCTGATGCCACCCTGGAGAACCTGTCAATCGTTGTCAGGAAGAGCTGGTGATCGTATGTAAAGACGTCGGCTTCCACCACTTCCCCGTAAGCCGCCGGTAGCTCCGCAGGTTGTAGCGGCGGCCGTAGTGGTTGCCGGTCATACTTACTGCGCTGACAGGTCTGACACTCTTCCAAGAGGGTTTTAATTGATCGCTTCATGCCCAGCCAAAAATAGGACCTCCTCAGACTCTCAAACGTCTCGTCGACTCCCCTGTGATTCGTTTTTCCCCTATGGTAGGCCAAGACGACTTCCCTCTGCTCTCGCTCGTCTTCTATCAGCTCCAACTTCCTCAGACATATACGTACCTGGGGTGCTCCTGCGGGTCTACCCTGAAGGAGCCTGTGCACGCGCTCTCGAAGATCCTGTGACTCGGCGTATACGTAGGTAGTCCCCCCTCTACCCACCCGCTGTTCCGGGCCGAGAGAGTTGCTGGTCTGTCGCACTACACGCTCCCGACATTTCTGAGATTCTGAGTGGGCCGTACCTCCTCGTAACGCAGTCAAGATTGGGCAAGTCGTCTTCTTTTATTATCAACTGCCTCCCTTGTTGTCTACGACCGTCATCGCCTCCCGAACCGAGGGCGCCTCCTCTCTAGCTGGCCTTGCTGGAGTTTCTCGCACCTCTCCAATTGGAAGCACGAAGTCCTCTGGGTCCCACTCCGGTGTTCCGCCCTGTTGGATCTCTCTCTCTATGAGTTCCCACCATCACTCCAGCATCTTCATCCTCCATTGGTGGACTCCCCCTATTGATGGCATTGACTGGCCTCGACAGCAATCGGCTACTTGGTTGTCCTTGCCCCGAATATGATGCACCTCAAAGTCATATGCTGCTAAGCGCTCTTTCCACCTTTTGACCCGCGACGATGTCTCCTTCAGACCTAGGAGCCAGGTGAGGGTTTTGTGGTCTGTTCGCACTTCAAACTTCTGTCCGTACAAGTACGGCCGGAAGTGCTCTACAGCCCATACGATTGCCAGCAGTTCTTTCTCCGTTGCACTATACCGGGTCTCTGGTCCTGACAGCTGGCGGCTTGCATATTCGACCGGTCTACTGTCACGTCCCTCGCCCTGGGATAGGACTGCACCTAGTGCGACATCACTTGCGTCAGTCATCACGACGAACTTCTTATCCAGATCAGGGAACGCGAGAAGAAGGTCCCCTGTCAGGGCTGCCTTGCAAGCGTCCACACATCGCTCTAGCTCCGTTGTCAGGACTACCCTGGCTCCTTTCCGTAGCAACCTAGTGGGGGTGTCGTAATGTCTGTGAAGTTCTGGATATATCGTCTGTAGAACCCCATGGCTCCCAGGAGGGCTCTCACTTGCCTCGTTGTGCGGGGATACGCCATCTTGGTTATCGCTTGGATTTTCCCGGGTCAGGTCTCGTGCCCTCTGCTCCCACGACATGTCCCATGAAGGTCACCGAGGTCTGGCACAGTCGGTTTTCTCAGGGGCTACTTTCAGCCCGTACTTCCGCAGCCGCTCGAAGACCCTGCGGAGGTGAGCTCTATGGTCCTCATGCGTCTACTGAAGACAATTATGTCATCCATGAATATCTGGGAGTACTCCTCTCCCAGACCCTCTAGGACCTCGTCATGAGGCTGGAAGGTGACGGTGCATTACGTAAGCCGAATGGCATACGGGTAAACTCATATTTCCCCCGGTCGAACGTGAAGGCGGTCTTAGCTTGAGACCCGGGCCATACGGATTTGATGATATCCCTGTTTCAAATCCAGCGTACTGAACACTGTAGCGCCACTCAGCCGGTCCAATGTCTTCAACCCTTGGTAGGGGGTACCTTTCAGGCTCAGTAATCTGATTAAGTTTTCTAAAGTCTACCACCAACCTGTATTTTGGGCCTGGCCTGGCTCACATTTCTTGGGGACGGCCCATAGGGACTGTTGAAGGGGGACGCCGACTTGATCACTATCCCTTGATCCACTAACTCTCGGAGTTGTCCCTTAATAACATCTTTCATTTTGGGGGGTATCTCCTGGGCTTTTCGTACACCACCTGGTCCTTAGTAAGTTCTATTTTATGAGTGACCCTGCCTGTTGCCGTGAGCTCATCCCCTTCTCTCCAAAAGGTGTCCCGTGTACTCCTGTATAATGGCTTCCCTCAGCCCTGTCCGCGTTCCACTGGACGCAGGTGTTGACGCGGGGGCGGACTTCTGCGGTACACCCTTGCCTGTTCGGTACTTCTTCCTTCCCAAGCAGATACTCCACTTACCCCGGTTGAACCACTGCGTCAGTCCCGCTGCGCCTATCACATCGCACCCGATGATCACTCCATACGACCTCTTTTCAGGGTAGCTACGTGTGCCTTCACCGTGATCTTCTTCCCGGGATAGCTTCGACCTCTAAGTCCACTTCCTTTAGGTTCTTCTTGCGTCCATTCACTGTGACTAGCTCGCACGCGCACTTTCTGACTTCCCCTGTGGTGGTGGCTCGCTTTAAGGTCAAAGGGTCTATCACCGTACACTCGGATCCCGTGTCGACTAGGCAATCACTTCCCCTGCTTCGCAGAAGAATATGGGCAACTCGCCTGTCTCCCTGTCCTTTCTTCTGCCCATATTCCCCTGTACCGCCCTCATGCCACCTTCTCCTTGGTACGTATTGAGTTCACCCGGATGGGTCCTCTGGCTCGTCCGGGAATTCTTGCAGACCTCCTGGTGGCCTTGCTGCTTTCGGAGCAGGAGGTTCCCGCTCTTGAACCGTCTGACTCTCCACTGTAATCGTCAGTCCACTCTCGTTGCGTGCGCTGTGGTCGACCTCTGTGAATCCTATTCACCTCCATGACGGACCCCATACGGCGCCTTGGCTTACCCGCTGGCCTCCTGTTATAGGGGCACTCTCTTGCAAAATGCCCCGGCTTACCACAGTCCCAACACTCAGCGGGTCGCCTCCCTTGTGGCTTCCTTGGTACTCGCGCAGCCTCGTTGCGTCGGGGCCTTTCCTGGCGTAGAACATCGCTGTAGGTAGGTTTATGACCCCCGGTTCTGGAGACTCCCCCTGGGGGTATGCTCCTGTCCTGTCGGCGCCGGCGGACCTGAGTCCAAGTCGGGTCCTCTGTGGTCTCCCACTCCATGACGGTTTCTGCCGCCCCAGCCTCTTCGTCCACCACTGCTGTCAGGACTTCTTCTATTGTGGAGGGTCTGCTCAGCCGGACTCCTGTTCTAACCTTCTCGGGAGGTTGCGGTTGATCACCTCACAGGCCAACTCTTCATAAATTAGGATTCTCCACTTCCTCTCGACGGGGTCGGTACATACTTCTTCCACACGGTTGCGTAACCTTCTCGTGGCTTCCGTAATCCGCTTGGCAAAGCTGGCGGCATCTTCTCGTGGAACCTTCCGGGCTGCAAAAATTTGGGCCGCCACATGTCCCAGAGGTTTAGACGCTCCGGCGTACCGCTCCATTAGTACCTTCCTCGCGTCCTCCCATGTGGATGTAAATGTAATTCCGGCGTCTAGCATCACTGGTAAGTCAATCCTGGCAAGCATATAACTGACGATGCCATTTTAGTTGCCTCGTCAAAACCAGTTGCTATAAGCATCCTGTTCACTTGGTCCATCCTCTGGATGAACGGTTCTATATCCCTCCTGGCTCCAACAAACCTTGCACTGAGTCGATGTGACTCATAAGATAGGCAGCTCTGGACGTTTTGATCTGCTCGCATTAAGCAGCGTCTCCATGGCAACTTTATCTTCCCTCCCTTTGAGTGCTCATCTAGTAGCCACGCACTTGTTCTTGGCACTACACACTGTCACTCGGTACTACCGATAGTCCCGGTTTCGGCACCACTTAAACTAGGGTGAGAACTAGAAGAGGTTTTAAAAAAAAGCAAATTAAAGTAACGGTTGTCGGCACGTCTCAGCATAGACTGCCGGCTTATCTTTATTTACTACTGGATCAGCTGGTGCACAGTTGTTAGTGGAGGGGCGTTCCATGGACTCTAACCCTTTCGCGGGAGTTCCTCTCTCCGCTAACTTATATATATATATATATATATATATATATATATTGATATACCTTCTCTACTACTGATATTTCAAATTCAGGCTTTTGGTCATAATTTGGCATATAATCAGGAGTTGTATGTTTTATGAACAAAATCCTCAAGAACCCCGTCTGTGAATTTATATATATATATGTATATATTGTTTTCTATGAGTTGTCCAGGGAAAGAAATATGATTCGTTGAAATGCTGACCAATGGGAGAGTAGAGTTGGTTGATCCATGCGTGCAGTCCCAGTTACTCGCTGCTGAGCGAAGCCTTCGTTATTCCGCCAATGGTTATAGAGGTTGCACAGTCCCTCTGTGAAATAAGATTATTGGCAGAAAACTCGAGCCTCACCTTGCAGTGAACTCCTGTTTCCTTTCTATTATTGTTTTTTGTGGTGGTTGGTTGTTGGTTTCGTCTATTATCTGCTACGGAAATTGAATTTATTTTAATTTATACTCTCATTTGTCTTCTACAAAAAGTAGCCCTTGTCTTCATGTCAAGGGGGGTAGAGGTTGCACAGTCCCTCTTGATTAAAAGGTGTTGACACTCGACTCCAACTTCTTCACATAGAGACCCATTCGAGTTATTGCTGTTGTTATGTTTCCTCTTCGGTCGGTCATTGTTACTGCTATTGCTGGATGGCTGGTTGAATGTGGAAAATTCTGCACTGTTGACCTGGTGGTGGTATCTGCGACATGTTTCAACCATTCTCTGGTTATCTTCAGGTGAAGCTACGCCGAATCTGAATCCCCTTGCAGTAATGACTATTGCAAAAACTGCTTCTTATAAGATATGAGCACTTAAGCACACTGAGACCTAGAAGAGAGGTGTCAATCATACTGCCCAAGGGCAGAAATGAGGCAGGCTAATGGTCGACTGAGTCAGGTAACCTTAGCAACCATGTTGCAAGACACTTCATTCAGGGATTTAAATGTATACTGTTAATAACGTCATCCCAACAAGTCAATTATATAACATCTAGAATAAACAAAGAACCAAGGGTTAGGGGATTCAAAGACATGTTCCCTGAGGCAATTGCTTTATCAGCTAGCCATTTAGACGGGTCAAAAGGCAAACTTACTAACAAAGGCCTTTGTAACGTCATATCAACAAGTGAATATCTAAAACAGGGGTTCTCAAACTATGGTCAGCTAGGAGGCAGCAAAGAGACCACTCAATTAAGCTTATTGTCTATTTAAGATTGTTACCAAGTCCGATTTGTTATTTGTCTTTTAATTTCCTCTGTTTCAATTCATTGAACTAAAAATTCGATTGTCCGTATAGGCCAGTGCTCCGCAACCGGTGTGCCGCGGACACTGGTGTGCCATGAGCCAGATACAGGTGTGCCGCGGCGGCGATCAAGTACATTGTATTTAACATTTTACAATTTTTCATCATGTATTTAATACACTATGACAATTTTTCATCGAAGTTCCATAAGATGTTTTCTGGATTTACGTTAAAAAAAGAATATCCTCGCATTTCCTACAAAAAACAATCCTAACATTACTTCCATTTTCGACGACATATTTATGTGAGCAAAGTTTTTCAACTCTTGTATTAATTGAAAATGATAAACGGTCATCCTTGAAAGATCTAGACGAAGATCTTAGGGTTGCGTTGTCCAATATTGAGTCTATACCTATCATCAATTAATGTATCATCTCAAAGTATCATCAATTTATACCTATATACTTTAGCTTTTGGTGTGCCACGGAATTCTAGAAAGAATTTTGGTGCGTCGAAGGTTAGAGAAGGTTGCGGAGCACTTGTGTAGGCAAGGTTTTATCACTTGATTATTAGACAAAATAAATTTGTTTATTATGAAATGAATCTCGAGTTGTATCATTCAAAATTAGAGAAGAAGAACTTTCTTTGCCTCAGTCCACAGTTAAACAGATATATTGATGGAAATGCACTAACATCAATGTTTCATGGAGATATTTCTCTTAGTTCCCTGACCTACAAGATTTTGGAAAAAAAAGCCTTGGGTTTATCAAAAACCGTGTTTTACACCCCATTAATGACCTGCTTTCTGACCTCAACTTGAATCAAGCAGAGTTTATTGATTTAGTTTAAGATAGGGGTGGTGGAACATATATTTTGCGTTAAATGTCTTGTAATGATGTTTGGATTAAAATGGCACAGTGCCATCCTAATGTTCGAAAGCCGGCAGTGAAGAGACCGATTACATTTGTAATCCCACAACAGATTAGAAGCCACAAATGACATGAGAGTTGCACCGGCTAAATAAAAGCCAAATCCAGAAGAACTGGTTCTGGCAAAGCAAAGGCACCCATTCCATTGATAACCACCTCTAACCACCTCTAACCATTGATGGACGTTTGATGTTTAAGTTTGCCATTTTCTCAATCAACAATTGATTTCCAAAATATGTTTTTCTTTCAATAGAAATTAGATGCCAGTTTTTGTATAAATATTTTTGTTTGTTATCATTTCCGAATAAATATTGTTTTTAGTTATCAATTGGTTATCATTTTTTGATATAATATTTCTTTGGCTATTATTTTTTGAATAAATTATCTTTGGTTATTTCCGAAAAAAAACTTTGTTTTTATAATTTTTTCAATAAATATAAAAATTTATATTTTTATTTGGTCACCATTTCCGAAAAAAATGTTTTTCGTTATATTTTTGTAATAAATATTTCTTTGGTTATCATTTTTTGAATAAACATTTGTTTCGGTTGCCATTATTTGAGATAATATTTTTTATTTATCATTTTTTGAATAAATATTTGTTTGGTTATCATTTTTTGAATAAACATTTGTTTCAGTTATCATTTTTTGAATATATATTTATTTAGCAAAAATATTTTGTTTCAGGAGTTGACATATTAAATGTGTATCAAGTAAAAGGGTTCACAAGCCTTCTAAAACATTATAAAGACACCGCTATGCAGGAAATCTTGAAATAGTTTGAGAACCACTGACCTAGAGTAAGCTAGGTTTTTATAACAACTAATAAAGTTGTTAACAACATTATTATGAAAATATTCACATTTTATTACTGTACCTTAAACATTTTAGTCATACTATGTCCAGAGTTCGAACTCGTTCATTGTCAGGAGTAAACAAGTCAAAAAGAAGATATTAAGGCGGCATATTCATACAGTTGAAAGTTATAAAAAATGAATTCCTTTGAATTGAGAGGAATAAAGAATTGATATTGTTGAAAGACTCTTACAAAAGCGAACAGTTCATTAGACTCAAATCTTATTTCTTTCAATGAAATGAAATTGATTTTAGATCAAATGAGATTACTTTTGTTTTAAAAGAGAAGGAAAATATCTTGAATGAGTTTTTGATGAAATAGTGTTGGTATTGAATGTTTAAATTGGATCAAGTGTTTTCAAAATCATTTCAGACCATTTCCAGATGGCTAGCAGACTTTTAATTGAATTTATAAAGTTCATAATTATTACCGGATGAAAATTTAGTTGATATATATTAGTGAGTTTCTCTGATCTTTTGTGTTTTCTCTGTGTGGTCTGTTTAGTTTAAATATAAATATATTGGAACCACGGCATTGGTATTTTAGTGCTGCTGTTGTAGAATAATCCTGTTACTCTGAATACCCATATTACAAAAATAGATTCTAAATAACAGAAGGAGTTATATTTCTTAGGAGCAAGCCGATTAGAGTTGACCAACGACCAACGAGATTTTCCGTGCATTGATGCACGTTGGGGTCAGGCAGTTCCAAGCCAGAGGCTTTCACCTGCTTGTCTGTTTGAACTGCTTTAATTGTTCAGGTCTGTCGGGTAGATCGGTATGTTAGTTTCTGTCCTGTCTATGGTGAGTATGTTTCGTGGTCGTATGGTCTATCGTCGTCAGCTATCGTGAATCTAGTAATCTGATTAGCCGAAGGAGGATTGGTTTCAGGGAATTTGAGGGAAAAGTGCTCTCACTAGCAGGTTAGAGTGTAAGGGAAGTTTTCTGTCTTCATTGATAGTCAGACGTCTAATGTAAGTTTCTATTGATTCCATCCTGAAATCACTTTGGATATCCACATTTCTTGCATAAAAGGAGCATTGGCTGCAAGGCGAACAAGGCGTTCTAGACAATCTGGAGTCGGTTTTTGTTAATTATCGCAGAGTTGTACCAAACAGAACATCCACAGGTCATGGTAGTTCTTATAACTGCATTGTAGACAACCTTCTTCACCATTAGAGTGGAGCTTGGAAGGAATGGAATAAGCAGACTAGTGACAGTTATTGGCTTGTATATTTTCCGTGATCTACAAATTAATCAATTCGATATGGAATGATTGAAACCATCTGCAAAGATATAATATATAAGATATAACGATATCTTCAAAAATATAAAAAAAGCGTGGAGTCTGCAAGTTTTTATGAGAAGGTAATAAAATGATTCAAGACTGCGGCATTGGTGCAAGGGCCCGTAACAATCAAACTTTACTACTCTCTCTTTTAGCTTCTCGTTCGAGGCAAGCGACTTTATTAAAGGAACTCTATTTTATATCGATGAGTCGGAATTGCTGCGTAATTTACAGAGTAGCCAGAGTTAATCAACTTTAATACTCGGTGAATATCCCAACTCAGGCAAACTGATAGGAGTCATAATGCTATTTAACTCTTTAAAACTAAGTAAGGCAAACTTTATGAGAAGTAATATCATTTTTTGAATAAATATTTCTTTGGTTATCATTTCCGAAGAAATATTTTTGGTTATCATTTCCGAAGAAATATTTCTTTGGTTATCATTTTTTTAAAAAATTTTAAGTAATAAAAAAAAATTTTTAAGTAATAACAATTTTAAGTTGAAGAAGTAATATCATTTTTTGAATAAATATTTCTTTGGTTATCATTTCCGAAGAAATATTTTTTGGTTATTATTTCCGAAGAAATATTTCTTTGGTTATCATTTTTTTAAAAATTTTCCTTTACTTATCATTTTTTAAATAAATATTTCTTTGGTTAACATTTTTTAAATAAATATTTCTTTGGTTATCATTTTCGAAAAAATTTTTTTCTGGTTATCATTTTTTTGCCTAATATTTTATGTATATATGTATATCAGTAGTTATATGTAATTAGGGAGCCAGGGTAGCTCAGTGGCAATGTGATCGCCTTAGGACTGATAGATCGGTGTTCAATGCTCACTCTGGCCCTCGATTTATTCCCGCAAAAGGTGAAAAAATCTTAGTGCTTCATCCATAGGTTGTTAAGCTATCGGTACCGTGCCTGTACCATGTCTGACACTCGTGAAAGATCACTACTCAAAATATACTATAGTCAGGTAAAATGTAGGGCTCCCAATGTAGAATGATGACTGTGTGGTATTACTAAGGGCTAATCTTGGGTCCTTGTGTGCTCATCATAGGACTGCCGCTGCAACCTAACTCAACCCAGTGAATCAATATAACAATGTTTTACTTCATTATAAGTATAGTAATTGTGAAAAACTTGGATCTCGAGATTATGACGAAATTACATCTTTTGAGGTCCCAGAAGTCATTTTATGAAATTTATTCGATGATGTCCGCCTGTGGGTGGGTGATTATGTATCCAATGTTTGTGGCCACGCTACGGTCGAGAATCTTTGATGAATCAAATTGATATTTTACACAAAAATGGACCTCATAGTTTTAATGAGCCCTATTGTTTGGGAGCACTTATTCATGATGGAAAAGTCATTTTTTTGCCAAAAACTTGTATTTAGACCACATTTTTTCCCATAAATACTAATTTTAGCCCTTAGTAGTCACCAGGGAAATAAAATAAAAATATCTTGAGGCTTTAAAACAACTGGATATTTTTTTTTCAATTAAATGTAAAAATTCTGACTTATAATTCAATTGAAAGCTTGTGAGAGCGATACAAGTCATGCCGTTTAACGGATCAAAGAAACTATACCTTCAGATAGAACATTCTGAGGAAAATAAGTTTCATCTGTCGTGTGATATACAAAAATAAGCGTATATATTGATAAGTGGTTTAATCACTATCTGTACTACCTTCAGGAATGAAAGACCAGTAAACATCTCCCACTTAGACATTTATTTTATATCTTAATGGAACATAATTTATTATATACCAAAGAAGTATGATACGATTTTGTATGGTATTACATTTACTTATAGTAAGGTTGAGTGTAGGCCACTCCAAATTTTTTTATAATAATCAATTTATATTAATCAAGATATTAACTGAAAGAATGAAATCATGAAGTATTCTTATTCAAATTGTCTCTATTCATATTATCTGGATTCTAAGTTACTTCAGTCTTTAAGCGAGTATATTTATATATGTTAGTAACTGAGGCAATAATAAATTTATTTATTATTATTCATTTCAAATGTAATTGTCTTCTCAGGCAGAAATATTAGGTTTGTGTTGACTGTGTTGAAGATTATATTTGTAAAACAAAGTATTTCTTTTCGTTTTGGGCAGGTTTTATTCAAAAGATTGGTGGATGAGGGTGGATCAAGTGTCCCTTTGGGGAGCCCTAAGGTCCTTTTCTTTTGAACGTCCTCCATTTTTCATCAACAATTCTTTGTCTTCTAATAATCCCCACTCATCTTCTCATCTTACTGGCTCTCCAGTGCTAAGGGTCCTAGTCAGCTCTCTCTCTTATTGATTTTATCGTAACTTTCTCATTATTTGGATCTTTATGAATGTCACTCTCATTAGATCAGTACTCTTGATTGGAAAAATTTCGTAATACTGAAATAGTTTAGGTTAGATTAGGTTGAGGGGCTAGGTTATCTCCGTGGTTAAATTACTCGCCTCTGAACTGATAGGACCGGCATTCAATCCCTACCTGGCCCTGGACTTATTCATGCGAGAGGTGAATAAATCTGAGCACGTCGTCCCTCAGAGAAGGACGTTAAACCGTCGGTCCCGAGCCTATGTGATGTCACGTACTCGTTAAACATTCCTACTGTAAATAAACTTCAGTTTGGCAAAATTTGGGACTCCCAATGTACAATCAATCTTCATTGTGTGGTATCACACAGGGCCAATGCTCGGCCTACGGGTGTTCCCTTGTGGGACTACCACTGCAACCTAGCCTAACCTAGATTAGGTTGCAGTGGAAGTCCTCCAGAGAACACGCATAGGCTGAACATTGAATCTTTGTGATACCACACAGTGAACATTCTACATTGGGAGTCCTTAATTTTGTCTAATTCAATTGCGTTTAGAGTAGAGATCTTTAACAACGTACAAGCTCAGTACCAACAGCCTAACGTCTCAGAATAATTCACCTCTTGCGTGAATAAATCCATTGCCTGAGTGAGTATTGAACCCCGGATCTACCTGTACAGAAGCGAGCACGTTACCACTGGGCTACCTTAACCTCTCATATTGAAGTAAGAATATAAAGAAATAAACGGAGACTAGAGAGCGGATTATAGAGACACGTGTTTAGAAGAAGGAATTGAAGCTGCAGACACCAAGCGGTAAACAAGTGAATAGAATTAACAAAGGGAATAATACTGGGAATTATGCAAATTGGGCCTGTTGTTTGTGGACAGCCTGTGTTTACATAGCGTCAGACAGCCTTTAGTCAAGATACTCTTGTCGTAGGCAACTCTTTTCAACCACAAAGACGAGTGAAGCATTTACCTGTTTATATCAAAGGTTCTCAAGTGCTCTGCGTGGCAATATCCACAAATATATCCAACATTACATCCGTGTTCTACAAATATATCCAACATTACATCCGTGTTCTACAAATATATCCAAAATTATATCCGTGTTCTACAAATATATCCAACATTATATCTGTGTTCGACAAATATATCCAACATAACATCCGTGTTCTACAAATATATCCAACATTATATCCGTGTTCTACAAATATATCCAACATTATATCCGTGTTCTACAAATATATCCAACATTATATCCGTGTTCTACAAATATATCCAACATGAATGTAAAAAAATAATATTTAACAATTAATATAATAAAATAATCCCCCCCCCCCTCTAGGGGAGCTCGAGCAAACAATATTAATATGTTGAGGTTTCTGAAGATGAAATTTATTCATGATGGAAAAGTCATTTTTTTTGCCAAAAACTTGTATTTAGACCACATTTTTTTCCCCATAAATACTAATTTTAGCCCTTGGTAGTCACCAGGGAAATAAAATAAAAATATCTTGAGGTTTTAAAACAACTAGATATTTTTTTTTTCAATAAAATGTAAAAATTCTGACTTATAATTAAATAAAATTACCTGAACTTTCTATTAAATCTGTAGTGATTTCATTGATATTTGTATATAATGAAGTCACAATATTATTTGCTATTTTTGTTTTATTGTTTAAATCGACTCCCCAAGCGGGAGATAACGTCAGCCGTTCATCGGCTTTTTGTTTGATGGTGATCCTTCAGATTCTACATTGGAAGTCCTAAATTTTACCTAACTGAAGTGTATTTCGAGTAGGGATCTTTAACGAGTATCTGACATCGTACAGGCTCGGGACCGATGGCTTAACATCCTCTTTTAGTCTTGGCTAGTTACCATTAGTGATAAATTAGTTTTCGTCTTTGTCTCAAGGGAATATTCCCAGTACCTTGAGGGTTTAACGTAAGTTGTGCTCGTTCTGTATGTTTATTTATATGCCCTGTGTCCTTTAGTTTAAGCAACCGATATGGGAATATCGAGTACCTTGTCGGACATTATATTAGTTTTTAGTCTTATAGTATTGAGTGTTTCTTAGTTATAAATTAGTTTAGTTTCCACCTCGAGGGAATATTTTAGTACCTTGAGGCGTAGTGATAAGTTGAGTTAGTCTTGATTGTGTATTTATATGTCTTCGTTATATGTGTTCTTTAGTTAAAGTGCAACTGGTAAGGGAATTGTAATTACCTCCGCATGTTACCTGGGCTTTAGCTTGTCTATTACTCGTGGCCTAGGTACCGTTTTGCGGAGTAACTGTCAGAATTCGAGCTTAGCATTGCGTTGCTTGAGGTGCCCTCGGGCACTTCCATGTTCAATGGAGGTGGCTGAAGGGTAACTTGTCAACAAGGCGGCCTGGCTTGACTAAGCGGTTATGGAACAAAGTGCCGAGGAACGCGAAGATCAAAACGGGCTTAACATCCTCTCCGAGGGACAACATACTCAGATTTATTCACCTCCCATGTGAATAAATCGAGGGCTAGGTGGGGATCGAACCCCGGACTACCAGCCCAGAGGCCAGTATTTTAATCACTGAACTAACAAAGTTCAACTTTCAACCAAGTTTTACTTGTATTGTTTTTATTAAACGTTTTTTCAACTATATTTTTTTTCATAAGCGAGTGATATCTGTATGTTTTTATTAAATACATATTATTATTATTGTACACATTGTGTTGAAATTCATTTAATCTGTGAAGAATGATGCAATAAATAATTTTCTTATGGTAGAAATGAAAGGGAAAAAATGTAATATTTTGGCAAAGTTGAAAGAATAAAGGTGTTTAGGAGTGCAGTTAGAGGTAAGTGGCAATTGTGTAGACAAAAGGCTAAAGCTTTTGTTTCACTAAGATGATTAACGACAGACAGACGAGCTCCTGAAAGGCTTGAATTACTCTATAATTATAGGTTGTATGTATCTTACCATGCATAAATACTTGAGCTCCTTCTATTAAGTCAATTTTAGCGGGTTCCAGTCACTTATAACCTTCAAGCCTAATTCTTCCGTTTTAATTTAAAACTATAAAAGTTTTCATATAATTTTGTCAGACAAAATATTTAAAAACTAAAAAATGACTGCGTTCCTGGTTATGATAATAAAATGCTTAGTTGACTATTTCTTTTTATGAGTTTATGATTGATTTGAAATATTTAGGAATTCCTTCAAACGATCATAACAAAGGTATAAACATATTAAATCAAGTTCAAAAAAGTCACTTTTTCATCAGGAACCCTGCTTTTGATTTTAATACTGCTTCTTGAAACTATCTATTAAGTTGAGATATAATTCATACTATACTTAATATATATATAATAATCGTTAATACATACTTAATATAAAGTTTTATTATGAATACTATAATACAGGTTATATTAATATCAAACCATTAGAATAAAAGAACACTTGGAAATAACACACAACTCACTTCAATATTTCGACCTCATTTTCTTCTTCTTCTTCTCCTGTTGGCGACTAGGCCGAAATATTGAAGTGAGTTGTGTGTTGTCCCTACGTGTTCTTTCATTTTAATCGTTTGATATTTTGTCCTAATGGATCGTTTCATTTTAGAATATTTCAATATTAATACTAAATTAAATAATATGTACTTCATATAAGATTATATTAATATAGTAATTTTAATTACATAAATTTCATACTATGTACCTCGTAATTGTTTTTCATTTTGTTTTTGCGTATTCTGTTTTGTTTTCTGGCCTTTTGAAAATCTGTGGAGATACTCTTACACAATATTTTATAGTGCTATTAATCTGAATAAATTATAAAGCCTTTGATAATGCAGTACAATCTCTGGCGAAACGTCGGTTGTTAATTAATTGCTTTTATCTGGAACTAATCATCGAGATAATTTAGTAATTTGGAAATTCAAGGGTAAAGAACCTATATTATATACATATCTCATTAAAGTGAACTGCAGTCTCGGTATTAACGATCTTCTGACTGAGAGATTCTATGTTCACAACCAATGTCCTTCGATCAAGGGTTAATAAAAATAACAGTTGGTCTAGTATTGTGTTTCATAAAGATAAACTAGTATATATATATATATATATATATATATATATATATTCACTTGATAAACGGAAAGACGATCCAAACTGGACACAATAATAGTTCAAAATTGAAGATAGTTAGCACAGAAAGTAAAAGAAACAACACTTACAGACTCAAATTTTCGGGTAATCCGTGTTCAGGAGAAAAGAGAAAGGGAGACCAAGCACGTTGTAGACGCAACGGCAAGTAACCGACACGGCAACCGCCAGTGCTGCTCCCCGTACCCGGTCTTGAAGTAATAGAGTTAAGAGAAAATATAAACAGAAATACAGATAAGCAATACAAGCAATACAAGTTGGCAAAATACAAATGATTCAGAAGGAATTGTAGGAAGAAAAAAAAAACCAACAAAATGTATCTGCAATAATCCATAAAAGGTAAAGTTAGATAAAAGGATGTAAAAGGGAAACTATCTAAGAATGAGTGTCTTAAAAATAAAATTAAATATAATATATAAAGTATAGATCAAACTGAAAGTAAAGTATAAAAATAAAATAAATAAATAATTAAGAAAGATATAAGAAGAAGGAAAGAGGAAAAAATACCAGAAAAAAATATAAAAGATAACTATATATTAAATGAAATTAAAAAAAAAATCTTTTAAGGTATAGTCCAGGTGCACTGCGTGCCCCGAGTAACCTTATGTGTGCCTCTTCAGAGGCTCTAAAGGTCACGGTATTGTCATCATGGGGGATCTGTCGCAGAATCTGCACACTGTAGCAATCATTGAAAGGTAGACCGTGGAAGTTGCCGTGGATGGCAACAGGTAAATCGGAAAGGTTGTTAACGGATGCTCTGTGACCGTTCATACGGAGGCTGAGCTTGTTAAAGGACAGTCCTACGTAGAGCGCATCACAACGAGTACAGTCGTTACATGAAAAGGGGCTGTAAGGGCTGGTTACAGGAAAGCGGAGTGAAGTGTGGAAGGGGGTTGAGAGGCGGACAAGTCAGGCACCCCCGTCGTTGGCAACTCTTAGCACCCACAGACGGGTGATTGACGCTCCTCGACGTCAAGTCCCTGTGAGAGAAGAGGTTGCCTAGGTTAGGGGGGCGTCTGTAGGAGAGGCGGGGTTGACTGAGGAAGATGGCTGATGTTGAAGGAGAAGAGGATAGGATGGGGAACGGATCTTTCAGGATACGTTTAATTTTATGGACGCCAGGGAAGAAAGTAGTTAAAGAATCCTGAAAAATCCTTAAACTTTTTTATCTAACTTTACCTTTAATGGATTATTGCAGATATATTTTGTTCGTTTTTTTTTCTTCCTACAATTCCTTCTGAATCATTTGTATTTTCCCAACTTGTATTGCTTATCTGTACTTCTGTTTATATTTTCTCTTAATTCTATTACTTCAAGACTGGGCAAGGGGGGCAGCACTGGCGGTTGCCGTGTCGGTTACAAGCTGTTGCGTCTACAATATGCTTGGTCTCCCTTTCTCTTTTCTCCTGAAGACCCGAAATTTAATCTTCCTGGATTACCCGAAAATTTGAGTCTGTAACTGTGTTTCTTTTACTTTCTGTGCTACCTATCTTCAAGTTTGAACTGGTATATATATATATGAATTAAACAACCATAATAAACAAATATATATCAGATACAATGCTCTAAGGCCTTTCGTTACAACATCATCAGAGAGCTAAATGAACTGAACAAAAAATATAATAACAGGTTAACCTGATTGATTGAAGTCTTCTGGATTGCTGGCATCCCTGTCTGAATTTAATGTTCCTAAACTTGAAGGAGTCTTGATCTGCTTACTTATTTCTTTTATCAATATTTCATCCAATTTGTAAAGTCTCGGACTATTGTTCATTAAATTTCCATAGAAGTTCTTTAAGAGTTCACTTTCAATAATATTTCTCTTTCCTTCTGACGGAGTTATTGTTATATATCAACAATAAAAAAGAGTTACATATCAAGGCTTATTGTTGATTAATAATTATTCATATATATGTTTTGTTAAATGTCCTTTGTACTATGGCATGAAAGATGGTCAATGAAATATATTCACGCCATAGGCCAAAGGTCATTGAACAAAACATTTATAAAAGAAGGGTTGCTTCCCTAATATAAATATATATATATATATATATATATATGTATAAATAAATAAAAAGATTTCACATAAACACGTGAAATAACAATCAATGATCAAACTACAATAAGAAATGGGAAAACAAGACTAAGATCTTTCAACCGTAACAAGCGGTCTTCGTCAGAGTCAAAAACCCAACTGAAGTTGACCGCTCTGACGAAGACCGCTTGTTACGGTTGAAAGATCTTAGTCTTGTTTTCCCATTTCTTATTGTGGTTTGATCATATATATATATAATATATATATATATATATAAACTCAAAAATTGTTATTGACCTCTTCTATTCTATTCACTGTTTTGTTATTGAGGGCTAGGTCAAATAAAAGAAAATAAACTCCTTTCTAGGCCGACGTTTCGATGTATTTGTACATCATCTTCAGGGCTAAAATTAGAGTAAGACTATAATACATTTATCAAAACAATCTACAACTCACATAGAGAAATAACACACACTTTTGTTACAACCAACAGATACATACAAATATCTGTTGGTTGTAACAAAAGTGTGTGTTATTTCTCTATGTGAGTTGTAGATTGTTTTGATAAATGTATTATAGTCTTACTCTAATTTTAGCCCTGAAGATGATGTACAAATACATCTAAACGTCGGCCTAGAAAGGAGTTTATTTTCTTTTATTTGACCTAGCCCTCAATAACAAAACAGTGAATATATATATATATATATTAAAGGTTTAATAGAACAATTAGCTTATCGGGGCTACCCTTCTAATGTTCTTGTTCGGTAATTCATTGAATGAATCAACCAAATCATACGGAAGGCAAGAAGAGTTGCTTCGACTCTAGCTTGTAATAAAGTAAAACATAACCTTTTTTATAATAATGAATGTAGGTGTCATTAACAAACAAAACTAACAAAGCTAACAAAGGTGTCATTTTGCATCTTTAACCTTCAAGGAAATCTTGATTCAGTCATCTGATCTCAGTCATTGTCTAGTACCTTTAAAAAAGTGCTTACTAGGTTTCATCATCTAGGGTTACACTGCAATGTCTGAAATCGCTCTGTACTCAACACCTCCGTATCTATTAACAGTATTCTCGGTTTGAGCACGTCGCCCCTTGAAGAGGATGTTAAGCCGTCTGTCCTAGCCTGACACGTTACTCGTTACCTACTTAAATAGACATAATTTAGGACTCCTAACATAGACTTAAATGGGTACGAAATAATAAATGAACCCCTCTTTTCTTTCCTAGAACAGCACAAAAAGGTAACAGCCTACAAGTCTGGGATTGGACAACAAATAATTATTTCTACAAAGATTTCCCTGATAATACATCATTTTTTTATTTGTTCTAATATAGTTGCACTCTTATGGCCATTACTTCAGCAATATACCGTCTTTTTTTCGAAAATAAGACACTGTCTTACTTTATTTTTACGTCAAATTCCGTGCTAGGGTTTATTGTCGGGGGAGGGCTTCATGTAAATGAAGTAGATTTACATATTTTGTTTAATATTTATTTTTATACAGAAATTTAAAATTATTCGATTACAGTCATGTCATCTTCTGGAGCATCGTCATAAATTATCAAAATTTTGAATTTACGAACAGCCTTGCGGTGGGCTGTTGTTAAAAGCCATATCAATTGCCCAACAGACATCTTAAAGATGATATGGCTTTTAACACAAGCCCACCGCAAGGCTGTTCGTAAATTGGAGGAGACCAGCTTAAAAGTCGTTAACGCAGATGCTGCTGTGTACTTTAATGAAACATGTTTACGTGAGGATTTGCTGCCATCATACACAAATATAGATATAGATATATATATTTCACTCAAAATTCGAAAAAAACGATCAAAACTGGACGCAAATCAGATCAAAAACGAAGAAAAACAACACACAGAGAAAGAGACACACTTACAAACTCAAATTTTCGGATGATCCGTCTTCAGGAGAAAATAGAATGGGTGACCAAGCACGCCGGAAACACAACGGCAAGAAACCGACGTTTCCGGCGTACTTGGTCGCCCATTCTCTTTTCTCCTGAAGACGGATCATCCGAAAATTTGAGTTTGTAACTGTGTCTCTTTCCTGTGTGTTGCTTTTCTTCGTTTTTGATCTGTATATAATATATATATATATAATATACTCAAAACATAATATCGTCATAATGTATATATACCCATATAACAATATGCTCAAAACATAGTATATATTAATAATATATTTTATTGGGGCAAAATTATTCTAATTTTGTAGTCAAGATTATAGTAAGATTTGTTCTTTTCATTAAAGCGTCATAATTAGTTTGATTTAGTTTCTAAGATAGTTTATACGTGTAAAGAGGGAAGTGAAAGAGAGTGCAGCGTCTCCCTCTAGATTATGTTTTTGTTTCAAACATTCAAAGAATATCATTAATAATTAGTTTAATAAATGAAATTGTTTTACCCTTGATGACTTGAGAAATGCAGTGAAAGTGAATAGCAAGCCTTCTAAGGTAAGGCGAAAAGTTTTATTTTTCTTTTTAGGAGGGTTGAGTTTTGCGGAAGACGTATCGACCCGTGTCAACTGCATCATGGGATTGATGCAGCAGGCCTTAGGTGACAAACTCACCCCCTACTCTTTTGTTATCATTCTGTTGACCCACTTTTCATGTCTCCAAACACTTCATACTATATATATATATTTATATATATATATATAAACTAGAATTTTCAAAAGAACAGACAGAAAATTCTAGTTTATTCAGTTCGAAGAATCGTTTCATCTAATCGGTTATATATATATTATTATTATTATTATTTGCTTTCATTTGTTCTTTTTTAGTTATTTTTCTCTCTGTAGTTAGTAACTTACCTAGGGCGGCCAGTAGAGTGCGTTCGTGTTCGTCGCATTTCACCGACCACTCAGTTAGCTTCAGCTACTCAAAGGGACTACTTCTGCCCGATGACGACGAATGTCGAAATATCGTTGAGAGTCTTTTTGTGTGTGTTTTTATTTGTTTTCCTCTTTCCTGCGTGAACTATATATATATATTATTTAGGGGGTTATTTTGAAATATATACCTATAACGTATGGACTGTTTTTCTTGACCACTAAATATTAACAACACTTTTTCTTCTTCTCGGAGTTTGGTCAGGGTAAATATATGGAATCACCTTTTTGCCAATGTTTCGTCTTTATTTTAAGACATCCTCAGGGCTATAATTTTTTTTGTTAGTTTATAGCACTGAGGATGTCTTAAAATAAAGACGAAACGTTGGCAAAAAGGTGATTCCATATATTTACCCTGACCAAACTTCGAGAATGAAGAAAAAGTGTTTATATATATATATATATATAATATATTATAAAGATTTCATAAATCTTTACGTTGAAATTCAACAATCAATGATCAACCTACAATAAGAAATGGGAAAACAAGACTAAGATCTTTCAACCGTAACAACGGTCTTCGTCAGAGTCAAAAACCCAACTGAGTAGGGGTTGGTTTTTGACTCTGACGAAGACCTTGTCCTACGGATTGAAAGATCTTAGTCTTGTTTTCCCATTTCTTTGTGTGGTTTGATCATTGTTTATTTTTATCTATATAATATATATTACATTAAATACATTTAAAACATAATGCAAATCCATATTCGGTGGCACTCACTTCAACTATATCATTTTAGCAAGCAGTACCGTGAAAAGTTCATACTTAACTCAGGTTATGTATTTATTGGTACATTCATATATATACGAGTTCAAAATTCAAGAAGAGTAACACACAGAGTAAGGAAACACACTTACAGATTCAAATTTTCGGGTAATCTGTCTTTAGGAAAAAAGAGAAAGGGAGACTGCATATATATATATATATATATATATATATATATATATGAATTAAACAACCACAATAAACAAATATATATTAGATACAATGCTCTAAGGCCATTCTTTTCAACATCATGAGAGAGCTAAATGAACAAAAACGAAAAATATAATAAAGTTAACCTGGTTTTAGTATTACTGGTATCCCTGTCTGAATTTAATGTTCCTAAAATTGAAGGAGTCTTGATCTGCTTACTTATTTCTTTTATCAATATTTCATCTAGTTTTTAAAGTCCCGGACTATTGTTCATTAAATTACCATAAAAGTTCTTTTATGAGTGCACTTTCAATAGTATTTCTGAAGGAACATAAATTAATACTTTCCTTGACTCCAATTTATGATATGATTTTTGTTCCTTACATCTAAGAACGAGGCACTCTTTTCATCTTCCTGTCTGATTGAATATTGGTGTTGTTTTACTCTTGTAAAGAGACCTTTACTCGTCTGTCCAATATAAGACATTTGGCAATCAGTACAAGGTATCCTATATAAACAACTATCTTTTTCCTCTCCCTTATTATTAACAAGCTTATTAAACTAATTTATTTAATTTACAAACTGGATGAAATATTAATAAATGAAATAAGTAAGCAGATCAAGACTCCTTCAATTTTAGGAACGTTAAATTCAGGCAGTGGTGCCAGCAATCCTGAAGACTTCAATCAACCAGGTTAACTTGTTATTATATTTTTTTTTAGTTCATTTAGCTCTCTGATGATCTAACGAAAGGCCTTAGAGCATTTATCTATATATAAAGGCCTTAGAGTATCTGATATATATTTGTTTATTATGGTTGTTTAATTCATATATTATATGAAAAGTTATTATTGATTATTAATATATATATATATATATAATATATATATATATATATATATATAACAGTACAAATATGAAGATAGGTAGCACAGAAAGTAAAAGAAACACACTTACAGACTCAAATTTTCGGGTAATCCGTCTTCAGGAGAAAAGAGAAAGGGAGACCAAGCACGTTGTAGACGCAACGGCATGTAACCGACACTGCAACCTTCAGTGCTGCTCCCCGTGCCCGGTCTTGAAGTAATAGAGTTAAGAGAAAATGTAAACAGAAATACAGATAAGCAGTATAAGTTGGGAAAATATAAATGAATCAGAAGGAATTGTAGGGAAAAAAAAGCAACAAAATATATCTGCAATAATCCATACGTCTTTCCGTTTATCAAGTGAATATATAATATATATATATATATATATATATATATATATATATATTCACTTGATGTTGTTTGTATCGGTCAGTGGACGCATTTACGTCTCCGTTCCTTCATTCCTTCTCCTTTTTATTTTCTTCTTCACTCCTGAAGACTGCAAGACGCCGAAATGATCGAGATTCGTGAGTGTTAGTCCTCTTTCTTGTGTTCTCTAGCTGTAACTTTAATTATATATATATATTGTGTGTAGTTTTGTTAATGTTTGAATTCAGGTGAGAAGAGATACATCAGAAGGTAGTTACATTCAATTCATTTTTTTTTTAACTATATTATTTGGATATTTTTTGGACCGCCATTACGGTCGAAATATTGGAAAGTGAGTCTCTTTGTTATGTTTCTGTTTATGTGTCACAGTTTATTTTAAGTGTAATCTGTCCTGCCGGACCGTTTTTCGTTTACCATGGTAGGTATATATATATATATATATATATATATCAATGTACATAAAGAATCTACTGTAGTTTTTGGTTTTAACCGTCTTGTGGAGTGATAAGAGACGGAAACCAAGCGCACTAGTTCAGAGACGGTTCTCCAACTATAACAATATAGACTATTAATAGAGGGAACATGATATAACAGAGGTTTTTTTACATGAAGAGATTTTCAATGTATGGTATTATGCATGTCGTGGGCTGTTACGGACACCATTGATTATTAATCCTTGCAATATTTAGCAATGAAGTGAGAAATGCAATCATCATCAGGCAGGTCGTTCCGTCATTACAGTGCAGATAACTATGTCATCGTTAAGATTAAAGGACGTTTCCTACTAAATACGTTTCAAAGAACGGAAATTAATTCTGAACTGGACTCCTCCAGTTGATTAAAATCTAGAATTTTGGCTTAACTGTGATCACTCAATTTCAATTCACAAAACTGTATAACTAAAATTGTAATCAATGTTATTTTTTTGCCTAAAAAATATATATAGGTTAATTTTATATTTTCATTTACTCTGGTTTGATCTTGTTGCTGTGAGTTCAGAGTACTTGTATGAGCTGTGCGTGTCCGAGTGAGTGTTTGTCCTTGTTTTCGTATGTTTTTGTGAGTTCGGACATGTTTATGTTTGTATTTGATCTTGTTTTCGTGTCTTTTTGTGAGTTTGCTCTTGTTTATTTGTATGTGTATGTGTTTGATCTTGTTTTCGTGTCTCTTTGTGAGGTGTTTGATTTTATTTCGTGTCCATTTGTGAGTTTGCTCTTGTTTATATATATATATATATATATATAAAAATTTAAATTACACAAAGCACGACACAGAAAAGAGAATACAAAGAAAACCTTACAGAATCAATTTCGAACTGTTGTTCGTCATCAGAGAGTAGACTAGTAGAGAGGACGAAGTGAGAGAGATCTCCCACGTCGAAGAACGGAGCGGAATGAAGAAATAAAGAGTCAACCGAAGAGAGCACACTAGCGTAAAAAAGGAGCTAGGCACTAAGTCGAGAAGGAGAAAGCAAAAACAATAGAATTTAGTAAAAACTAATAAATTATAAATTAAAAATTATCAAAAAAGGAAATATCAAAAAAAAATAAATAAACAAAACTAACACCAATATAATAAAAAAAGAAAAAAAAATAATAATAAATAGAAAGGAAAATATATATATATGAATATGAATATATAAGTTAAAAATAAAAGGAAAAACAAATAAAAGTTAACGCTTCTGATTTAAACCGGGATCTGATCGCCCAATAACCATATGTGGGCCTCCTCAGACGCTCTTAATGTCAAACTACGGTCATCAGTGGTCACTAGCTTAATGATTTGAACAGAAAAGCAGTCATTAAAAGAAAGGTTATGGCTGTTGGCATGGATAGCTACAGGAAGCTGTTTGCGCTGACCGACCGAAGCTCTATGGTCTGTTCAAACGCTCATTGAGCTTGGTAGAAGTCATACCAATGTAGAATGTCATACACACACGAACACACACACACACACACATATATATATATATATATATATATATATGTGTGTGTGTGTGTGTGTGTGTGTATGGTTATTGGTATATATATATTATATATATTATATATTTATATTGTTGTATAGTGTGTGTGTGTGTGTGTGTGTTTGTTGTGTTGTGTTGTTGTGTGTGTATTTGTGTGTGTGTGTTTTGTGTGTGTGTGTGTGTTTGATCTTGTTTTCGTGTCTTTTTGTGAGTTTGCTCTTGTTTATTTGGATGTGTGTGTGTGTTCTTGTTTTCATGTCTTTCAGTTAGTTTCTTCTTGGTTTCGAGTAGTTTATGTGTATGAAAAACTGAGTTGGATATCTCAAATCCAAATGAACTAAAATGACTATACTTCATAACTAGCAAACATCCCCGTCTTTGACGGAATCAAATATTCTATTACACTTGGTATTCCAAAATAGATCACTGTTTTAAATACCAAATACTGTACATTTATCAAATAGGATAACTGAATTATCAAACTATACCAACTATCAAACGCGAGTCCTTTGTATACGAGATATACAAATCATAGTGCGAAAGACAAAAAAAAGAAAAAAATAAATTCAAAGGAAGTAATGGTATTAGAAAAACTGTTCATATGTAGTTGATGACTTTGCAACTTATTAAGCATCCTAGGATGGATGTAATTATTGGTTATTTTTAAAAGTTAATGTTTGCAGAATTGATCATCAATTTAAAACGATGACTCGAAGCTGCAAGCTAATTAAGTTAATCACGTTAAATCTTTACTAAATGTATGCTGTGTTGAACATATCAATCCAATTTTGAAGGAATCTTCCATCAGATTTAAAGCTGTTTAATAAAATGAGATCGGGAATATACAAGTGAAAAGTTTGTTTGTATTTCAACGCTCGCATTTATAAGGCTTTCACATTTTAGTGCTATTGTAAGGTCGGGAAATATGGCTCATTTATTATTTGGCACCTATTTTAGTAATGGGCAATTACTATTACCTATTGATACTGGGTTGGGAGTCCTAAATTTTGGTCTTACTCAAGTGTATTTAGAGTAAAGTTCTTGAACGAGTACCTGACATCATAGAGGCTTGGAACCGACGGTTTAATGTCCTCTCCAAGACACGACGTGCTCAAATTCACCTCCCCACGTGAATAAATCGACGGTCAGGTGGGCATCGGAACTAGCAATCCAGAGGCGAGCACGCTAAGCACTGAGCTAACCTGGCCCCTCTAAGCGAAAAGTAAAGTTATTTCATTGCTTATATTAAATACATTAGGACAATGTTTCTCAACCCTTATTAACTTAAAACACATTTGTAAGACATTGAAAATGTGGCCACACACAGAGCATACTTAGTGATTTATGAAAATTATTATACTATAATAAATTGCATTAATTTCAAGGAAAAATTGAATATTATATACTATATACTGTACTGTATAGCATAGTGTAAATTAATACAATATACTATAAAGAATAAAATGTATTATAATAATGATCTAGTATCAGACCGACGGTTTAAATTTATTCTCCTCCCCACGTGAATAAATCGAAGGTCAGGTGGGCATCGAACCTCGGAACTAGCATTCCAGAGTCGAGCACGTTAACCACTCCGCTTAGCCTGACCCCTGTAAGCGAAAATTACGACAATTATTATACTATAATAAATTGCATTAATTTCAAAGAAAAATTCAATATTATATACTGTACTATATAGCATACTGTAAATTAATACAAATACTATAATAATGATCTAGTATGATATATGTAAATGTATGCTCTTCTCACTGTTTCGCTTCACGATAGTAGAGAATCACTGCTCTAGAAATATTTAGCGAGCCCATTATGGCAGTGATGTATGTTTTACTACCAATTACAGTGAACGTACTGTAACTAAAATATTCTTTCTTACTTCAATCTTTAATAGAAAAGGGAAAGAAACAAATCTGGAGTGGCCTCCAGATTCCAATTCAGCATTCCAATCGAGGGGCCAGGTTAGTTCAATGGTTAATGTACTCGCCTCTGGGCTGGTAGGTCCGGGGTTCGATACCCACCTAACATTCGATTTATTCACGTGGGAGGTGAATTAATCTGATTAGTTGTCCCTCGAAGAGGACATGAAGCCGTCGGTCCCGAGCCTGTTCGATGTCAGCTACTCATTAAAGATGGTCGATTCTAAATACATTCGAGTAAGGCAATATTTATTCATGAGACTCCCAAAAAAAAAAAAATCTCGGTTTTATAAAAATCTGAATATATTTTTTTCATTGTATTTGTAACTTGAAAGATAATGTAATTATTGAGTTGAGTTATTTTTAATAACTCAAAATTACAAAATTCTAGAATTAGCAGTTTAGGAAAAAAATATGTTTTCTAAAAATTGGTATTTGGCAAAAAAAAGTGACTTTTCCAATATGCAAAATTCTTTCCAAACAGTAGAGATCATCTACACTATAGGGCCCATTTTTTTTGTAAAATATCAACTTGATCCATCAAAGATTCTGGACCGCAGCGTGGTAACAAGCAATGAACCCACACACAGACATCATCGCAAAAACATCATAAAAATGACCTCTGTGACCTCAAAACATATAATTGCGTCAAACTCTCGAGATCGAATTTTTTCACGAGATCACTATACTTTACTTAGAGTAAAGTAAAAATAGATATAAAACATTCCCATTTACATGTTTTTTTTAATCTTTGTTGACCTAAAAGAAATTTACTATATTTTTTATGTAAGTTCTATTTTTACAAACACTTAATAAAACATATTAAAATGCAAATTTCTCTAAATGAATTAAAATATATTTAATGTTTCGTCCCCTAGATTTAAGGGAAATTTTTGTAAAAAAAAAATAAAATCAAATAAATTAATATATTATCATTGTAGGGTAAAAAGCTAATGAAATAGTCTCCACATACAGAAATTTAATCGTATAAACAAGGAGTTTCGAGCACGTAGCGTTCTTCTTCAGGCATCATTAGGGAGATACACAATACTCCCTTGAGGGATCAGCGTCACAGATGTACCTTTCAGCCAGAATCTTCATCTAACCCCCAAAGTCCTAATGGCATCTTGTTCTACTTGATTTCAATTAGCATGACATCACAGATAGCAAATTCCTACTTTAATGACTTTTTACTGAAAGCAAATTTAGTTATTTTAACATTTTATAGAGCATTTCAAGTTCGCTCAAATATATAGCAAAATTAAGTTTAAGGAGTGACATCCTCTTAATGATGTCATTACAGTTGTATACAACTGTAGAATAACAGTTGTTTTGTTATTCTACTAACAGATGGCAGTAGCTATTTAAAAGTTAAAAATACCACCTACTGTAATTTAAATGGACAATATATTAATTCTAAGGTAGTGCAATCAGTTATTATATGGCATTTACTCATTGTAGGGTAAAAAGCTAATGAAATGGTATCCACATATAAAAAATTTAATCGTATAAACAATGCGTTTCGAACACGTAGTGTTCTTCTTCAGGGATTAACTAAAAAATACAATATCAGATTTTTTTTATTTTAGTAATTGAAAAGTCTTATGATATAAACTGTTTATTACAGTAAAAATATCATCATATATATTAATACGCAAGTAACTACGTGTGTCATGCTTTGTCATAATAATGAAAATAATTGCCCATATTTAATTACTGTCATTAAATTACAGCTATAAATCAAAGTCATAATTAGACACATTAAATTCCCTAATTAGCATTTAATAGAGCGTAAGTTAATTAGTTTATTTCATGTACATACTTTTACTTTTTATATCTAAAAATTGCACATTATATCAGAACGAGTTCAGTAATGTTTTTTGAAATTACCTTGATAAGAAAGGGAGTCATAATGCCTTTACCAATTCAAAACTTGTTTTTTTATATTTTTTATTTTTTATATTTTTAATTTGTTAACGCTAAACCGATAACAATGAAATTTCGGTTAAGAAATTGAACCTAAGATTAGCAATTTATAAAAAAAAGTCATAAAATTTCGATTGCTGATCAGGCTAATCTCTATATGAAGTTCGTGAGTTTGTTTGTTTATTGTTTGTTTCTTTCTTTCATTGTTTGTTCACCCATATCCCGTGGAGATAGAAATCTGAAATTAAATACACATTATTAATTACCTGAATAATGTTAAATAAAAGAAAATTATCACTCTATTCCCAAAATTGGAGACAGGGTAGCCCACTGGCTTGCGTACTCACCCACAACAGTAGCACAAATTTATTAAAAATAAATGTAACAAAAAAATTTTTGAATTTAAAATTTGAATAATATAAACAAAGGTAATAAAGTGAAGGCATGGACCCAGGGTAGCCAGTTGCTTGCTTGCTCACCGATAACAGTAGTGAGTGAAAATGTGTTATATATAAATGAAAAAAAAAAAAATTTTTTTAATTAAAAATTTGCAAAATTTTAAATAAAAGAAGCACAAATTTTTTTTTATTTTTTTTAATTTTTATTTTAAGAGCATAAATGAAAGACATAGAACCAGAGTAGCTCAGAGGCTTTCGTGCTCGCTGATGACAGTAGTGCAAATCTATTATAAATAAATGTAACTAATATACATTAACTACTATATTGAGGTTAAAAATGAATAATTTTAGAAACAAACTTGAACATAACTGTCAGATAAAGTGCGAATGTTTTAATGTAATATTATGGAGACGCATTCCTTTCATTAATGATATTTTATGCTAGGTAAACAAATTGAATATTTCAATTTACAAGTTTTGTTTGTTTTAAATATATTTCATTGTATGTATAACTTGAATTGATGTTTTATTTATTTATGTCATAAAGTAAATGTTTTTTTTTCTTTTTAATGCTTTATTATATTTTGCTAAATATACTTACTGTGTATATATCTTGAATCATCTTAAGAATACTATATCAAAAGCTTGTGTAATATAAGAATCTGTTTCTGTGCCTTAATAGTAAAAAACAAAATTAAAATTATCCTTCAATTATGTTTAGTGAATTTATTTAATAGCTATTGTTATAATTTCTGAGTGACACAAAGGGCACGGGTAGTCTAGTCTTTATAAAAAAATAATGATTTTTTGTACATTGCTTAGAACTGACTCATTTCAAGTTTTCTTTACGTTTCATACATTGGAGAAACCGAATCCACCCTAGAAAAATTTCTGTCGGTTTGTCGGTTTGTCTGTTTGTCCGCAAACTTTGTCACAGGTAAACTCAGTACCATAAGACATATAAAGCTGAAACTTTTACAGTAGATTTGTGTAGGTCTAACTTAAAATATAAGGCTATGAATTGATTGGAAATTCAATGTAAGTGAAGTTATGAACGTTTAACGCAAAAATGTTTGTCACAAGTAAACTCAGCCACCATAAGACATAGCGAGCTGAAACATTGACACTGGATTCGTTGTGCCTAACTTGAAATATGAGCTCTAAATAATTATTATTCAGTACAGAAGCGAAGTTATGGGGCTTTTAGCTGTATTTTCCTAACTTCACAGACAAGTTTGTTTTGAAAATACACAGGTGTGGCAAGTAGGTATTGTTAGTTAATTTTATTTCAATTGAGCACATGAATATATTGCGTATTTGACATCATTGAAATGGTGTTTTCACAGAGTTAAGGATGTACTATCTATTGAGAATAAATGTTTTGTAAACGAGCAATTCTCATCCTTAATATGAACAGCATAAGAAATCAACAAACAAGTTCTTACGCTATATAAGCCGAGAAAGAACTTACAAGTCATAAAGAGATTGGATTAGTGAGAAGAAGCAGTTCATTATCTAATTGAATTTCTTGACTCTGAATTTATTTCTCCTGGACTGCCTGCTCATGAGTAAAAACTTAAAATAGGAGCACCAATGATGCTACAATTTATAGCAGTAACAAATTTCATGTTACGAAACATGAGTGACCCAAAACTGTGCAACGGGACACGACTCTGAGTTCGTGCTCTACACAGATATGCCATAGAGGCGGACAAATGACTGATGTGGTATTGGGGAGTCTGTGTGTAACCACGCATACCATTGATTCCGAGCCACTGTCTGTTTCCATTCAAATGATTGCAAGGTCCCCCTCAAGTCTATTTCGCAATGACGTTAACTAAGTCGCAAAGGAGACTTTATCTAACGCAGGAATTCAAGTTAGCGAAACCAATTTTTCTCACATGGTCAACTGTAGTTTACTTGCTCAATAGTCAGAGGTTTCAACTGATTGTTCTTCCATGAACCGAAGGACAGACAGCTAATGTAGTGTATACAGAGGCATTTGTTTAACCGTACTAATAATGGTTTTTCCAATTCTATAATTTCTAATTTAAGTATTAGTATAAATACTATAATTGATATTTTGGAATACCAATATAATAAATTTTTGATTCGTCAAAGACGGGTACATTTGCTAGTCTTTTAATAAATAAAATAATGATTTTGTCTTACATTGCTTAGAACTGACTCATTTCAAGTTTTCTTTACGTTTCATACATTGGAAAAACCAATCCACCCTTAGAAAAATTTCTTCGGGTTTGTCGGTTTGTCGGTTTGTCCGCAAAACTTTGTCACAGGTAAACTCAGATACCATAAGCATAATAAAGCTGAAACTTTTACAGTAATTTGTGTAGGTCTAACTTAAAATATAGGCATGAATTGATTGGAAATTCAATGTAGAAGTGAAGTTATGGACGTTTAAACGCAAAAATTTGTCACAAGTAAACTCAGCCCCATAAACATAGCGAGCTGAAACATTGACACTGGATTTGTGTGTGCCAACTTAAAATATGGGCTCTAAATAGATTATTAATTCAGTACAGAAGCGAAGTTATGGGGCTTTTAGCTGTATTTTCCTAACTTCACCAGACAAGTTTGTTTTGAAAATACACAGGTGTGGCA